>CM032666.1:60143790-60182409 GCA_019095985.1 Streblospio benedicti | reverse complement strand
TATATATATAACCCCTCATGTAAAGATAAAGTAAGATAAAAATAATTTTATCTGGGATTAAAATAAGGACCGCTCCGCTTCAAATGAGGCCTAATAAATTATATGCAAATGTAAATATATTCGCATTGGCCTTTACTTCTGTACAACACCGGTTTTGTTCAGTTTGAACATAGCAGGCAAGCAGTAAGCAGCAAATAATTTCCCACCCGCCTCGCCCCTTGTATTGGTAGTAAAATAAGTTTATTTTTGCTTTATAAAAGTATGTTACAAAATCTAGTGGAATTATTATTGTAGTACACGTAAATTAGCAATGTCATACTTTTGTATAAAAAATTGCATGTTAGTATAAAGTACTTTGCAATTGTTCGTCAAAAAAACCCAAAACAAACTTAATACTCTGTGTGGAGGAAATGTATAGTAGATTTTCAACCGTCAATAAACATTGACCTTCTACCCCCAACTAGTGTTGTCTCTAAGTATATTTAATTGCTTTCAATACTAGGCATTCTTCACCATAACATTTTAATTTCTTATAAGAACCTGAAAAGACCAATAAATAACAATGCTCATAGCAGAACCAAATATTTTAGGTAAGAATCATTGTTCATATCAATACCGTGAACTGCATCGTGCACTCATTGGTATAGGGGAATTTGTTCATGCAAAAGCAGACATTAAATGGTGGGCAGAATTCATTCAAGTGTTTAATGGCACGGTGTGTTTCCTCCATAACACACCAGCGCCCTCTGGATAGAAAGGACACTGAGAGATCTTGTGGAGAAGCTTGCGGACCTAGTGAATGCACAATACCGTGAACTGCATCGTGCACGTATTGGTATAGGGGAATTTCTTCTTGTACCTGAATACAGGGGCTTCTTGGTAAACCAAGATAGATGGGCCCAATGGGATTCAGGTGCTAATTTACGGCAAGACTTCTTCACCATATTTGAATTAGATGAAATTATGCGTCAAAAGGATGATTTTGTTTTTGCACAACTTCTGAACAGGTTACGAGAAGGAAACCACATAATTCCACAGGACATACAGGTCCTGCAGACAAGACTTCTGACTGTCAAACGTCCTGCACAGAACTTAAATTTGATTCCTCATTTATTCACAACCCGTTCAGAGTGTGACAAACATAATTTACAAGTATTGCAAAAGCTGCCTAGATCTATGAAAACAATTGTACATTCCATTGATAATGTTTCTGGGAACATATCTAGCTCTTTGAGGGAAACAATTTTGAACAAAGTTCCAGAAGATGCAGGAAAAACAATGGGACTTCAAAAAACTCTCAAACTTGCTATTGGACCCCCATTTGAATTGTGTTTAAATGTAAGTGTAGCAGATGGGCTAACAAATGGTGCATCAAGTTCGATAAAAAATTTTGATTATCGTGTCACCTCTTCATTGCGTGTCAATGTTTGTATAGGTTGCGTTTGAAAATTCTTCATCAGGTAACCAGTGTTGACAGAAATATTCCAATCTATATAATACAGAAATTCCTAGGAACTGGACCCAAATACTAGAGGTAACCAGATATTTTAGCATTCAACATCCTACAATGTTGTTAGGAGGCAGTTTCCCCTACAGATGTCTGCAGCGAAGACTATACACAAAGCACAAGGATCAACTTTGAATAATGCAGTCTTACATTTTGGTAACAGAAAAAATGATCACATTCATTACGTTGGTTTGAGTCGACTTAAAAACCTGGAAAACCTTCATATCATGGAATTAAATGGAAAAAAAAAAAATTAGCATATGTTCCGATGTGAGGGATGAAATGGATCGTATGAAATCAACATCACAATTGCAACTGATGTTACCAGATTTAAGTAACATAATAAAATGATTGCCCATTGATTTGCTTTCACAACTGCCGCTCACTGAAGAAGCATATCAATGATGTGAAGAATGACACTTACTTGAAACACATGGATATTCTTGCTCTATGTGAAACAAGGGCATCTTCTGCAGATACAGAACTGAATATTGAAGGATATTCCCTCTTTTGTACAAATTATCACCAAAGCAAACAAGGAATGGCTGTGTTCTACAAACCAAAAATCAAATTAAACCATATGACAGCAACCCCAAGAAGTGGCATAGAGCTACTTATAAATGTCTTGGACAATATAAACATTTGTTTTATATATTATCCACCTAAATAAGTCAGCAATGAAAATCTTGCACAAGTTATGCAATATTTGGAATCTACCATTGATTTTTGTAAACCAACCATTTTAATTGGAGACTTTAACCCTAATCATTACATTAGGGGTCCGTTCGGACCCCAGGGATATACTTTTTGTGATATATCTTTATCCGCTTGGTATTTCTTCTTTTCCTTTTAAGTAATTGTCACCCTATATCTTGCCTTTATCAGTGCCGAAGATTATTTGATTTAGTTAAATATTAGGACGTACATGAAAAATATTTGTTTGGGGTCCACATGGACCCCACACCCGTTGAGAACAGAAAATGCAGGGTGCACTGGAAATTATTCTGCTTGAAGGCCTTTAATGAAGTTATCAGCTCATATCTTCCCATTATCAAGAATGAAAATTATTTTCTTTGGTTATACATAAGGGCCAACACAACGGCAATTTTATGGACCTCAGACACGATGAGTACAGAGAACACAGAGTTGTTTGATAATTTGACCTATTAAAATATGTATATAATAAAAACATAACTGTTTATTTGTTATTTTTATCTGACACAGTCATAATTATCATATGAATGTATTTGTATCACAGAAAGATCATGAATTGAAAAGAAAATCACATCAAATGATTGGGGTCCACATGGACCCCTATTGTACTGATTAAGGTGTTTTGGTTAATGTACTGATGAGGGTTAATCACGATGCCTTACAAAATTCATCCTTGTTAGATTTTCTGCTGCACAGATTTTCATTTAATGAATTATTGAATTGCCTTACAAAATTCATCCTTGTTAGATTTTCTGCTGCACAGATTTTCATTTAATGAATTATTGAACTCTGTGACAACAGATTATGATTCATGTTTAGACCACATCTACATAAATTTTCCTAGAGAGCACTTAAATCTATATGGAACATTAGAATCTTACTACTCCGATCACAAACCAATTTTTTATCATTGAATTCAACAAATGCTGACATATAGCTACAAACTCATATACATGATCTGCCTGCCTATTCACAACTGCATTTGATTAAAAGGTTATAGACAAATATCTATTCATGGAAAAATCTGTCTTATCATTAGTTGATCCTCTGTCTTATCATTAGTTAATCCTGTTTAATAAATGAACTGACATCTATAAATCTTGTTGCAGGCAACAACTATATCTTTACAGAAATTAATGAAAAAGAAGGCCAGGTGCCTTACAACAAAAGCATTAAGGTTAAAGTCATCGCTCGCGAAAATGAATTTCCGTACAAGAACGAGAAAAAAGAGGATCATGTCCTTCTCAACTGTTCAATTGCAGACGAGTCGGAATCTGTGAAGTTCACAGTCTATGACAAGAATAAATTTCAAAGGTTCAGTGAAGGGAGTAGTTTAATATTAAGAAACATTATAAAAAAAGTCGATGGAATAGTTGTGACATCGAACACAAAGGTATTTCCATCAAGGGATATCAACATACCACAAGAAATAATCGAAAAGGGGAAACACATCATACATCCCCCACCTGCACCCACAGTACCAGTGACTGCACTCACCGTCTAAAGTGCGAGTATCTGTGAAAGGAAGACTGTTGCAAGTAAGACTTTTAAACTTTCTATTTCTTGCATTCTATTATATTTATGACGTAAAACTTTACTTATGAAAAAAACTCAACTTATGAAGTAAAAATTCATTAAATATTTCATATTTATATGACATGTATCCAAACTTTTAAAGTGAATTTCATCAAATGTTATTACTTAAGATTCAATCCTCATGAAAAATCAAATAATCTCTGGGCTCGCGCGTCAGTTCGTTTTATCGCCATGGGCAAGAGATTTTAAGGATGGGCGGGAGATTTTGCTTACTCTTTCGCCAATGTGGCGAATCATTTTTATTGAAGAAAAATTCATAAAAAACGTCCTCTAAATCGAGACTAAAATGTCAGCATGCCGTTCGCCATCGTTCTAGTTGACAACGTTTCGGAACAACTTTTGAAAATTTATTTCTTTTTTTCAATTACATCTTCTGGACTATATGAATAAAATCAATATCATATTGTGGGGTTTTTTTTAAGGAAAAAGTATTATTTATTACAAATGTACTCAAAGAGGATTTCAAATAATCTTGGGTGTACTATAGAAAAGTGAGTGTTATCAATTACACAATATGTAGTAGTTTTTTGTATATATTCACAATGAAATCGGCAAAGAAACAGCGTATTAGCCATGAAGGCAAATCAACAGAGCCAGAGGTTTCAACTACATGTATTTTACATTTCAAGGACATTGATCATGGTGCATTCATACCATTCAGCAACACCAAATGCTTTCCAAATGAGACTTTAGCAAAGCTAATTCGCATTCGTGACAAGCGTCTGTGTCAATCACATGATTCAATTACTCGTATGCAGTCTGTGTGCAACAACATCCCTGAAAGTCTTGATGGGCTCAATTTGACTCATACCGGATATCATAGAGCATGCTATCAAAAGTTTACAAAAAATCAAGACAGCTTGCAGTGTGAAGATAACTAATGAACTATCTATTAGTACATATTGTTTGCCTCGAAAGTTACCACCAGCTGATACAATCTTCCCACCAACATGTATTTTCTGTGGTAAGCTTGAAATCAAGCATAAAGGAAAAACAGAGAGATGTACTAAGTTTGCAGCCTTTAAGGGAAAAGAACCAACTTGGTTACTGATTGAACCTCGTGCGTTGGAAATGGGAGAAAGTCGCTTGCATCGGATGGTTGTGGGAGAGGACCTTTCTGCACGAGAGGCATGTTTTCACAAAACCTGTCATGACGCATTCAATTTAAAATATCTTAATCATCAGAAAAGGTAAACAAAACCAGCTCAAGATGAAAGGTCTGCAGCATATCAGAGTGTTTTTGATTCAGTTTTAGATCTTATTGAAGACAAGGTGATCAGAAAAAATGAGGTTGTTCAGCTGACAACACTTCATCAATTATACATCAAAGTTCTGGAACAACAAGGATTTTCAAATCCTGACTACCCAAGTATGAAGCTTAAGCTTCGTCTACAGAGGCATGAGATAAATGAACGTATAGAATTCACTAAAGTAACCATCAAAGGTTGCGTAGCCCATAATTTGATTTTCTCTAAACGGATATCTTTGGCAGATGCAGTAGCGTCTGCATATAGGATTGGTTCCAGAGACAATCTATCAGATGTTGCATTAGACTTGCGTAATACAGTAAAAACCGTTTTCAATGAATCAAAACCTCTTCCCTGGCCTCCAACAGCCGATGAATTAGAGAGTTTGTCATTAAAGGTTATGCTCAGTGGCCGAACATGTATGCTTGGACAGAAATATTATGATGTGGTTTGTGCATTCTGAAAGTTCCTTTCGTTAAAACAACATATTAAAATATTTAGAGCAATTTAAATACCACTCCATAACAGATGGCTAGAAGCCCATCAAAACACGTGAATGCCAAAATATCAACCGAATGATTTTCGTCAGACGTAACTTGCACGGTGCACGTAAGAAGCCCCCTATCTCTGCCATGTTAAATGTGACGTCTACCGTTGAAAATCCACGGTACGTCTGGCGAAAATCATTCGATTATGCAATATCACGTGACCTTGTGTTTTAGTTAACAAGATATTACGGTATTTTTAAAGGTGAAATAAGTATTAAATGTGGAGAACATAAATATTATTTTCATAACATTGGCAATGGATAAGGCATCATCTATTGATACTGGGTTTTTCAGATCATATATGGTTTTGGCTGAGCAATATCTTTAAATGAATACATTCCTTCCAACCTAATGAAATTTCTCACCATTCTTCTCACTGGTGATACAGCTGTTGAAGATGGTGAAAAGGCCGAACGCATCATCTACTCATTAGCTAAGGTAATCACCAGTTATTATGACTGTTACATGTCCCCTTTAACTTAGAGCATACAGACACACTGCAAACGTAGCGCGAACATGCTCCATATAGTTACCTAAGCGCTCATAGCATTTAAATTCAATTTTGTTTAATTGTTTCTGTACACAGGTTGCTTTTTTCATTAATGCTATCTACTATTTTCATTTTAGGATATTTGCCATGCAGTTACAAATGGCAACTGGAAATTACCCAAACATATTTTACTTTGTACCACAATACGCCATCTGTACTGCAGTTAACAACTGACCACAATATTAAACCGACTAGGACACTGTGAGTCGTATAATTTTGGTTTAGAACTTGAAAGTGCAATGGTGGATGCTCTTGACAATGTCTCTTCTCTCACCCCACAGATTGCACTTGGTGAATACAACAATGTTTTTCATGTAGAATGGGATAACCTAAACAAGATCACAACAAATATCCACGGAACGAATGTTGTGAATAGTACTGGTGAGATTATGATACAGGAAGTGAAAGCTGACTTTGATGCCAGAGACAAAAATAGGATTCTTCCTCTCAATAAGCGAAATAAAATGTGTGGCCTGAAAGTTTAGACTCCATGCACACTACCACCTTTTGATATCTATGGTCGTGTAGGGCCAAGGGTTCCTACTGATGCTGTGTTTTTGCCACCTCTTGAAGTAAACACAGTTTATTCTAAATGCCTTAAGGAATATATCATCTGGATGTTAATTAGAATGGTTGGTAGCCATGATCAAAAACAACTTGTTGCTGGATTTGGTGGCTTTGTCTCGTCTACTGGACTAAAACCATTGAGAAGATCTACAATCGACTACTTTACACCAATCAATCAACCTTTTACAGAATATTGTGTCATCAAGGAGCTGTTCAAAATTTCTGATGATGCCACGAAGGAAGTTGGACAGAAATACATCTTTAAATATATGCATATATAAATGCAGAACAATAAGTAAACCACATTTTCCCATTGGAAGGAACAGCGTCTTATGGGTCCATTTTTCTGTCACATTACTGGAAAATGGCAGACAAAACAGTTTGTTTATCAAAAAAGATATGCTTTCTGCTTGGAGGGCCTGTTCATTTCCAGTTGATATTGTGCAGAAATAGAAACAGACAGATAATTTCTTCATAAAGATTCTGACCGTTGAGATGGGTTTAGATAAACTCCAAATAACAACTGCCAATTTCAGTTGTAGCCGGGAAGTTGTAAAGGTTGAATTTGGTTTCAATTAGCACCAGTTAGCGCCACGGATGTCATTCGCCTTTGACAAATATTCTACGTTTTCATAATGTTGTAAACAAAGAGATTTCATACACTGTTGGTCCCAAAGCTGTAAAATTATACCTGGTTCACTTTGCATACAGAATTTGGCGTATAAAATCAGAAAATATTGGATTTTGACTGTGGTTTTGGGAAAATTATTAACCATCAAGAATTAAAGCTAATTTGATGACTATTACATATTCAAGCTCTTTCTTTTTTTTTTGTTACTTTTTTCTGCACATACACACCAGCATAAGAGAGGACGAGTACAGAAGCCGGGGTCTGTGGGACGTGTGCACAACGTCAGCAGTACCACGTCCTGCCCCGCCTCGTCCTCGCGGACAACGTGGGGGCTCGCGGAAACAAGACCGGCGGTTTGGGGCTGATTCTGCCCACAGGGTCCGTGGTGTTTGAAGTATGCAGCCAGGAAGTTCACGCCTCAAGCAAAGTCATATAACTACAGACAGGAAAGGTGACACATATTGGCATTCACCGAAATCATATAGGAATTGATCCCACAATAGAGAATAGGATTTCTGTAGGCGGCGCTACACTGTATTCATTAATCGGGTGAGGACTGCACGGCCTCAATGGGTTACCAGTTCCTACTTACTGTCATATATAATGAATAACTGCTGATCGAGTAGTGAGTGAAGTCGGTGACTCTTTGCAGCTTTTGAATAGCTGGAAATAGTTTCGTACTGTTTGAAAATATTTAATGTGTATAGAATTAGGATTGAGTGAAAACAAATGTTATTTTGAGATTTGTCTTGATATTCAAATGTGGAGTGTGTAATGTGTTTCCAGTCTCGGCTGATGTTTTCAGGCGGTCGAACTGCCCCCTGTTGAAGTAAGCAGCCCGCCATGGGAATGCCAATGGCCTGCTCCTGAACCCTGCCCCGGTGCGCACCTGTCAACAGGTGCGTCTGCCAGGGTTGGGGAAAACTTCAATAACGTCTGGACTGGCCAGTACGGCACATAACGCACAGTCCGCATGGAGCGGGCGCCATATTTGCGTGGGGCCTAAATAACCACTACCAGCTAGGTATGCACATTTCATAGTTAAATCTACACTGTGTAATTTCAGGAAGACTGACGGGCTGGCTGCGTACCCAGATTGTTTTCTTCCTTTTAGTCTTTTTCTTGTTAAATATAATGTCAGGTATCTTTTTGCACTTAATTTCACT
The DNA here is from genome assembly GCA_019095985.1 of Streblospio benedicti. Lineage (NCBI taxonomy): Eukaryota > Metazoa > Annelida > Polychaeta > Spionida > Spionidae > Streblospio > Streblospio benedicti. Next base: position 60,173,883 of record CM032666.1, on the reverse strand, counting down.
CTATTGCACAATTTCGTTTTTTAAAATAAATTATATGGTAAAAATAATACAGACGTCAATTTAATGTGTTTTTGTGTTTTTTAAGGCCCTGTCATGCTTTGCTATCTTTTTTAGAAAGCGGAGATGAATAGAATTAGTATTATATCAAAATGTTATGTTATATTATTTTTTTTCTAATGTGGCCAAAGAATTAAAATTTGTTTTCTTTTCAGATAATGTTTTTCTGCCAGCATTGCACTTATGCCTTCGGCAAAGATGGAAGCAGAGTTCCTCCGCTATATACTGCTGCACCAGATGCGGCACCACCACCATCTCACCACCAGGCCTCGAGGATCGATGGAAAGCTAGGCCCAGAGCCCAAGATTAGGCTCGGCTGTTGTGGGTTGCAGACTATAAACTGTGCCGTCCACAACAGTACTGTATTTTATACATATACTAGTTTTTTATGTCTCCAACAATGGTTATGATTCAGTTGTATACACGGTGTGATCTTGATAACATGACTGATATTTAATGCAAGCTGGCTCCATTGCTTTCTTTCATACAAGCTATAAAACATGGTGTCAGAAGTGGGATCTTTTGAAAAAATTGAAGAAAACACAGTAGAAGCATAATACATATCGTGAAAAGACTGGAAAAAAAGAAAGAAAAAATCATGGCACAGAATAGTATTCTACCGCCCGCAAAAATGGACATCACTGGAGATGTGGCACAAACTGGAGGTATTTTCAGGAAACTTTTAACAATTACGTAATTGCAATGGATTTGAAGTCCAAAGCTGATGAAGTGATTGTAGCAACATTAATGTCAGTATTGGGTAAATAATGCTACGAAGTGTACATGCACCTACCCATAAATGTAGCAGAATGCAAAAATTACAAGATCATTTTATCAAAACTGTCTGAATATTTTGAGCCTAAGAACAACACTATATGTGAAAGGTCAGGTCATACATCCTATGAAGGAAAGAGTGAGAAATCATAGAGAAAATACATGCAGTTGGTGACGAAGAGCTGTGCGACTCTGAAGATAGCATTTATATGTTGTCAACAGAAAAAAGCAAAAAATACATGGCAAAAATAAGTGTATAAGTGCCAGGTAGCGAAGAACTTGAGCTATCATCAAAAACACTAACACTGTATGATCAGTCCGCGATTACACCACTTGGGAATGTGCGTCTAGAGTGTTTTGCGAACAACATGACAAGGCCATTACTGCACTTTTTCAACAATGCAGAGAGCGAGGACTCAAGCTTAATGAGAAAAAAATTCGATACAAGATGCAGAACATTGCGTATATGTCTGTGTTTGTTTTGAACCCGTGTAGCTACACCGGTGCAAATTATGCAAAGCGAACGACGAGTAGGGGACGAGTGTGTGTACACGGGTGGGACACTTTTTTCCCACCTGCCGATACAGGGGTTTTCAACACATGTAGCTACAGGTGTTGCTACACTTCACAAAACAAACGCAAACCTCGTTACAATGGTCTGGGTGCGAGTGAAAAATTTTACAAAATGTTCGTCGCTTATGTTCAGCCTGAAAACGTGGAAGTTGTGCAACAGAATATTATCGATTTGACTCAAACTTTAAGTGGTCTGCACAGAGTAGAGAGTACAGAAATGGTGTCATTTGATTGTGATAATTGTGCAGAAACATTGTACGCAGTAAATAGATTGGAAGACATAAGGTTAAATACCACAGAAAGTGTTCTGATAGTGGATAACTCAATCTGTGTTTGCTTCACAATCACAGTTGCCATAGGCTATTTCATTTCGCTTGTCTCTATCTTCGTTGTGAACAAGAAGGTGACAGTGAAAAAGACTTTTTGCTGCAACTAATCGAGAACAATTTTTTGTGTGCTGAGTGCAAGAATGAATACTCACCATAGACCTAGTACATCAGGCTCTGCCACTGTTTAATGCAACGATAGGTAATTATTTTCTATGTAGCCAACAATACATCTAACCATTAACCATTAAAGGACCATTCAGAATTTATGACAGGGGGGGGGGTAGGAGGATCTTTTTTGGGGGGTGGGGGGCATGAAGTTATGCTTGGAGGGGCGCTATCAATTTTTTCACACTTTAAGGGGGGCAGGGGGTGCTATCAATTATTTCACACATAAATTACACCTGAATTTTTAGATTCTTCGTTTTGTTATAGATTTTGGTACTTTTTCTTTTTATCAGGATTTGTTGAAAGATATTTCAATTTTGTCAAATGTAAACCCTAAACAAATTCATATAGATCTATCACATTTACTTATTCAGATAATATATGTTGCTTTAATATTTTCTTTCCAGTTATTATGAGACTGTTGAGCTGTGTGCTCTGTGTGTGGAAAAGGATGTCCAACTTAAGACACGACTGGACATACATGAACTGCAGCATATAGGGGTATGCTTATGATTTTATATTGAAATAAATTTAAAAAAAAAAAACTTAATCATTTTCAATATATAAACCCTATTTTGACTATTGAGAAAAATAGCGTTGTGGCTCATCTCTTTTATGGACACGAAAAAGAAGCAACTACATCTACATTGTGATCTGATATTACTGTAACCTTACAATACCAAAGATTAATATAATTTATTCATGTCAAAATGCCAAACACATACATGTAATTTTCAAGAATATCTAAAATGTATCTTTATAAATTTGACTTTTTCTAGAGAAAACAGTTCCAATGCCGTATGTGTCCTGCAGAAAATATGCACGACAAAAATCCTAATGGAACATGTAAAAAAGTGCACACCAAGGAGGACAGCACCATTACTTGTGACATTTGTCAAAAATATATCCAGAAAACCAACATATCTTGCCACAGCTCAATCCACCAGGACCGAAATAAACATATTTGTCTATACTGCGGTAAATCATATTATCGCAAATATGTTCTGGACCAACATTTAAAGAAACACAGGTCTTAAGCCTGTATTCTTGCAGTTAATTTAACATAAAAGTATTTGTGGATGTTATTTCTTTTTGTTAAGAATTTAGTCACTTAAAACCCTTTACCCCTCAAAACGGCCTAAACCGGCCGCATGGCCTCTCCCTCTAATCGGCCTAAACCGGCCGCACCATTTCACGTGTTTGGGTCTCTGGTTTTCTAGTCATGTCAATGCACCACAAACATTCAATCCGGATTCGGTGGATACAAGTGCTGAGGAATGGCTGGACTAGAACGATGATTCAGCTTAAAAGATACTGACTATAAGGTTTATATACGTACCACCAAGTCCCATATTGAAAGACTTATTCATCAAAACACAAAAACGCTACTTAAAGCAACTGGAGTCACTGACACTTACAATGTCCTGCAATCAGGAAGAGCGGTGAAAAAAGAGATACTAGCTCAATGAAATTGAAAAGTGGAACCAGGGACCGCACGGGAGCAGGAAGTATAGGACACTCAGCCCTTGGCAAGCAGTTATGACACTAGCATAACAATATCATCCTGGAATGTTATGGATGGACAAACGAAAATAGACAATTAAGAGAAAGTAAAATGCAATTAATTAACTCAGACATCTATTGCCTTTCAGAAACTCATTTAACAGTTAGGTAATAAACAAGAAATGCATCAAAGGAGAATGTTATTTAGAGACAAACGGCATGCATTTGATAAGTATCTAGGCAAAACTGTACTGTACCCTTGGAGAGCACTGATCACAATGCAATAAACCATCTAAATGATTATGATTTAGAGCTCCACTTATCTCTGGGGTTGTCATGTTCTGTGGGGCTAAAAATAGATAACTTTATAAAGCTTTCATTTTAACATTTCACATTCAAAATGTTCACACTATAGACTTTACATTCATACCCGTCAACCATATGAGGCACAGCCAGGGCCATTAAACAGGAATTTATTCCGCATTTACTCTGCAAATCATGGTTTACAAGTTGCACGTGGTGCAAGCATTCAAAATTAAACAGCTACAAAAACGCACAATTGCGTAGTTGGCTTGTGGGTATTTATACAAAGCATGACATTATAGAAGGTGAAATCACCTTTATAGTGAACACAAGAAATTAGCTTACACAAATGCACAATTGCATGGCCAAAGCATTTTGTTTTAATGTAGTGGCTTTAATATCACCATTGTTCACCACGTGCACGTGGTAGACTTGCAGAAGTAAATAAACAGTGTTACAAGCGCACAAGTGCGTGGCTGTATAACTAAACTATAATATACAGTATTGCCAACTCGTATGAACTGATCCGTACCAACACGAATTTGGTCATTGTTTTTGCCGATACGAAAACGTTATCAAATGGATATGGAATCGAACGTTATTGTGTGCATAATTTTAAAAATGGCCTGGATGTAATACGGCGTATTTCTGCGAAAAGATGGTAAAATATTTAAGAATACACAAATATTTTGCAAGTCTCGCCTACCTTGGTTAAAAAAAACAAGAACGAGAGTTTAGTTATTGGCCAATCAGAGCGCGGCTTTTACCATTTCTTGTGTTTTATAAGCTTCGACCAATAGCTGGCCGTCTTACAAACCATGCGTTTCCGGAAAAATGGATGAGAAAAACGTGAAGAAGAAAAAAATTGAAAACAGTCTTATATCTCGGATTATTCGAAGGAGTTTCCGTTCATTATACAATCAGGAGTCGGGCATGTGTTTTGTACTATCTGCAAGTCCGACTTTAGTATCGAACACTCAGGTCGTTATGATGTGACAACCCACATAAAAAGTAGTAAACATGAGAAGGCAGCTGCTGTCATTTCGGGGAACATGACACTCGATGCCATGGGCATCCAGCGCCATAAAGATAGTACCACGAAACAGGTTACTTCAGCTGAATTGCTCTTTGCAAGTGCTTTTGTGGAGCATAATATTCCAATAAATGTTGCTGACCACTTGTCCCCACTCATGGTCAAGATGTTTCCTGACAGCCAGATTGCAAAGAAATTTGCTGCAAGAAGAACTAAGCTCACACAGCTTATACATGCATTATCAACAGAGAAAACTCGGAAACTTGTGAGCATTCTCAAAGAAACTCCATTTAGTGTGAGTACAGATGGATCAGCTGATAGGGGAACAAGAACCAACTCTACCCTATCTGTGTAAGATATTTCAACAACGAAGTGTGCAAAGTGGTTACTGAAGTCCTGTCACTCCCTGCCATGATGGAGAAGAGCTCTACAGGAGAGAACATTTTCAAGTTAATGGATAAGATCTTAGATAACAAAGAATTGAAGTCAAATAGCTGTGTGACTTTCTGTTCAGACAATGCAGCAGTGATGATGGGTGCCATTTTATTATATAAATGCCATTTGTGGAAAAAACAAAGATTCTGTTACAAAAATATGTAATAAGGTGTGTTTTTTATTTTGTAAATCCAGCTTCTATTATATAAATGTTTTGTTTTTGTTTTTAAATTATATTCCTAGATTCTATAATAAATACAAGTTTGGTATCCGATTGTAAAGATGAAATTCTTTCCAATTTTAAATTTTACGTAGACACAAATGTGCCAAACACTTTTTGACATATATATGTTGAACTGAATGAATCTTGCTGAAATTCAGCAAATAATTATGTTTTAAATGTACATGCAGACCATGAGGTTTGCAAGAAGTGTACTCGACTCCAAATATAATTTGAATGTAGTTTCTAGTTTTTGTGCTGTGTACTGTAATATGCTCAATTTTTAGATTTCATAACAGGTTTAACTTTTAGTGCAAAGCCACACGGTCACTGTTAAATATTTTAGGGAGAAAAAATTTCTAACATGGAAAAATTTGGTAAAATTATTTGTACACAAGAACAAGTATTCTCACTAGGCATGATATTATTGTGTGTTAACTAGGCATCCAAAACGCACACCTGCACAAGTTTGTGTAAGAATTGCAAAAGAACTTTATAAAATATGTGTATTGTAAACATGTAAACAGAGCAAAAATTATTTTGTGCAGCTCAAAACTAACGTGAAGTGTTAGAAGAAAGTGCATTTGTAAGTAGTGGCTGTATGATATAGACTTCAAAATAAGAACCGTACCTAATATTTGAAAAAAGCATCAGTATAAACTATTTTTGGATGGAAGCATTATTTTTAAAGCAAATGCTCTTAGAAACTGGAATTGCAAGCTGCTCAATAAGACTGTATGAGCTTAAATGCAAAATTTACTTGTAATTTAAGTTTTAAGTAGCCGTATATAATTTTACTGTCAATAGGTTAGGTAACCATAGTCAAGAACCATACCCTAGATTTTGTTTCATTTTTGTTGTTGATTATCATGTCTCCTTGTTTTAGTGCCTGTTTACTTGAATATTATAAACCTATTGGTAACATCCAATTTAAACTGAAAGTGTTATTGTATATTTGGGGTATAATTATTATCCATCTCATACTAACAAAAAAAAACTCTAAGTTAGAATTTGATAAACACATAAACGAAAAAATAAATAAAGCAACAAGTACCTTTGCACTGATTAGAATAGCATATAAATTTTTAGATGAAGAAACTTTTAAACCACTTTACAAATCTCTCGTTAGAAGTCACTTGGAGTATGCAAACTCTGTATGGAGCCCATACAAGCAAAAACACATTGAAGCTATTGAAAATGTTCAAAGACGTGCTACCAAACAATTACCTGGACTAAACACCTTATCGTAAGAAGAATGACTAAGGAAGTTAAAATTACCAACCCTGGCTTTTAGAAGACAAAGAGGTGATAGTGTGGTGTGTTTTGATATGGGGGTCGCTGTTTCGGGGTGCATACGTCATCACTTTGTGTGTACCGGCGGTAGAATGGTCTCCGAGTGTGACACAGAGTGCACTCGGTTCAGTTTACTCCCTGTATTGCAACGTCATTAGGGCGCTAGAGTACAGGGAGTAGAGTGAATTCCGTGTCAGACTGTGGCACATTTGGGACCTTCTAACCCGGCAGGTATTCCCCGGACTCGGTGACCCTCCACATAAAAACAGGAGCGCCATTTTTAAAGGCCCACTTCTTCGTGCCGAGACTGAAACCCAACAAACTGTTATTCTTATATTGATAGTCTCAAAACAGAACGTACACAAACACCCAAGACAGTGAGTGCTGCATTTTAGTAAAATACAAGAACCCAACGCACGCTACATTGGTAGCAGCAGTTGTTTTATTTGTAGCTTGTTTTCTTGCAGCCACTCCCATTTAATTTCAGTTAGCGGACGCAGAGGTGTACCGATATTGTTTGTGTTTGCAGTACATTCGGTAGTCGTAAAATGGCTGAGAGTAGCGAGTCATTTCCACTGCATTATAATATAGAATATAGAAGCTCAACAGGCGGTGTAGCAAGTGCCTGGTCTTTTCAGCAGTTTGATGGTATAGAAATTGCTGACCCGTGGGACCATGTTGTAGGAAGCACACCAATTGCACTTGACACGAACACTGTTAATCATTTCAGAATACCAGAGGATACAAGAAGGGACGACTTTGTGTTAGCTGTTGGGCAGGACGGTTGTAGTTATTTCAGCTCTGATAATAATGTAGCAGAACAGTTTCAGGACGCGCAGGTAGGAAACAGTACACAGCATTTTTTTTAATTCAGCCGCAAATATGTCTTTAACAGATTCAGACAGGCCCCCGTCATATAGTAAGTTTCCACACACTCCCTTTAATAGCGGAAATATGTTTGGATTTGTGAGTGCGCACGGACACATCACTGATAAAAATTACGCGGGTACAGTGCAAGTGACGCGAGTAAAAGACGAACAGTGTAGTCCTCATTTAATGCAATGGGATGATGCAAGAGGCATACCAAAGAAATGCCCCGGTCACTGATCGTGTTTCAGGTTTAAATTTCAGGGAGCGTCTGGCCAGACATTTACAAGATGAGGGTGATTTTCGCCAGGCTCAAAACAGCATGGCAGATTGTAATTTTCAGGATTTATTGCATCAAATAAATTGCAATATTAGGTCACAACCAAGCAATGGTGTTCGGCCAGGACATCCTACTGCCCACGCATGTGCTGTCCCACGTCACTCCTGGACCTGGTCCAGAGAAAGGCAACCCTTTGTGTTTCAGCTAAAACTCAAATTGGAAGCTGTCCACGAGTTAGCCAGAAAGTATGGTCAGCAGAGCCAAGAACGGCAGGAGAGACAATATAACCGGGGAAGACATGAGCTGAAGTATTCAGTGGGGGACCAGGTCTGGCTCAAAGAAGCCAGGAGGTACAAAGGGCTGAGCCCCAAACTGTCCGCCAAATGAGTGGGCCCATATCCAGTTTTGCAGGTGCTGTCGGCTGGTACGAATCAAGAAAGGACCTAAAAGCCATGTGGTACACTATAACCATATTAAACCACATACAGGCAGTAATCCCCATCCCGACGAAGTGGTTGAGGTTGCAGGCACTCAGGCCGAGCCAGATGAAGAAAGAACAGCCACAACTAGAACAGTCAGAAGTGGGAGAGAAATGAAAATGCCGTCTCATTTGGCAGATTTTTTCCAATTTTAACTCTGCACTCACCTACTTCGCACCTGCACTCTGCACTCGTACTGAAGGAAGGTTGAAATGTAAAATATGTATAAGTATGTCACTCTTCTTTTGTCAGGGCTCTCGAAGTAAGCGACCCTCGAGATGGGGACCACCACTGGCGCAGTGCCGCAGAAGCTGATGGGACCAGCCCAGCAGTGAAAACACCCCTGAGGTTGAGAGGACACCCCCAAGGGTTGTACGTCCAGCATTACCGCCTGAGGTAGCAGCCCTGTCTCCAGACTGGTTCGACCTACCTTGTAACGAGCCAGCCACCTCTGATGGCTGCTGCCCTACCATAGAGCCAGGACCAGAGGAGCAGCCAACCCGGGTGACCGTGGAGCCAATACCAGAGGAGCAGCCTGAGCAGCCTGCGCAGCCTCCACCCCAAGACGACTGGGCAAATGTTTCTTTGGATGAACTGTGGGAGTTCATGCATCGGGCATATCACTACACAGCTACCACCAGCAACAAAAAAAGAAAAGAAGGGAAGATCGATCCGTGTTTTGAGACTATTATTGCATTTGTGATGATGAAAAACCAGCAGCAGCAGTAGCTATTGAAAAAAGTGATGTCGAAGAAGAAGCCTTACGGATGCAGTTATATTTTCATGGATTTAGCGTCTAGAACAAGTAGTCATTTGCATTTCGGAACTACCTCAAGTGGACAGTGCAGCAATGGAGGGATGTGATTTTCTCGCACGAAAAGACCTTTCAAGTAGGGAAAAATGGTCGAGTTCATGTACAAAGACCCATTGGTCACCAACTGGATCGGTGCTACATGGTGAAAATTGGGCGCAGTGGGCGCTTTAGTATTTCTGTCTGGGGACTCCCCACGACCAGAAGGGGCCCCGGAGCTGAGGCCCCTACTACCAGTCCGCCGGGGAACAGCATAGGCCCCCACAGCATGTACTCATTCAGCAGCACATCGCACATGAGCAGCAGCTGATGCAGCAGTACCAGCAGCCGCTACAGCAGCACCAGCAGCAGCGATCACAGGGTCCGCCCACATCATCTGGCAAGAACTGAGGTAAGAACTGAGTGATAGATAAGAAATTTCAAGTTATTAAAGGAAGATGTCATGGAATGTATTGTACATGAAAATTAACAGCTGAAAATAGAAAATGAAACTAAAAATTGTCTGTAGGGTTTTACATATTTCAACTATTAACAGTCAATTTAATAGTGTAATAGTGTGACCCTCTTGTCAAAAATGGTAAAGCAGATTTAGTCTTGATTATAACTATATAATAGTGAAAAGAAATCGAATATAAGGAAATCAACATTTTTTTTCCCCCACCAATCTTCACACAAGTGTTGTTCACGTGTGACTGCTGGTAGAAAGAACTATTATTAGACTAGGATTTTTATCGGGAAATAAGTTTGATCTAGTTAGTAATATGTAGAAGATATGAATCATGCATCATGGCCCCCATATTTTGGAACACAGAGTCCGCCCACATCATCTGGCAAGCAGCAGCGACACCAAGGGAACGCTGTGAATCAGGTGGACCTCCAGCAGCAGCGACACCAAGGGGACGCTGTGAATCAGGTGGACCTCCAGCAGTAGCGACACCAAGGGGACGCTGTGAATCAGGTGGACCTCCAGCAGTAGCGACACCAAGGGGACGCTGTGAATCAGGTGGAATCAGGTGGACCTCCAGCACACCAAGGGGACGCTGTGAATCAGGTGGACCTCCAGCAGGGACCCAAAAAAAAGGGACGGTGAATCAGGTGGACCTCCAGCAGCAGCGACACCAAGGGAACGCTGTGAATCAGGTGGACCTCCAGCAGCAACACAATCAGCTGCTGAGGCAGCTCCAGGCGGGGCTAGAGGCACGCCGCCTCGGCCTTCAAGTGCCACATCAGGGGCCGGTGCCTTGGGCACATCACTATCAGTTATTAAAGGAAGATGTCATGGAATGTATTGTACATGAAAATTAACAGCTGAAAATAGAAAATGAAATTAAAAATTGTCTGTAGGGTTTTTACATATTTCAACTATTAACAGTCAATTTAATAGTGTAATAGTGTGACCCTCTTGTCAAAAAAGGTAAAGCAGATTTAGTCTTGATTATAACTATATAAAAGTGAAAAAAAATCGAATATAAGCAAATCAACATTTTTTTTCCCCACCAATCTTCACATAAGTGTTGTTCACGTGTGACTGCTGGTAGAAAGAACTATTATTAGACTAGGATTTTTATCGGGAAATAAGTTCGATCTAGTTAGTAATATGTAGAAGATATGAATCATGCATCATGGCCCCCATATTTTGGAACACAGAGTCCGCCCACATCATCTGGCAAGCAATCAGGTGGACCTCACCAACACCAAGGGAACAACACCAAGGGAACTGTGAAATCAGGTGGACCTCCAGCAGCTCCAGCAGCAAAGGGAACGCTGTGAATCAGGTGGACCTCCAGCAGCAGCGACACCAAGGGGACGCTGTGAATCAGGTGGACCTCCAGCAGCAGCGACACCAAGGGAACACGGTGAATCAGGTGGACCTCCAGCCACCTCGGCCTTCAAGTGCCACCCCAGGGGCCGGTGCCTTGGGCACATCACTATCAGCCCCTGGGACCACCTCCGCCTCCACCCTACACCTCACTATATGGGGCAACCTGGTGGCCTGCATCATGGCCCCCATATTTTGGATCACAGGGTCCGCCCACATCATCTGGCAAGATGCCAGACGTCACCAGGGGACACCACCATATGCACAAGACATAGCCACACCATCTGGCAAGATGCCAGACGTCACCAGGCGACACCACCATATGCACAAGACAGAGACTTAAAGGGAAACATATCACTGGCGCGGTTTTTCAAAAAGAAGATATTTTGTCTATGTATAGCAAGCATACAAGTAATTTATTAGTGTAATAGTGTGACCCTCTTGTCAAAAAAGGTAAAGCAAATTTAGTCTTGATTATAACTATATAATAGTGAAAAGAAATCGAATATAAGGAAATCAACATTTTTTTTACCAATCTTCACATAAGTGTTGTTCACCTGTGACTGCTGGTATAAAGAACTATTATTAGACTAGGATTTTTATCGGGAAATAAGTTCGATCTAGTTAGTAATATGTAGAAGATATGAATATCTAATCAGATCTTGTGCAAGATTAAATTAAAATTAGACACTGTGACAAACAAGGTGGACCTACAGCAGCAGCAGCTGACACCAAAATCGGTGAATCAGGTGGACCTCCAGCAGCAGCAACACCAAGGGAACACCGTGAATCAGGTGGACCTCCAGCAGCAGCAACACCAAGGGAACATGGTGAATCAGGTGGACCTCCAGCAGCAGCGACACCAAGGGAACACGGTGAATCAGGTGGACCTCCAGCAGCAGCGACACCAAGGGAACGCTGTGAATCAGGTGGACCTCCAGCAGCAGCGACACCAAGGGAACACGGTGAATCAGGTGGACCTCCAGCAGCAGCGACACCAAGGGAACACTGTGAATCAGGTGGACCTCCAGCAGCAGCGACACCAAGGGAACACTGTGAATCAGGTGGACCTCCAGCAGCAGCGACACCAAGGGAACACTGTGAATCAGGTGGACCTCCAGCAGCAACACAATCAGCTGCTGAGGCAGCTCCAGGCGGGGCTGGAGGCGCGCCGCCTCGGCCTTCAAGTGCCACCCCAGGGGCCGGTGCCTTGGACACATCACTATCGGCCCCTGGGACCACCTCCGCCCTACACCTCACTATATGGGGCAACCTGGGGGCCTGCATCATGGCCCCCATATTTTGGATCACAGGGTCCGCCCACATCATCTGGCAAGATGCCAGACGTCACCAGGGGACACCACCATATGCACAAGACATAGACTTAAAGGGAAACATATCACTGGCGTGGTTTTTCAAAGAGAAGATATTTTGCCTATGTATAGCAAGCATACAAGTACCAAAGGGCATTTCAGTTTGATTGCTGTTGGACTTACACAATACATAAGAACTGAGTGATAGATTAGAAATTTCAAGTTATTAAAGGAAGATTTCATGGAATGTATTGTACATGAAAATTAACAGCTGAAAATAGAAAATGAAATTTAAAATTGTTTGTAGGGTTTTACATATTTCAACTATTAACAGTCAATTTAATAGTGTAATAGTGTGACCCTAGCAAGGGCTTAATAAGCCTCCCACAAAAAGAGAGTCTATGCAAAAAACAGGTAGTCCTCTACTGGGGGGTAGGGAGCCGCGTGGCAACCAAGATACAGGTATGAATAATAGATGTACTCTGAGACTGTGACAAATAGTGATTTTGGATTGGCGAGAAACTGCTAGTATATAAGTGTCTTATACTTTTTCATATAAACGTTCCATTTTATTTGATTTTTACTTGTCTTATTAGTATTATGCAGTATGCAGCTGGCAGCATGAGTCACATGTGTAGAATGTTAAAAAAGACCAGATTTTACTAAGATTGTATGACATGTAGATTTCCTTTTAGTAATTGTTATTTCTGCAAATCACAAATACTTTAAAAAAGTATGTTTTATGGCAGAAGTATTTCTTTGCAGAAAATTATTTGTATAAAAACTGATTTATTTTGCCAGTAATTTGCTAGTAATACAAGCTGAGCGCATAAATGGCCAAATGACGCCTATTTCACATCTCGAAAGTGACGCTTGACAACATGGAAGAGGTGATAGTTATTAAAACTATTTATATATAATACTTGCCGATAATTTGACATACTATTATTATTTTGTTTGGCATTGGAATTAAGTAAAGCTTTAATAATGAATTCCCGATCTTAAGATGATGGCGTAGAAAACGAAGGAGAAAGGAGACCTGGATGTTTATGTAGTCAGCAGTGATGAGGACGAAGGTTCAGGAGACCTGGATGTTTATGTAGTGAGCAGTGACGACGAGAAAGCCACGAAGCACAAATGCCGGGCTTGCATTAAGAAATTCACCTCAAAATCTAAGCTGAACAAACATATGAGAATACATGATCAGAATACTAGATCTTTACTGCACTAGCAAGCCAAACCTGGTGAAATCTATAAGTACTATTCCTGGGTTTACCCCAGAGGACCATGACTTTATAGTGGTAGATAACTGGGTTTGTGTTGAAAGGCTGAAGAAAACCCCTTGAAAATTCTATAAGTGGAGTAAGGCTGATTGGGCGTCAATCAAAGCTAAAACAATTGATTTTGCTAGTTCCTTCCTGGTAGACTCTGTGCAGGATAACTACGATGCTTTCGCTGCTCACCTACAGGATATGCTAGATCAGCATATCCCCCACGGATTCACAAAGTCAAGGTGGGATGTACCTTGGCTCAATCCGCAGCTGATCATTTCAAAATTCATCCTCAATGCTCTATATGTAATGGTCACATCTTGGATAAATAAATGCTTTCTTTACATATGCAAACACGTCATAATATATTTGAAAAACATTTGAAAACTCATAATCAAAATCTGTTCAACTGTTATATGTGCCAGTCACAGTTCTCCAATGAAGAGTCTTTTGTAAAGCATATGGCAAGCCATCCAAATTGTCCTTCATGCGAGATTCGCCTTGTAAGTAATGTAATGTTCAGAGCACATATGAGAAGTCACAATGTGTTACTTTGAAATGTCTGCCAGACACAATTCTCAGATATATAGACTCTTGAAATTGATCCAAATTTTACATTGTGCAAGGCTCGTTTGGTAGTGAAACTGCAGTGGAAGTAGATGTGAAAAGTCATCAGAATCCGTTGCTTTGTTATGTGTACATATGAGTGCAAGCTTCACAAAAAAATTGAATGTATTTTGTATGTATTTTGTATATATTTCTTTGTATGTATTTTTTTCCAATAAATAAATAGGTGTTGTGTAAAAAAATAATAAAAAAATAAAATCAATCTCTGTTGTGCATTGCTACGCTCTGCTGAGCTCTGTTACACATTGGACACTGCCCAATATAAGACTACAGACTGGGGTCTCCGCTTTGAACTAAGCTCTGTTAATATTTTCTACGTTTTGAGTCGAGCTTTATTGAGCTCTGTTACGTTTTGTTAAGCTTTAATGCGCTAGCCGTGCTTTCATCAATTCGTGACAGAGCTTCAAAAATTTTCAAACAGTTTGTCCCACAATATTCCAAGCTCTCCCATGATCTGTCATGACCCTGAGGCATTCATCAAGCTTTCATACGGTGTGGTGGCGCATTGCACGCCGCTTTAAAGCACCATCAATGCGCCGTTGGTGTGAACGTGGTATAACTGATACATGCCTGAATTCAATAGAAACGGTGTATCATACCACTCTAACGTCCAGGTTCAATGGTCACATAATTACGGACTCAACTACCATTATTAATGGATTTGGTTATAACAGGGAACAAAAGTGGAAAATTGAAAGGGGTGCTTGTAATTCTGAGCGAAAAACAACACATTTTTAATAATTTTATTTAACTTGGAATTTCATTTCAGTTGGCAAGATACAAAGGTCAAATAACATTTCAGTGTTACGTACAAAAAAATCTGGTCATAATCCATGGGCCTTATCTTCATTTCTGTAGTTTTCAAAGAGTATCTGCTCCCATGCCATTTTGTCCACGCGATGCCATCTGCTACCGATTCTGGAACTCTGCCTCCTAGATAAGCTCCATTTAAGTTGGCCTGATGACAGGCGTCATACCACCATCATCCATAGTAACGGGCAGCACAATTCTCATCAACTATTGCATCAAAGTCCCTCTCTGTGATTGAAAAGTAGCTACCGTTGTGATAAGCCATTGAATCTCCTGCATTGCCGCTGTAATTTCCCAGCCTCATCCTATTGTCCACCCGGAGTTTTCATACTCTGCCTACCGCCATTCACCTTCAAAGTCCTCCATGTCAATTCTCAGCTTGTACTTCCTATGTGTGGTCAGCGCCGAAAGCAAGTCATTACCCAGCCAGAATTCCGCATTGAGATTTCCAAAACCATGTGCATAGTCATTCCAATTTCTTGTAATAAATAAAATGATCATCAGATATAGCTTAAACATGTCTGACTCCATGTTGGATGACCTGGAGTCCCTTGATCACTCAATAGAAGTGCTTTGTGAGCTAAAATGTATGATAGATCGTCCAACCAACTTGCTTCATAAGCTAAAAAGAGGGGACGACTATAACGATCTGGACGAGATGGTCAAGGAACTGACTGAAGTTCAAGGCAAACTAGCTCTCAATATAGACGAGTCCAGCGTGATAGTGTCAAATGTAAAAGAATTTAGATTAATTTATGACTACACTACACTACTACTTACTATTTACAACATGTACTGACGTTGCGGCGACCATCGCGGTGCCTTCAACCGAGTGACTGTTTTGGTACGATGACGTCACATGTTGTAAATAGTAAGTAGTAGTGTAGTGTAGTCATAAATTAATCTAGTAAGTAGTAGTGTAGTGTAGTCATAAATTAATCTAGATGAATAGTCCTACTACTAGTAATAGTCTACATAAAGGTAAAAGAATTTGCCGAGCTGTTCGACTTAATGAACTGCCTCAGATATTGCGGGGAGAACGACATGTGAATCCACACAGTGGCGTCGAACCTGACGAGTCACCAAGTGGGGGTGATTCAAATCCTAACTCAGTCCAACAATGATGACTTTAGAACTGAACAAGGAAAACAATATATAAATAATAATGATAGTGATAAATGCAAAACGGTCGTGAAAGTGAGACTATGCTGTGTGAGGTAAAAGGAAAACAAGGTGGTCCCCCAGTTGAAGGACTTTTAGATAACGATCATGTGCAGCGTAAAAACTCAAATTGAAATAATGACGAAATCTGTGGTGATGTTGGACTAACGGACTATGTGGCTCAAAATTACGAGATAATGTCAGCTATAAGTTCACTTAGAATTCAGGTTGATACAGGATAAAATAATTAAAGTACGTATGTAATGATAAAGTAATTAGATTATGTATGTAGAGTCAGCTACCTAGGTGTCACAATGTAACATCTAAAAGAAATTGGTGCATCATCTATTTAAACAAAAAAACAAAAAAAAAATAATAATAAAAGGGGTGGACCTATGCGTCAAAAATTAAATAATTAAATTCTTTAGCATTGGCGGTCAACCCTTGAATGGGTATAATATGTAAAGGAGGCCCTAATTGGATCCATGGGTGGGATGCATTGTGATTTTTTTTTCTGGTGGGTAATAAGAAAGACTGTCCACCCGAAGGTTGGACTCAGGCTGATTGCATCGTGACACAGTGGTTTGAAAGTGTGGACAAAGGGAGAAAGGTCATGGATATATAGAAATCGAAAAATGTGACGACAAATTAAAAAACCTGTTATATAAAAAATAGTAAGAAATAGCAGAACCAAAACAGAACAAAAAATCATCTACAGAATGTTAATAAGCAAATAAAATCATTCAAACAACATCATAAATTGAAATTAAACATCTAAGCAGTAGAGCAGTATTTTTCAGATTTAAAAAAAGACAATCATTGGCTTAACCTTGTATCGCCAAACAATTTAGTTTTTGTAACATTATTAATGCAAAACATTTAGATATGAATGACAAATAAGTAAGACATCACCACCTCCTTCAAGCAGTACATAGGTGGCTCTCAAAACCTTGAACAAAGAGCAGGTCGGTCAGTAGCTGGAGTACCAAAAAATTCAAGCCACGCTACTTTAAAGTTGCCTCGTGTTGCAGCAATTGCTGTCGTCTACTGGTTCAACAGTTCCATACAACACCTATGTCATTGTTTCTCAGGCAGTCGTCCACAACATAAAATCTTTTAATGCCATTTTAATTGTTCAATGTACATTTATCAAAACAATATCATCAAATTGAAATTGAACACCGAAGCAGCAGAAAAGTATTTTTAAAATATGAAAAAAAAAGAGAGATAAATATTCTGTACAGACATTTATTGGCTTAACCATGTATTAGGCTATATTGCCACACATTTTTTTGTAACAAGATTATTAATGCAATAAAACATTTAGCGATCAATGAAACAAAATGAAGACGGGGGTTAAATTTTGAGTGCACAACTTCCAAGGTTGGGGTGAGGTAAAATTTCAGTACAAGTTAATGACACAGATCTGTATGGAAAGTGTCATTTCTGACATGGCTGCGTTATTAGAGTTGTGATGACTGTCTTGAGGTTGAGAGCGAACATTTCACCATAAAAAGAGGTTTAACAGTGAAGAGGGTTGACCAATGAATGGTGAAAATCAAGTGGGATTCATATGTGTAATCATTACAGTGAAACCTAGCCGTGATGAAACCACGATTAGGACCACCTCGTCAGTGAGAACACACTTTCATTCTGCCCTTGACTATTTACGGAGACACTAGTGTCCATGATTGCGAGGTTCTACTGTATATACAGGACAAGTACACAGGCTGCGCAGGAACCTTAGTAGGTCAAGATTAATCTATTACGGTACCATTCAATGTTCAGGAGGCTGCACTATACACATGCAGGAGGGGGGGGAGACAAGAAACATTTTATTATGTTTATGGGGCCTTATGAATAATTTGTTTGTTTTATTGCCCCTAACTTTTTTTACCCAACTATATCATAAAATCATTCAGCAGTTCTCAATGTGGGATAAGCAGCATTGTGCATCATATCTAATAACGACCCGTCTCACTTCTTACATCTGCTGTCTTTAACAATGCAAGCCAAGTTTTTAATATAACCACGCACAATACAAATTGTTTGCGATTTGACAATGAATGTGCATACACAGAATGTAAACTTCTATTGCGTTCTATTATATAAACATTTACTTATATAGCTACCTATTGAAACCTCACACGTATTTAAAATAATTACAGTGTACAAGTAAAAGGACTCTTTCAATAAAATTGTCCTAAGTAGATGCTTAAAAGAAATCTGTCTTCGTTATTAATATGATCGGCAATTTTGTTCCAAACTTTTGGAGCTGCTACATGACAGCCACGTCTCCATGTGCCGCTATGAGAGGCAAGTGGTCTCAGTAAAGAGGATGTCTCTTTTGGTATGTTTCATGTGGTCATAAACCTACCTTTTTAGACTTGCTAATAATTGAAAATTATTTTCTATTGAAGAATGTGAAGTATTAAGTAATAATACACAAATCTGTTACAAAATATTTGTTGTCATAGACTTGTGTGTCTTGTGTGTTGGCCATAATTCCAATAAATACTTTTGATATGTGCATTCTGTTCTGTGCTGTTTTTGTCCCATCCAGGACTCTCAATTTAATGTTGTAATTATGTATTTCAAATTGTATTATTATCATTTGTATTTTATGTTTGTGTAATGTATATCATATATATCTTCTCAATGAAGCCAAAATAAAATATATATATGTGCAAGTGTTAATATATGTATAAACGCTAACGGGAAGGTTTATAGATGTATTTAATAATTAACGTTATCTTAATATAAGATCAATATAGATTAGATTACACATCAGCATTACTTATCATTTGTATTGTGAATTTATGTGGATGTTCTATTACATGATTCTTAGCCATGTCCATGATGTAAAAAGCATTTATCAATGAAAATGATAATAAGTATCTAGACAACAAGCGTTTGCTGTCGAATCTTTCTGCAGTAGTATAAAAACAGTATTAGGGCGTCGCGTCTGTTTCAACTATCTGGAAAGCGATAGATCTTTTTAAATCATTTGTAATTTTACAACTCTGTTAAAAATAAAATACATTTAGAAAACATTTCTTTGATTATAAATGTGAAGTAAAATTTACATTAGTATAATATGGATATTTTTATCTGCTCTGCAGTCTAAAAGCATAGGTCTACATTTTTTAAGTAGAGGATAGTACTGCTCAGTTTTGACAATTAATTTTCTTCAAAATAGATCTTACTTTAGTTTAGATCCACTTGTGTACTTATTTCTAGTGACAAGGAATATCAGTTATTTTTCGTTGACGACGGATGACATGGATATGCTGCAATACGTGACACGCCGGGTATACAGCTAGTGCATATATAAATGGAAATAAATTATTATGAGGTCAATGCACATTATAATTAATTGATTTGCATTGCTTGTGTATGCTGTTTTGGTAGGTACAGAAGATGACACAGTTGTTACACAAAGCAACTTTTACATGCCTCAAAAAATCGCATTATCTCCGCGATTTTAAAATGCTGAAATGATGCCTTACTCACACCGCGTCACACAGTGCTGCCAGTCGGTATTGATTGGTGATTCGTGGAACGTCAAGCGTTTGCGGTGGAATCTTTCTGCAGTAGTATAAAAACAGTATTAGGGCGTCGCGTCTGTTTCAACTATCTGGAAAGCGATAGATCTTTTTAAATCATTTGTAATTTTACAACTCTGCAATCTTACACGTTGGAAAAGGGTATACTGGCAGCAGCAAGAAAACGATCTGCAAGTTCAACATCAGAAGATAGTGTGTTCCCTTGAAAAAAGAATTACACGATCTTCAGCACCACAGACTGATAAAGGGAAATGCATTGTCTGTTAAGAAGATTTTGTTAAGGACCTGAATGATCGTCGTCGACAAATTCCTGCAAAGCCATTTACACTTGAAAGTACAGTTAGAAAGCTAAAAGAAACAGCAGAAAAGAAGCAAGATAAGCAAATTCTTTGCCAAATATGACAGAAGTTCTTCACGACTTACATGCCCTCTCTGTCCACCATCAAACAAATATTTTTTCTAATCATGTGTTCTTTTCATGCTCAATAGATTCTGGGCACTGAAACTGGAAGATTTCTACAATGCAACTACACAAGCCTTTGACATCCTGCAAGTTGCGGGATGTGCCAATCTTGTAGGAAAGCTCATGAACAGAGACAAAATTGTGCAAGCAGTGCTGCAATTCATTTTTGTGGACTCGGTCAGTGGACCATTGAGTCAGTAAGTATAGATTAGATAATTGTTGTTTGCAGGAAACATAAAATGTAGACCAAGTGCTGTGTACCAAATCCACAGGATTTTTAGTATAAAATGTAGAGTTACTCTTCATAATGGCATATGTACTTTGAGAGCAATGTAAGAATGGTATTTTTGCAGATTGAAGAAAGGACTAGAAGTCCAACAATACATGGCCCTCAACCCGGCAGCATGGAGGCCCCTTTTTGTGCTGGACAACTCCAAACTCACTGCCAAAAGAGTATTTGAAATGTTCACAATTGAACGGGCAGAAAAGGGGTCCAACCATTTTCAGACAGAGAAGAGAACGATAAGTCATCTATTAGATTTGCTTCAAGAGTTGGAAGGTAAATTAATATTTTACTGTAAATAAAAAAATACGGTTATTATTATATGTGTAGTCCTTTTCGCCACTGTGCCCACAAGTCCTTTTTGCCCCCTAATATGAATAAGTAATATTTGTTATACTGCAGCTCATTTAAGGGAACGGTCATTATTTATTGGGGGGTGGGGTGGAAATACCATCATGGTCGAAGCTATAAAAACGTGGCCCCCTCTTTTCACGAAAAACGTCAACACGACGACCCCTTCTCCCACTCTTTTTTTTCAAATGTTGGCCCCTAGCACATTTTCAAACAATATCATGTTAGCTGAAGCAGTACAGTATGCTATTCTTTGTGTGTGTGCAGCATCACAATCCAAAGATTTTAAAGTTGACCCGCCCTTTTCTTAAATGATTGAAATGTTGCCCCCCCCATTGTAGCACTGCCCCCCATAAATAATGAAAATATAGAAAATATGGTGTGGGCTATTGCTTGAATGTTTGAAACAATAAGATTTTAAGATGGCCCATTTTTCAAAATATGGGGGTGAACTTTTTTTCAGTGGTTCCCCTGCAAATACCAAATACCATATTTGCTTAAGTGAAGTTATTTTTACAGTGCATATTTGTCATCTGGACTCTCCCAAGTCACATGGCAGCTCCAACGGCATCATCAACCTGAATGTGAACGGGGGGCATTCGTCCATCACCCAGCAGGGGAACGGCGGCGCGGGCTGTACATTACCATGCGACTACAACTGTAACCAGCGGTTTTGTCTCCAGGTCGTCATCGTATCGGTCAATAACCGGTGGAGGCAGTGACCTGGTAGCCAGTCGCAACTCTAACAACCACTGTGAGGCGGATGATGATGACAATGATGATGATACAAGCGGGGACAGCCTGGTGGCGCCTGGGGGGATGCTCCCAGGGGAGGCTGTCTCCAGAAGCCGGGCCGACAGCCCCATGTCGGACAACATGCCTGTCTTGCGGCCCAGGTGGGTAAGATCTGGTTAGAAAGCACAAGCACAAGGATCTTTGGTCATTGAAACAACAATGAAAATGTTTGTGAGAAAAACAGCAAAGTCACAACCAGATGTTGCTCGATCCAACAAAACAGCAGATTGAAAGAATTGAAGAAATTAAACCCATGATCAACACCAATGAGGAATACAAGAGCAGCGCCCTGACCATCAAGATTTAGAGGTTGTCACCACCTGCTGATCTCTTAATCCTTAATCCTTGTGTTGTTATGTTTTGATTCATGTTCTATATTTTATTCACATAATATCGAAAACAGTACTGTTTTGTAATTTAAGTTGGTTCATTTGACATTATATTCTGAAGATGACCGCAAGGTTGAAAATATTTAATTAAAATGTGAATAAAAAAGATGTTGGTTCTATCATTTATAATAAAGCTTGAAAGAAGTTGTACAAAAAATTGAGGAGAGCTTTCCACTTACATATTGAACTCTGATGAGCATTCAAAGCTAGTTCATGTTGTCAGAGAAGGATTTGCATTTGACCGGACAAAAAATTGAGGAGAGCTTTCCAATTCAACCGGAGCAAGAGAACAACTGGTTCTTCCACATAATGAGCAACTGCGAGAGCACTCAGAACACAGCAGAAGGATTTGGTTGGCAAGTAAAGTGTTTGTCTTCGTTCTACTGCTTTAATCATACCTACCGAACCTGAATTAGGCTTAATTTGAATTCTAATTCTAAATAAGTTAACAACCTTTTTTTTTTTTTTTTTTTTTATTTTTTTTTTTTGTAGAAAGCCATGCATAGGGAAAGAATTAAACCCCCCTACCCCCCATAAATAATGAAAATATAGAAAATATGGTGTGGGCTTTTGCTTGAAGTTTGAAACAATAAGATTTTAAGATTGTCTATTTTTCAAAAAATGGGGGTGAACTTTTTTTCAGTGGTTCCCCTGCAAATACCAAATACCACATTTGCTTAAGTGAAGTTATTTTTACAGTACATATTTGTCATCTGGACTCTCCCAAGTCACATGGCAGCTCCAACGGCATCATCAACCTGAATGTGAACGGGGGGCATTCGTCAATCACCCAGCAGGGGAACGTCAACCTGATGAGTAGGGATGGAGACTCCGTGGATGAGCTAGTCAGCTCCATCACAAGGGAGTCACTAGCTGAGCTTGACATGCAGTACCAGTTCCAGCTCCAGCAGCAGCAAGCTGGAAGGCAGAGAACCGGCGGCGCGGGCCGTACATCATCATGCAATTGTAATGACTACAACTGTAACCAGCAGTTTCGTCTCCAGGTCGTCATCGTACTGGTCAATAACCGGTTGAGGCAGTGACCTGGTAGCCAGTCGCAACTCTAACAACCACTGTGAGGCGGATGATGACAATGATGATGATACAAGCGGGGACAGCCTGGTGGCGCCTGGGGGAATGCTCCCAGGCGAGGCTGTCTCCAGAAGCCGGGCCGACAGCCCCATGTCGGACGACATGCCTATCTTGCGGCCCATGCTGGTGAGGCGCCGGTTTCTGGGGATGGTCATTGAGCTGCATAAGGGCCGCTGCGAGATCGATCTAACAAGGCAGGTAAGTATTGTTACCTCGCGCCCAATGGAGTTACTTTGTATGGACTTCCTAGGTTTAGAGGAATCCAAGGGAATCCAAGAGTATTTGAAATGTTCACAATTGAACGGGCAGAAAAGGGGTCCAACCATTTTCAGACAGAGAAGAGAACGATAAGTCATCTATTAGATTTGCTTCAAGAGTTGGAAGGTAAATTAATATTTTACTGTAAATAAAAAAATACGGTTATTATTATATGTGTAGTCCTTTTCGCCACTGTGCCCACAAGTCCTTTTTGCCCCCTAATATGAATAGGTAATATTTGTTATACTGCAGCTCATTTAAGGGAACGGTCATTATTTATTGGGGGGTGGGGTGGAAATACCATCATGGTCGAAGCTATAAAACGTGGCCCCCCTCTTTTCACGAAAACGTCAACACGACGACCCCTTCTCCACGCTCTTTTTTGCACATTTTCAAACAATATCATGTTAGCTGAAGCAGTACAGTATGCTATTCTTTGTGTGTGTGCAGCATCACAATCCAAAGATTTTAAAGTTGACCCGCCCTTTTCTTAAATGATTGAAATGTTGCCCCCCCCCCTTGTAGCACTGCCCCCCCACCCCCCATAAATAATGAAAATATAGAAAATATGGTGTGGGCTATTGCTTGAATGTTTGAAACAATAAGATTTTAAGATGGCCCATTTTTCAAAATATGGGGGTGAACTTTTTTTCAGTGGTTCCCCTGCATATACCAAATACCATATTTGCTTAAGTGAAGTTATTTTTACAGTGCATATTTGTCATCTGGACTCTCCCAAGTCACATGGCAGCTCCAACGGCATCATCAACCTGAATGTGAACGGGGGGCATTCGTCCATCACCCAGCAGGGGAACGGCGGCGCGGGCTGCACATTACCATGCGACTACAACTGTAACCAGCGGTTCGTCTCCAGGTCGTCATCGTACTGGTCAATAACTGGTGGAGGCAGTGACCTGATAGCCAGTCGCAACTCTAACAACCACTGTGAGGCGGATGATGATGGCAATGATGATGATACAAGCGGGGACAGCCTGGTGGCGCCTGGGGGGATGCTCCCAGGGGAGAGGCTGTCTCCAGAAGCCGGGCCGACAGCCCCATGTCGGACAACATGCCTGTCTTGCGGCCCAGGTGGGTAAGATCTGGTAAGAAAGCACAAGCACAAGGATCTTTGGTCATTGAAACAACAATGAAAATGTTTGTGAGAAAAACAGCGAAGTCACAAGCAGATGTTGCTCGATCCAACAAAACAGCAGATTGAAAGAATTGAAGAAATTAAACCCATGATCAACACCAATGAGGAATACAAGAGCAGGGCCCTGACCATCAAGATTTAGAGGTTCTCACCACCTGTGATCTCTTAATCCTTAATCCTTGTGTTGTTATGTTTTGATTCATGTTCTATATTTTATTCACGTAATATCGAAAACAGTACTGTTTTGTAATTTAAGTTGGTTCATTTGACATTATATTCTGAAGATGACCGCAAGGTTGAAAATATTTAATTAAAATGTGAATAAAAAAGATGTTGGTTCTATCATTTATAATAAAGCTTGAAAGAAGTTGTACAAAAAATTGAGGAGAGCTTTCCACTTACATATTGAACTCTGATGAGCATTCAAGGCTAGTTCATGTTGTCAGGGAAGGATTTGCATTTGACCTGACAAAAAATTGAGGAGAGCTTTCCATTCAGCTGGAGCAAGAGAACAACTGGTTCTTCCACATAATGAGCAACTGCGAGAGCACTCAGAACACAGCAGAAGGATTTGGTTGGCAAGTAAAGTGTTTGTCTTCGTTCTACTGCTTTAATCATAGCTACCGAACCTAAATTAGGCTTAATTTAAATTCTAATTCTAAATAAGTTTACAATCTTTTTTTTTTTTTTTTTTTTTTTTTTTTTTGTAGAAAGCCATGCATAGGGAAAGAATTAAACCCCCCTACCCCCCATAAATAATGAAAATATAGAAAATATGGTGTGGGCTTTTGCTTGAAGTTTGAAACAATAAGATTTTAAGATGGCCTATTTTTCAAAAAATGGGGGTGAACTTTTTTTCAGTGGTTCCCCTGCAAATACCAAATACCAAATTTGCTTAAGTGAAGTTATTTTTACAGTACATATTTGTCATCTGGACTCTCCCAAGTCACATGGCAGCTCCAACGGCATCATCAACCTGAATGTGAACGGGGGGCATTCGTCCATCACCCAGCAGGGGAACGTCAACCTGATGAGTAGGGATGGAGACTCCGTGGATGAGCTAGTCAGCTCCATCACAAGGGAGTCACTAGCTGAGCTTGACATGCAGTACCAGTTCCAGCTCCAGCAGCAGCAAGCTGGAAGGCAGAGAACCGGCGGCGCGGGCCGTACATCATCATGCAATTGTAATGACTACAACTGTAACCAGCAGTTTCGTCTCCAGGTCGTCATCGTACTGGTCAATAACCGGTTGAGGCAGTGACCTGGTAGCCAGTCGCAACTCTAACAACCACTGTGAGGCGGATGATGACAATGATGATGATACAAGCGGGGACAGCCTGGTGGCGCCTGGGGGAATGCTCCCAGGGGAGGCTGTCTCCAGAAGCCGGGCCGACAGCCCCATGTCGGACGACATGCCTCTTTTGCGGCCCATGCTGGTGAGGCGCCGGTTTCTGGGGACGGTCATTGAGCTGCATAAGGCCCGCTGCGAGATCGATCTAACTAGGCAGGTAAGTATTGTTACCTCGCGCCCAATGGAGTTACTTTGTATGGACTTCCTAGGTTTAGAGGAATCCAAGGGAATCCAAGGGAAAATATTTGAATGTTTTAGTTGTTACTGATCATTTCACAAAGATGTCATGGGCCTTTCCAACTCGAAATCAAGAGGCCAGGACAGTCGCTAAACTTCTCATTGATCATTTTGTGACTAATGGATGGGGCATTCCGGAACGATTGCATTCGGATCAAGGTGCGTCGTTCGAGGGGAAAGTGATTTCTCATTTGTGTAAGACACTCAGAATTAAAAAATCGCGGATCACACCATATTCCCCGCAGGGTAATGGTCAATGTGAAAGGTTTAATCGCACTTTATTATCTATGTTGAAGACATTGAGTGCGGATGAGAAAGCGAGATGGAAGGATCATGTGTCCGCTATGGCTCATGCATATAACTGCATGGTCCACGAATCGACGGGGTTCACACCATATTATCTGATGTTTGGACGATGCCCAAGATTGCCTCTTGACATCTTCCTAGGGAAGGAGGAGCCCTCAAATTTGAACTCTTCTGCAAAGGATGTGCGTGATAGTTTGCAGTCTGCATATGAAGTGGCAAGTGAAGTTGCGAAGAAGGCTCGAGCTTCTCAAGCAAGAAGTTTTGATAAAAAGGTTAGGGAATCCAGACTAGAGGTTGGTGATTTGGTGCTTGTCAAGAATATTTGCCTCAAAGGTAAATGCAAACTGGCGGACAGGTGGAAAAATGAAATTTTCATTGTCGAAGGAGCTCAGCCAAGTGCTGGGATTCAGGTGTATAAAGTACGGTCAGAGGATACTGGAGTGTTGAAAATTTTACATCGAAATAATTTACTTCCGTTGACGCTACCTTGGCCTGATGCTAATGAAGCCGTAGCGATTGAGTCAGGAGACGGTACGGAAGAAAGTGATGTGGAAATAGTTGTTGAAGTTGATAGGATGAATCGGCTGGATCCGCGTACCGATCAGTTACCTACTGACAGTGATCTTGTCAACATTTCTAATGGCTCAGATAGTGTTGACATCAATAATGAAAATAACTTTATTGATACAAATGTTGATTTTGAATCTGCTTCTTCTGTTTCAGATGATAAACAGGTTTCTCCTCCGCAAACTCCAGTGCAGAGGTATCCTCATCGTGAAAGGAAGCCAGTTCAACGGTATGGTATAGGAGCACAGAATGCTCAAGTCACAGATTGTTTTTGGCAAAAGAAAGTTACTCTACTGTTAGAATTATTGAATGTGTTTCCACTAGGTCATACGGAAATATTAAATACAATTCTATGTGTTATTTACAATCAAGCATAATTATTTGTGATTTTAATGTTCAAATCTACAGAATGTATATTATGTCAGTATGGTTATGACTAATACTGCATACGTTTCATTCATTTTCAGATTGTAATTGCTATTTAATATATTGAATGTTTGTTTGCAAGTTTTCAGGGCTATTAAGTGTCATTAGCACTGTTTTCCATTATATTGTGTTTAATTATTATGATACGTGTGTTTTGTTCCAGCTTTTAATGTGTATGGTTAGAATTTCAGGTTTTTATTAGTCATTTCACTTCGTATCATGTCCTCCTAGGGGGGACGAATGTAACCCTGTGGGTTCATGCCATCTTTCATTCTTCATGTTCACTGTACTCGATTTTCATTAATACTGTGTTGTATATAGTTAGTATAGTACTGTTTTTTAAAGAATTGAATTGATGTTAATGTTTAGAAAATCAGATATTATTGGGCTCTGAAAAGAAGTAGGAGCCAGAATAAAGCTATTGATTATATCAATCAAACGTGTTGTTTCCCAGCACTTTACAATCATCTTATGTGAATTGTATTTAGACTATTTTAGCAGGCAGAGACCAAGAGAATATGAAGAACTTCGAACAGTTTTATTTAACTCAATCGCAGTGCAGACAACCTTCTCAGCTATGTAGACATTTATATTAAACATTTAGAGACTTTACAATACATGCCTGCCAAGCGCACACGTTTCGGGGTAAAAAACTGGGCTCTTTATGAGTCATTAAGTGGTTATGCCCTGCGCTTGATTCCGTACACAGGTAAGATCAACAATCTTAATGAGGAGGAGGACGAGGAAGTAGAAGATCTGGGCCTGGCAGGTAAGGTTGTAGTGAAGCTACTTCACGGATACGAGCAAAAAGGCCATAGAGTGTACATGGACAACTACTATTCTAGTTCAGCGTTATACAACCAATTGCAAGAGAAACGAATAGGTGCATGTGGTACAGTGCGGGGTAACCATAAAGGACTCCCTTTGTCGTTTAAAAATAAACTTAAAAAAGGCAGTCCTATGCAATTCAAGCATAAAAATTTGCTGCTCGCAGCCAGATTTTTCGACAAAAAGCCAGTGATAGGGCTGTCTAATTTTCATACAGCAGGTGTGAAGAACAAACGGGTCAAGTCAAATGGTAGTGGTAGGAATGTATCAAAACCTCAAATGATCGATGATTACAATGCATACATGGGTGGAGTGGATAAGATGGATCAACTCTGCTCATATTATGAGTATCCTCACAAATGCCCGAAATGGTATCTTGGAGTTTACCATCATCTGCAAGAGATATGCATTCACAATGCTTACATTATTTTTAAACAGCAGCATCCAGAGAGGGGACTCTCCAGTATGGAGTTCCGTCGAAGCATTGCAGACCTTCTAGTAGAAGGGTATGGACAGCCTCAGGACCAGCCTGTTCAACCTGCTCGCAATGAGGTTGATGACCGCTTTAGGCTGACAGGCAGGCATTTTCCTGAACCTGTGCCAGCAGGTAAGCTTGATTGTGTGGTTTGTAGTGACAGGAAAAGAAACACGTTCTGGTAAGTAACAATGAATCTCAACAGAAATCAAATTTTAAGTATAAAGTGTTGAAACTAATTGTAATTTCCAATTTTCCCATCAATGTTTTCATATTGATACATGCAACTTGCAGAATTTGGTGATGACCATCTGGCCTGTATCCTCGACCACTTCAGATCCGTACTTGAGCAAAATGGGGTGGATCTACCAGCTGCTGAAGTGGAATGGACAGAGCTGAAAGAAGTTCAGTATTCAAGGTACGTCCATTGTACAAGAATAAAAGATATTAATTATAGAACATCTGAACTGAACAAATCTGCTATCATAGTTGAAGAAATTAAATACATATTATGTTTTGAACTTCAGAAATGTTATTTTCAGCTATAAAGTTCACACTCTTGAGTGGTCAACTGCCTTCACACTCTTTAAAAATCGGCTGCCCAACATTTTAAAGGTGGTTGATCTTCTCCTGTCATTGCCTGCAGGAAGCTCGGTGCGAGAGGGGATTTTCAGCAATGAAGATCATCAAGACACAATATAGGAATAGAATGAAAAGTACAACTCTAACGCTGTTAATGACTATTCAACTGCATACCCCAGATGTAAAGGACTTCGTCCCTGATCATGCCATAACCCCCCATTAGACTAAGCCCGGAATCTGGAAGACTCCGGCCGGATTCAACATTTTTAGGGGGTGCCCGGAATATGCTGATTCCGGGCTGCTATGTACCCGGAATGTGGCATTGTTTGTTTGTAAACATTAGCGAGAAACAAAGCCTAAATCCACCGGGCCCGTCGTCAAAACCCTCCGGTTATTAGCACCCGGAGCCAACCAGAGGCTGTCCCGGAATCTCGCCAAACCAGTTCAGCAACTTTGAATCCGGGCCCGTCATAAAATACGCCGGGCCCGTCGTGAAATACTCCGGGCCCGTTGTGAAAATCCTCCAGCCGGAATGATCGAGAACAGTTAAATTACATAGCGCCCGGTGACGGGATGATGCAACCGGAGTCTAAACCGGTTACGGCCAGAGTGAAAGCGCACGGCCGGAGTGAAAGTCCCGGCCGTTGTCTAAACTGGTTCCGGCCGGTTTGGTTGCCGGGCGCTATATAACAGCCGGATTGGCTTGAACCGGTCTCTTTGCTCGTTGGATATTGGACAATACACTTGCTGTGCGTTGGATAGTTTATTGTTTTAAATCACGTGGTTGTTGCATAATTTTAAAAGTTTAAGTTTATTTGAACATTTCAATATAAAGTCATAGACATTTA
>CM032666.1:60071322-60143690 GCA_019095985.1 Streblospio benedicti | reverse complement strand
GCTCGGGAAAGGGAGCAAAATTTTTTTTTCAAAATTGGGGTAATTGTTTTGAAACCTTTTTTGGAAGGGGCCTTTTGGGAAAATTTTGGGTTCCCCGTGGAAAACGGGTTTAAAAGGTTTATTTAAAAAAAATTTGTTTTTATTTTTTTATTTGGTTGCCATTTTACTTTGGCCAAAATGTTTTTTTAAAATTTAGAATTTAAAGTTTTTTTGTTTTTTTTTTTTGTTGGGGGTTTTTTTGTTTTTTTTGTGTTTTTTTGTTTTTTGTTGGTGTTTTTGGGGTGGTGGTGTTGGGGGGCCGTGGTGGTGCGTGGTGCTGCGGAGGGGTTTGGGGGGCCCCTGCCCGGCAGATCCAGGTTTGAAAAAGGGGCATTTAAGGGAAAAAAGGGGGAAGGGGGGGCATTTAAGGGGATTTCATGAAAACCTATAAAAGAGTATTTTGGGGGGAAAAGGGGCCCCCCCCGCTGGACTCCTATCCCTTTCTATCAAACTCCCTTTTTCTCAAACCCCAGATTCTCTCAAACCCCCCTTTTTATGCTAGTTAAGCCGGGAGAAGAAATATTGATTTCAAAAACCTTCGCACTATTTTTAGAGAAGAAAGTAAATTGAGGGGGCAACTGCGCAGGAAAGAGCATCACACCTCAAACTAAACTATGACTATCATTAGGTAGCCACACATGAGGCAAAGGAGGTAATTGCCTCCTATGTTTTGGGGGAGCTTTTGATTTTGGTCAAACGATGATTGAAACTGATTATTTGCTTTTTTGATTTAAATTGAATTTTAGTTTAAATTCAATGTTGGTGAATAATTATAATTAGAATGGCATTAAATATGTTACTTGGTATTGATGTTTTTGAATATGTAACAGATCAATAGAGAATAAGTGCATTTAAGGTCATTTGAAGTATCTTAATTGAATATTATTAGACGAATAAATCAACCAGACCTAACTGCACTTGACTCTTTTTAATTATATGTTGCATCATTCAAGCCCGTAGACTTTTAGACTGCGACAATACACACCATTTTGCAGCTATTTCCAATTCGTTCTGGGGGCATGACCCAGACACCTCTGGAGGAATTTCGTGCCTCCCATGCTTCCTCACCTAAGTGCCAAACGAGCTCCCTCATTACTCGTTTCATGCAATATTTTTGGTTTCAATCTCTTTTATGATGTATTATTGAAGGTTTAGAATTACAGCTTGTTATAAAATTGTAGCACAAAATGGAGACTGTTATTTTTTCTTGGAGTGGTTGAGAACACACTTTTTCAGATGCAATATTGGGGTATTTCTGTACTAAAATTATCTATATGCATGCGCCCATTTAAAGGTTACTTTTCACTCCGAAACAGGCTCAAAAGCTATGAAAAAGCTATGAAAAATGACCTGATTTAAAAAAAGATCTTAGGGAGGGCACCCCCCCCCCCTACACACACGCACTCTAATAAGCTGCTCAGCTAAGGATAATGCCTATACCGTCATGAAAATAGTTTATTCTTGGGGTCGTGAGTTCAAGTCCCGTTAGGGCTACTTGATATGGTTAGGTGGAAGCTGTGTCTTCACTGATAAAAATATTGTGCAAGAACAGTGAGCCATGAAAATATTGTAAGGTTTCTTTATTTCATTTTGATGTGGTTGCTCTTATGCATCATTGGCCATGTTATAAATATAATAGGATGACCACACAATCGAGTCATTAAAATCCCCAACCGCGGGTCCCCGCCACACGAAACAAAATTTTTTTCAGCCCCCCAACAC
Organism: Streblospio benedicti; assembly: GCA_019095985.1. Lineage (NCBI taxonomy): Eukaryota > Metazoa > Annelida > Polychaeta > Spionida > Spionidae > Streblospio > Streblospio benedicti. Next base: position 60,141,929 of record CM032666.1, on the reverse strand, counting down.
ACACACCCCCCCACCCTCTCACTGTGGATCTATTACTGTCATGTAACCTTTTTTGCTCCTTTTATTAAGTGGTTAAGTTGAAAGATAATACTAACCAATGATTCTGTGCAGTAGGACAATGTCCTCTTCTGAGGGAGGTAATTTTATTTGATTCCTAGATACGGTCGTTGAGTGAAGATATTTTAACCCTGAAGTAGACCACTATTTCAACATGGCTCGACAGGCGTTTTAGACATTAACAGTTTTGTGTGCGTGTGTATGTCTAGGGGAAACGAGCGTAGAAGCCTGGAGCAACGAACATCATGACTGCACATTGCAAATGTAATTTAGAATGCATTAACACTTTTAAAAGAAAACTAATAAATAATAATATTGCACACGTGTCTAAACTATTACACTTATTGGTGCCATACAGTGTGTGAAAAGTGGTTCCCCAAACTCCATTGAGACACATTTTAAATAGAAATTATGTTGCGTCGAACACTATTGTTCCAGTATTAGGAGTTTGAACGTCTTTTTTTCTTCAGGTGAAAAACAAAAACAAAACAGTATTCCCATAAACAGTGATAAATGTCAAGCGCTTGTAAACTTGTAGCGTGTATACAATTCTATTTACTAAACACAGTAGCATCCTAATTGTAGCTTGAAGATATTTTGACCCAGTGAAGGACATCTATTGGGATAATCCGCATCTTAGCAGCCAGATGCCAGTGTCAGACATTCCTGATTATAGCAGTTGTGGAGTTGTGGGTGGTTTTCTTTCTCCTCATCTCCTCATGAGTGTAGGGAAAGAGTGTTATTTTTCAGGGGCGTTTTTGTTGAGGTGTGTGTGTGTGTGGTGGTGGTGGTGGTTTGGGGGGGGGGGCGTTAAGTAAATTGAATCTGAAAGTCTGAAAATTGTACGTATAACCAAGCTACGGGCATACCCCGGGGGAAATTCGAAGTTCTGTGTGGGCTCAGATGCATTCTGAACCACTAACTCCCTATATGCCTAGTACATTGTACTGCTTTCAGCCCACTTGTTATATTTTTTATATCCTACTGGACTTAAATTATTTGTAGTTAACATTTGTAAGTGTCAGACTGAGGTAAAAGCAACTGGAGATTCATGAGAAAATAAAAGGTTATAGCTCATCAATCACCACCAAAACTGACCAGGTTCAACACCCGTTGGGTGTTGAACAAACTCTTCAATGGAAGGTTGCTCTGTGGTACTTACACGTTAAATATAGGCACAGGCCAGGCGAGCGAATGCTAATGTGAGTGATAAGCACGTCTACGCTAAGGGTTGAGAAATATATAGTGTGACAAGAATACCAATGATCTGGTGTGAATGTAGAAGCGTCTGATCTTGCATAGCTGGGAAGAAGGCCTTAAACCAATGCATTCACAAACTTTATTTCACCATGGTAAGATAAAGATAAATATAATTCACACTAGGGGCGACTATATAGTATGGCCCATGGGGGTGGCGGTGGTGTTGGGGGCTATATAAATATGTTATGGAATGATTTCAGAATACCCTCCACCTTCCCGCCTTAATTTGTTTTAAAACTTCAGGCGCCCCTCTAAAATTACCACCAATCATATATATGCACCCCATATTTTGAAAGTTCCACATTTATGGGTGGGTATATAAGGTGCCCGAAATTCTACATCCCTCAATTTTGTCTTATTTCTACGTCCCTGTTTTTGCACGACATCTCAGACATTTAAAATCACACATTCCTCTGTTCTACGCCTTTACCCCACCTTCACGCCTCTTTTTAGCCTGTGCCCACTTAGCACTTCCTTCTACCCCCTCCCCATCCCCATTATTTATCAATTGCAACCTTCCCTACCTTTTCGCAATTGTCCTATACCAAGCAACGCCATGGAACCAAATGTGACCTTTGAGTACTCTTTGATCAACAGCAGTGCAATGTCCTCAGGATATGTGCCAGAAACATACCAGTTTTAAAAGACCCCCGTTGACAATACATCCAATTACACTGCTAGACAATCACGTCCTGTGTCCTTGGGGAGAGCTAACATTCCACTTACGCATGCCGTAAAACATCGGGGAGACACGTTAATTCCACATTACCTCGCTGGTTATGCGCTGCTTCCTGAAACTAACAACTAATTTGAGTAGAATTTAGTATTCACAAGAAGTCAAACTGATCTGTGACGCGGATGAGTAAGGACCTAATACTTTGTTCGCAAAGGTCGACCGGCATCTGAGGATAGTGGGTAATCGGGGCGTACACCGGTGGTTTTATGTATTGGTTTTCCTTCAGACAACAACGGTAATGCTATGTTCACAACCATTTCTGATTAGGATTCCAATAGTATACACTCCTGCCATGATTTTTATGGATTTTGTCCCAGTTACCCGCCAGACATCATACATTGTTAACCGTTGGCCAGTGCTCGCAGGCAACATACGGACAGTGGTGGAGAAGTTCTAACTTTACACATGGTTAAAGTATATGGTCGATACATGACCGATATCGGCTGAGAATAAAAAAAAGCAACACTAAACCCATGATTCGCAGCGAATATCGATACTTTAACAATGTGTGAAGAATGTGTGGACGGTTACGATGCTGGCGAAATTTGAATTCAAGTCAAAACTTGTCTGAGAGCTCCAGTCACCAGCTGGAAACAGGGTCAAAATGAGTTTAAAAATCATGCTGGTAGTACATCATAGACCTCATCTGAAGGGTTTGTGAATATAGCATTAATGATGTCCAAAGCATATGTGCACAGTTATTAAAATCTATACGGGTCATCGATGACATTTTAACATTTGAGGCAAAACTCTTTTGGTACCTCCTCGCTGCTGCTAATAGTCTATAAAGGGCTACAGACATAGATCAGCCATATCTAAAGAACAGCCGATAACCAGGCCAAAACGTCTAAACTTTGATAATCACACTGTGAAAACATTGGGGGCATAATTGGAAACAATTGTGAACACAGCATGAACTAGATAAAAACGGCTCACAGTGTACAGCGTTGCTAGAACAACGCTGACTCTTGAGCCATGAACATGATTCCTCTAACAATGTTTAGAAAGCACCTACCATCCAAAGTCACTCTGCAATGATGCTATGTGTGATAGCTCCTGCTGTAAATTCATTTAACAAAAGTAACATTTTGTATGTGCCATGTTGTGCAACGTGTGACGGTCATTAAGTATGTGAACATTGTATCAAATATGGAACTCATGATACAAACTTTATTGATACTATACTGAAGAAAAGTCACAAAATGACTTATAATAGTATTGTGAAAAAATCATTAAGTGCCAAAAATGGACACTGATAATGTTTACTAGGCAGCGTATCAATTTTGGAGCTCATGGTTGAAGTTGTATTGAAAGTATTGAAGAAAATGGCAAGAATGACATAAAATGGCCTTCTGGAATTCACACTTAAATTGTCAAAGTGCCAAAATTGAACACATGTTATGGCCACTGGGTATTTAGCATTGTACCAATTTGAATGTTTTCTCTTTAGCAGTATTAAAGATATTATAGAAAATGTCCAAAATGGTCCACAAGTGCGACTGTGGAATGCACACTTTGCTTCAGCTGCTGAAGAAATATGGTCCTTAGGATTTTGATGCCCTTTTTTCCAGTACAGTAAAACGTTCTAAAAGCTCATTTCCTTGAAAATGCCCCACTCACAGATCATGTCAGTTTATTTGTAATGATTTGACTTTTAGACTATCAGATCTACCAGCACTATTTATATCACATAATGCTTAAGGGACCTGGGTTAATACATTACATTAACAATGCAATGAAAATGCAAACAAAATTGTCCCAACATAAAACACGGCACCCCAGACAATCTGTCTGTGCACAGCCTACTGTTATAATTGGATTAAAATGACACAGCTCCTCCGTTATAATAAAAAGGTCATCTTTGGGAATATATATTCCAAGAAAGTCTCCAAAAGATAGGTCGAGTCCTAAATACGAAAGCAGTAAAAGTCTAAACCATACACATATTAATAAGAAAAAAGAGGTACTCAGCGACACAACATAAAGTGATAAAGCCCCAGTCTGACAGTCACAAATCCCGGATCATGAGAAACTACGCTAACCCCAAAATGTTACATGGACTATGACAGCTCATAATGACTCATAATGTGTTAGAAATGGGGGGAAATATTGCTAGTCTTTTTGGTGCCTCATGTGCGTATTTTGTGGCCAAAACCTATGGGATCGTCTAGAATAACGGTCTGTAACCTTTCAGATGGACTGGATGAAAAATGAGCCTCACGGGACCATTCAGAAATAGCACGACATAAGACTGAAACATCTTTATGAACATCGCCAGCCATGCCACCTCTAAGCAGAAAGACCCTACGATGATCAAGGTAGCCCTCCAGATGAACCGGAAAAGCAAAAAGATGATCCAGATCAACAGCTCAATAATCCATAACGGGAGCCCACGGGCCGAAAATAAATCAGAATCACTTCTCCACAGAAGTGATCGAAATATTTAGGCCAGAACCAGGCAGAAGTGTGTCAATCCTCCAGGAAGGCAGCATTAATCATGGCGCATCATGAACAACCGAACTGTTGGAACAGATGTTGCTGTTTCATACTTCCATTCCTTCAGATTGTAACGGCAATGGCGGCACTTACGGTTTCATCTGTCGACTATACATCATCCCAAAGCAGCAGACAAGCCAAAGTTAAGGAGAAAGACCCAGAACCAGCCAGAAGTGCGCCATTCCCAACAGAATCAGCCAGATCACTCCGAATTTCAGGCTAGAACACTCAAGATCCACCTCGATATGACACTAAACTTCTGGCGTCTTCTTAAGCATCTGGAACTACCATCCTCTATGTGAAATTGGGGGCTAATGTAGGCCATGAGAATTCATGGTGCCTCAATATTGGCTACATCACTACGACTGATTCGACTTCAACATTCAGGATTGTGTGATGCTGGCTTCAGGCAATTGACAATGCGTGGGCTCGTGGCATCAATAACCTCGCATGATGTCGGCTGATAACATGTAGGAGACCGTATCTAGACACGGGGGATGGATTATTTCTGTGTAAAGTCCGACACTGGGTCTGTTTTCTACTGACACCATTTCAAAACAAAAGAGACATTGGTGAAAGAAAATCACATGACTAGACGTGCTGCTCTACAATCTTAGACACGGTGCTTCGATTGTCAGTCCGTTTTGGAGAAATCTCTTCAGCGTGGGAGTTGTAAAGCGGTGTTGGGAGCCAGTAGCGCCATGTTGTGAGCATTTTAGTACAAATAAACGATAATTTTCACTGTTATATACTGAGTAAACATATGCCACGTGAACTGTTATATCGATTACATATCTGCTGTTGATACTACAATAATTGTAACATGCCTAGCAGGTAATAACATGCATTATTTGGGTCCACAAATCCTCAAATTCATCCGTCGAAACAGAAGAAGGCATTGCGTTATACAATATATTTGGCGCATCTTGCCATATCTATACCATTCTTACATGAATATAAATGTTTGGAAATTGGTCCACAAAATTAACAACCTGCAACACGGTTAAACTTCCCCGACATCGACTGACAGTTGAAGCGCCGTGCAAAATCTAGTGAGACTAAGAGAAAAAAAATTCAAGTGTCTCGTGTACATACTACGTATACCGGAGATTGCGCAGTGCAGGACACTTCATCAACGGCTAAAACGGGCGTGTCGCCACGTGCCCTTTCCACCTAACCGCAGAAAGGATATGCTAAAAGTAACAAGGCCATTTTTTTGTCGTAAAATAGTAGACTACTACTGGGATTTAGTTGGGCACCTACTGGAATAGAAACTTGGACTACTGGTATTGGAGTGATATTGAGTTGATGGTAGAGCAAATTATGGAGAACAGATTTAATAGATTTGGATGCAGTGGCCAGTGCCATATAAGCATCTTTTTCAAATTCCCAGCACAGCCTCCAGGAATCTCGCTCAGAGAGCACGCTCCGCTTCGGGACAATGATATCTCTCCTCTTACCCAAGAGTCCATATTTCATGTATCTCCTCGTAGGATTGCGACTTCTCCCTTGACGGAGAGTTTAATTTGCTTGTTACAGGGGATAAGCCATGGGGGCTAACTCCCACTGCGGAGGAAGCTTTTTTTTTAGTTTAGCTGGTACAGGAAGCTAGTTTATAGACAAGAACCTTAACCAGAAATGCGTGCCTTGTGCTGTGATGTTACTCCATCACAATAATAAAAAGTGACTCAGGCCTGATTTATTAAAAACTCTTAAAAACACACACAAATATGTGACATTTTCCCCCGTACCCCATGCACGGCCCTGGAGAGGCATTTACTTGTGTGGGACTGGGGACCTAGGTTTTTCCCCCTCCCATGATGCATAGGGGGAAGACACGATGCACATTTGTTTGTGCGGAAACAAAAATGAGGGCAGCGTGTATTGCAGTTGACAGGGCAGAGACAATGGCATGTGTCATAGCGCTCGGGAGCAGTGACTATAAATGCTGTTGTTTGTTTTGTTTGATTTAATTCATTCTTTGCTGTGTTTAATGCTTGGTCTTTAGTTTTGTGCTACATCTGGTTTTATGTTTCGTTTCAAATAAAGGGCTGCCATTTATCATAGCCCACGTGCGTAGGAAAGACTAGGGGTGAGCTGGAAAATTGAACTTGTTTTTGTGTGAGAGTGGGGGTGGGGTGAGATGAAAACCTGGCATGCACTTGTAGGGGTGGCCTGGAAAATTGGTAGCAATGCTAGCATTTTCAAACAAATCTAGGCGGGCCCCCTCAAAACCATATATTAATGGTTTCACATCCATTTCATCCTGAAAGCTTAGACACATATTAATCGAGGGGCACATTCCACCTTGCGGCGGTGGTCGCCGCAAGGCTTGTTGAGGTCTGCGGCGTCTACGGCGTTTTCCGCATGCATTGACAAAAACACAATTGTGGGCACATACGTACCGGGTCCGTGCGTTATGAGTGCGTCGACACAGGGAGTGTTTTTTATTGAGGTGGCCGTGCCCTCAACTTGCATAGAACGTGCGATGTACTCGCGTATTACTTACGGTCTACGCACCGTGTGATTACAAACGTACGGGATCCGCGCGTTCATGGTACAGGCAACGCACGGCCCCAGCACGGTGTCTGTGCCGACAACGTGCGGTTAAATCCTGCGTTTAACGTAAGGTCACCGTTTGCCTGCCTCCTACGGTCAGACCATGACGTAGGGTGGTCGTAGTAAGTTTGGCAAGCCAAACTTCTTCTGCGGTGACCACCGTACGGCCCTTGTGAAAAAAAAGTGAGACGTTTGCCGCACTGTGCACTCACGGATCCTCACGTTTTCTATGCGTTTTTGGCAGTAGACAGGCTGTAGACCCACCTTTGCGATGGAATGTGCCCCATCGCTTTAAATCAGGGTTCACATTCATACTTCCATGCGGCGGTGGTCGCCGCAAGGTGTGTTGGGGTCTTAAGCGGCATCTACGGCGTTTTCCGCATGCATTGACAAAAAGTACAGTTGTGGGCACATACGCACGGGCCCCGTGCGTTAGAATGCGTCGGGACAGGGAGTGGTTTTTTGTTGAGGTGGCCGTGTGATTAACTTGCATAGAACGTGCGATGTACTCGCGTACAACTTAAATCCACTGTTCTACGCACCGTGTAATTACAAAAGCACGGGATCCGCACGTTCATGGTACAGGGAACGCACGGCCCCCACTACTGTATCTGTGCCGACAACGAGCAGTTAAATCCTCTGCGTTTCACGTAAGGTCTCCGCACTGCCTCCTTACGGTTGGCCATGATGCAGGGGTGGTCGTAGAAGAATCTTCTGCGGCCACCGTACGACTGCTGAAAAAACGTACGTTTGCCGCACTGTACACTCACGGATCATTACGATTTATATGCGTTTTTGGCCGTAGACTGGCTGTAGACCCACTTTGCGGTGGAATGTGCCCCCTCGCTTTAGCGAGGGCACATTCCAACTGCGGCAGTGGTCGCCGCAAGACGTGTTGAGGTCTGCGGCGTCTACGGCGTTTTCCGCAAGCATTGACAAAAGTACAGTTGTGGGCACATACGCACGGGCTCCGTGCGTTATGAGTGCGTCGGCACAGGGAGTGTTTTTTATTGAGGTGGCCGTGCCCTCAACTTGCATAGAACGTGCGATATACTCGCGTATAGCTTACGTCCTACGCACCGTGTGATTACAAAAGTACGGGATCCGCACGTTCATGGTACAGGCAACGCACGGCCCCAGTACTGTATCTGTGCCGAATACGTGCGGGTAAATCCTCTGTGTTTAACGTAAGGTCACCGCACTGCCTCCTTACGGTCAGACCTTGACGTAGGGTGACGTAGGCAAGCCAAACTTCTTCTGCAGTCACCATACGGCATTGAAAAACGTACGTTTGCAGCACTGTACACTCACGTATCCTCACGTTTTCAATGCGTTTTGGCAGTAGACTGGCTGTAGACCCACCTTGCGGTGGAATGTGCCCTCGCTTTTAGCCGGCATAACCGCCATCGCAGCCTTCGGGAAGTATGTAGTATTAGCAATGTATATATATAGCACTGATTGGTTCATGTTAACAGGTATAGGCTCAGGGCCAGTGGGCGTTTTTGCGGAGGTAGCGTGAATAAAAGGCCTGCTTCCAGTAGATAATCTTCTTTCTGACGATAATTTTTTTACATTTTAACAAAAAAAGTCAATTTGACCTATTATCCAGGTTCTCAAGTAGCAAAATTGTACCAGCCGGTATGCTGGACCGCCCCGTGATTGCGTACCTGATATATTTGTGAGGGTCCTAGTATGTACACTATGTTATGTTACAATCACTTTTAGTGTCTTACAGAAATGATTCATTCTTGGAACAGTCACGAACCATGCTTTTATACAGACTTCTGACCAGTGACTGATTTTTTTTCCAAAATAAAATTCCCCGATAATTTTTTCACAAAATCAACATCCATGATTTTTTCCTGAATGAATTTTTATGGCAATTTCCCCAGCTTTCTTTGATTTCCCTTGTCTGTGGATACCCTGCGTAGAGGTCTACAGAATTTGCCACGTTGAGTGACCTTACGTGGAAGAACAATACACATTATATGACATCCACCCCAACAAAAAAAAAAAAAAAAGAATAAAAACAATTAAAACAACAAAATGAGAGCTCAGGCCTGTTCAACAACCTGAACTCAATTTGCATATTTGAATTTAAAGCCCTAGTCTGACATTCACCAATGCCCGACACCAAAAATGCATTGTCCGGAAGTTGATGAGAAACCACATAATTCTCCATATCAAAACACTGCAATCTGCGCCAACATACCGATTACAATGACTATGGAGAAGCGGGTTTATAAGGAAGTGGTATGAGAGAAAATAGGACAAAAACGGGTAATGTGCAATTTCAAGGAAGTGAAATGTGGGGAAAAGACATTAAACATTGATAGATGGAAAAAAGGCCAAATTTGGCGGTGTGGGATTTCTTGTCTTGTAAAAATAAATATCCTTATTGAAAAAGACTCGCCAACGTGCTTGGCATTTTGGTTCTTGCACTTCTGATTTTATGATATAGATAGATATACACGTAAACTGTACAAGAAATTTCACAATGCCCTTTCAATATGTACAGTGACATGAAAGATTGCGCATTAACTATCACTTGGCTCAACGTGAGCCAACTCTTTGGTACAGTAAAACCTCCCATTAGGACCACCTCTATAATCAGACCATTTTTGCAGTACCAAGCCTTCTTATAGAGACCACCACGAACCTCCATACTGAGCCCATAGAAGACCACCTTTTATTTCTATTGAGACCACTTGAGACGAGACCCAGGGGTGGTCTTGATAGAGAGGTTCCCATGTATACGGTTACTGTGCCTTTGCATGGGCTGTGATAGAACATGTAACATCATCCGCCACATTTGAAAATACTCTACTAATATCTATTCATAATATGCTTAACAGAAAATTATATTCACCTCGAGATAACAGAAAATTACAGATAAAAATATCGTGTTGCCGAGGATCTACTGTACTTTTTCTGCTGACATAGTTTCCACAGTCCTATTATGATATTACGCGGCATGCTTTCTAGTGCTGGGCGATCAGACAAGTAATAACTGCCTTTGGTATTAAAAGGTGCAGAAAGAGGAAGTAAGATAGACCACTTCAAACAGGATAAGCGCAACGTTTTTTTGGTTGATTAAGGCAGGTTTGAATATAAATATAGCATTCAAACGTGGTGCTGTAACTCTTAAGTTATGTCACACAAATATCTCAAAATGACGATTCTTGTGAACATGATAATACTATCAGCGTGTGTGTTTCATGTGAATTGTAGAGATATTGGCAGGTCCAGTGCAAAGCACATGATGATGCACAAGATTTTAGATCAAGACCATGGGACCAAGGAATACTTCTACTGTTATGATGAGTTTGTGGGTCTGTATCTTGATAACATTCATACATACCATGGTGTATGTAAATCCAGAGACAAATTGAAGCTATGTAAGGACAAAGTGAAAACGATGTATCCAAGAGTAGAGGAAAACATTGTAAAAGGATATCAAGATGTGTATGAGATGATAGCAGATTTTTGGTGCACTTACAACAAGACCCACCACAGACCCCATGAACCGTTCCTCAATATGGATGACATGTACCGCAAGTATCGCCAATGTCCATATGCGGCTCCCATCATGGTAGCGCATGAGGATTATTCACCGCTGATCTTTCTTGGCCGGGGGAGAGCTGGGTTAGCAAACACTATCCTGATATACACTGCTGGCGATGGGCTGAGTCCGTGGCAGCTGAACCATCAGTACAGCGACCCACAGGACCCGGTGTATAAGGCGCTCAGTGCCTGGGGGTGTGATTGGTATAGGTAACGTGTATACATGACTGACGACATAATGAGCAGGTACTGTGTGGTCGTAAAGGATATTTACAGTGAACTAAATTATGTTGTAGATACATATACCCGACACACTTATGGCCTGTGCAACTGGAATACGAGTCTCTGCACTGAGTATGAAGACACGCTTGAGCAGGTGATGAGAATATCACAGCTAGACAAGTGGCTCAGTAGCCAGAAGAAATCTAATCTACCTCCATGTTACGACCACAACATCTACATAGAGGGCGCCACTTGCCTAATCATGTTCCACACAACACTTCCTCCTTACTCAGACATTCACAACTTCATGTCATTTTTTGCTAAGAACATAGCAGAACTCAACGCCTGTTGGGACCGAGTCACATCGGGATGTCCGCAACCTAGCAGTGCGAATAGAAACATAAGTCTCCTCATCGAGATTTATAACCTGGCGAGTGATATCAGCAAGGAGGATTCAGTTCAGGTCTGGGACGTCATATGGTCGTGGTCAGATTTTTACAAGCATACAGAAGATGCACAGTGGTTACTACAGTTACTCCACCAGACTCTATTACCAGGCCGATCCAGCATCACATCCTACTCACTGGCGTTTGGCCGTAGTCTAGAGGCTGCACTAAACCACACATCTTCACACTCTCATAACATCACGGCTCTTTTTGCAAAACTCTCCTCTGTCTTATACGAGGTATCGGTAGTGGGCGCTGATGACTACAGTGGTGTCAACATATTCCAGGGATTCCACTCCACGAATGTGCTAGTACTGGATCTACTGATGAATTGCATCGGTCCTCTTTATGAGCTGTTTGTAGAAGTGGCCGAGTTTGTGCAGTACAAGAGTCTCTGTCCAGAGTGGTGGCCGACCATGTGGGGCATAGGACGAAAACCATGGGATCCATAGGATGCATGGGACACAGAAGACGATATAAAGTTATAGATTTCTCAGTGTCCAAGGAATTTCCTTTTAAAAATGTTGTCTATTGAACAGAAGACAGAGTATTGGTAAAAGACCAATAGCCGAAATTATCAATGCACACACACACATATATATAAGTACAATCTTGTTCCAGAAGTGACGGTGTTGTGATTCCTATAAAGCAAACATGGAAAAGATTTGCAAATATACAAAGTAAAGCGAGGGGCACATTCCACCTTGCGGCGGTGGTCGCCGCAAGGCGTGTTGAGGTCTGCGGCGTCTACGGCGTTTTCCGCATGCATTGACAAAAGTACCATTGTGGGCACATACGCACGGGCCCCGTGCGTTAGGAATGCGTCGGGACAGGGAGTGGTTTTTATTGAGGTGGCCGTGAGATCAACTTGCATAGAACGTGCGATGTACTCGCGTGCAACTTATGCTCTACGCACCGTGTGATTACAAAAGTACGGGATCCGCACGTTCATGGTACAGGGAACGCACGGCCCCAGTACTGTGTCTGTGCCGACAACGTGCGGTTAAATCCTCTGCGTTTCACGTAAGGTCTCCGCACTGCCTCCGTATGGATAGGGCATGACGCAGGGTGGCCGTAGAAGAAGTTTGGCAAGCCAAACTTCTGCGGCCACCGTACGGCCTTGAAAAAACGTACGTTTGCCGCACTGTACACTCATTTTGTGATGTGTGGGTTTGAATTAAGATTACTTAAAAAACTAAATGTATCTAGAAATGTTGTGTTAGATAGTTAATCTAATTATATTTGGTATAGATTAGTCTGATATAGCCCTATGTGTAAAAATCATCAACCACTATAACAAAACTAGATCAAAAGTGCTCAAAGAGAGCAGCGTCGCTATAAGAACGTTGATTCATGGGCAATAAAAGTATTTACTTAAACCATGTTAGAAAGCTCTTGTAATCCACACATACATAAAATTGAAACCCACACTGGGTAAAATTGTGAAAATGCACGAATCACGCATAAAATTAAGTTGTGCGTGTATGTAAGTAATTCAAATTCCCGTACCCCTCCTTGCTTTAAGTCAGTCTTAGAGAGGCAAATAAGTGTTTCATTCTGATAGCACGCATCAGAAGCAACGAAATGATGCATTGATTCTTTATACTTAAAACGCTGCAATCTATACTAGGGGTGGAGTTCTGGAATCGTAATGGAGTGAAGTGCCATCTTAGGAAAGTTAGCAACTTTGAAGGTGCCAACTTGAAAAATAGAATTTTCAAACCAAAGAAAGCTGGTAACTTCAAAATCATGAGCTCTTAGTTGGCAACTTTCTCTAGCTGGTAACATTTGATAATCCCCAACACAAAGTCGGTAGCTTACTTTGAAAGTTATTAACTTTCATCAGAAAGCTGGCAGCTTTTTGCAAGATTTTTTTAATAAACAGGTTGTGAGAATACGAAATTAGTGATAATTGGCAGTTGGGAACCTTTTAGGTTGGAAATTTTCTTAATATATAATCACGATCCAGAATTCCAATCTACATGTTTCTACATACCATTCTTTTAAAAAATAAAATTACAAACGTTGCCATGGAAACAGGCCTATGTTTCTGGTCACGGTGGAATGCTGCAAAAGCCACATGTGTTTCCATAAACTAGAGCATACGCCGGTCATTTCCATAAATGTTGCAAAATGTGGTGGAGCTGAAAGGGGTCTTACAGATTTTGTTCTCAGATTCTCACCCCTCCCCCTGAATATGGTTTGCCCCCCACTAAAATTATTATCGATTTGCTGGTGTGCATCCCAGATTTTCAAACCCCCAACTACCAAGATCAAATTGAGTTTTTCAAGCACCCCTTATTTTTTCATACCCATCTAGGGCCATGATAAATAGTAGTCCACTTAGAGGTACACTTATGTATTTTTAAATCATGATTTGCTCATTGTGAAACACACAAATATTTCGCATTCCATTATAATCTTGACACATTTATGATTTACACTAATCTATTAGTTATCTAAAAACTCGTATATCATTACATCATCATAAAAAGTTAAACTGTATATACGAATTTTGTAAAGAATTGAAGAATTGAATCTTTGTTTTAATCCTTGTGGGATGTGGGGAAAAGCCAAAATAATTACAGGTGTGGGATTTTTGGACCCCTTATACCTCCGCCCCCTAGATGCAAATAAATTACAAGATGCTACAATGCCACAACTGAGTAGTCTCCAAGATTGCTACCCCATGTTCATTATAATGGTCCAGTCCCCCTGACCCCCCACCCCCCACCCTCTACCCCCCGACTCCCTCCTGCGTTCCTTGCCCCACATTCACTTCCTCCTTCACGCCTGTTTCTTGTTACAAATTGAATGTTAAAAGCTGCGCACTGCAGACACTAATTGTGTTTATGTTGCGCACATGGGGACCAGACGATTTTACTGTTTGGGGGAAAGAGCTGTTGATAATGTGTACATATTGCTATTGTCGCAGCATTGTCCCAATTGTCATACATGTTATGTCTGCGCCTTTTAAATAGTAGGCACAGTACAAATGTGCCGCATTCTGTACTAAATATGCCGTACGATTGAATAGATATCTCGAAAGAGACACACAGTGATTTTTGATATATGGGAAGCATATGGCATGGCAAATGTACGGAAAGCATAGATTGCATTATTGGATTACAAGGCGTTTTGTGTAAATGTAGAAATATGCATCAAGCCACTAAAAATAGACCTAAAATGGTCTAAATGTCCACTTTTATGATGTCTCTGTTGTGGTTTCGTTGGTTTTGCCTTTGCATTTTGATTTATTCTATTGCATATATTATTGCATATAGTAGCGCTAAAATAATCTTAATTGCGCCTCCTATATCCAGCAAACCAAATGGAAATCACGCATCTCCCTCCCCCACACCCCACTTCTTTTTAACACCCGCCCCTCAATTGGAGGTCACACTGTATTTAAGACCATATCTTACCATTATTCAGAGACACCCTGTATTTAATAAGACCTTGATTTTCAACACGAAGCTTCTATGAGATGACCAACACAAAACCACATTCGTTGACCGCCACTTTGATGAAACCACTGGACATCGTAGACAATGTAGACCCACATATCCGCAGTTTCAACTAAAGATTTCATTCAAAATTTACCAGCCTCCACCCATCCAGACTCGTCCAACACAGCCAGGACACTAGCAGATCCTGGTTTTTGGAAAAAAGAGGGGGGTTGCACTTTAGGGATTTCATGGGTTACGTCTGGGCGATAGATGTGGACCCACAAAAGAATCCATGAAAATTAAATATATTTGTGGATTTGCCAAACAATGACAACAGTAGTACGTCTGGCGACGTCAGTTACACCATAGCATAGTTTTAGATATTAGCCTAAGAGTCCAGCCAAGTCATATGTTATATGGGCCCCACATATACCACACATGCCACCCACCATACGACCTCTAAATCACACAAAACAACCACCACACCTTTACAGCAAAATCATTACAATGAAAAATCACTTACCACAGTGTTGTATGCTCCGACTGGAGTTGAGAAAGATGTAAAGTGTGATAAGGATGGAAATGATCTGGCGTGAATATCAATAGGGCACGATAACAGCGACTTAGGACTGTAAATAAGCACATCTACTTCTGCACTACCTTCTAATTGCTGGAATGCCCATGCAACAGCGCACACATTAGGGTAATGAGCAATAACCCATGTATGTTTTGTAACTCCTCCCATTACGACCACCTCTCTAACAAGACCATTTCTCGAGGTCCCAATCGATCCCAAACACACAACTGAAAACCTTCATTGTTGGACCACGTCTATATTGAGACTCTTTAAGTCAGACAACTAGTGATATCACTAGAAAGGTTTGCAGACCAGCTAGAAATGTTTTACTGTATTGTGGGTGCTTGGTACCGATTCGTATGCCGGCAGAAGATGTCTATCACCATTAGGGCGAATTAGCGCAGGCAGACAGCACAAAACACCATTGTGTGAATTGTACAACACGCCAGTTAACTGTGCGTCTTCAATGAATAAGTTCAACACTGAGATTGAGTCTTTTCAGAGATCCTTGGCAAGAATCTAGGTTTTTACCGGGGTGGGGGTGAGTTGTCTGGGGTAATAGTTACGTGCCAACCACGGGGAAATATTGAGATTCTGTGTGCACGGGTGTGTGTGGGTAAAACCATGAGTCACACCCATAGATCCGTTCCTCGACCCCCCCAAAAAACAAAACAAAAAAAAACAAAAAACAAAACAAAATCAAAACAAAAAAACACACAAAAACAAACAAACAAACCCCTTTTCGCAACTGCCTATCTCCTTCAGAACCAAAGTCTAGTAACCCGTAGGTAAACACTGTGCTATGGTTGATGGTAAGACCCTACCATCAATAAGTAGCAGAGCAACAACATAGACTTTTTTCTAATAGAAACATTAACTTACGGATCGTAGTACTAATTCCGCCGCCAGGGGTGTGGTGCATAAAACTTTTGCGAAGTCTTCTTTTTAACGTCCTTTTTGTTTTGGCGCTTATTTCGGCCAACCCAGGCGAACCTTTTTACCACCATTTCTCATATACATCCACATGCAAATCAGTGGTGGGGGGGGGGGGGCAACACACACCTACTGTCCTCTTATTGGACACAAACAGCAGTAGGAAATGATAATGACTGATTATTGTTTGTCGAAATATTTCCAGAATGCAATTGTTTGTCGCCACCTGTGGTGGCTGACTGGTACTGCGATAGTCGTAGTCCTGAATAGACTCCTGTATTTAGATGACACCACTGTAAATGGTGAGGAATCCCCATAAAACACTAAATAGTGTATGATAACGTTCATATTTATAAATACAATTACATGGTTGTTGTTGTTGTTGTTGTTGTTGTTGTTGTTGTTGTTGTTGTTGTTGTTGTTGTTGTTGTTGTTGTTGTTGTTGTTGTTGTTGTTGTTGTTGTTGTTGTTGTTGTTGTACAATGATTCTGTATAACAATAATTCTTCATGAGGACCGCAGTGACATACAAGATGTCATTTACTATTCCAGTGTGAAATCTTACGGACATTATGCATACAGGAA
Source organism: Streblospio benedicti (assembly GCA_019095985.1). Taxonomy (NCBI): domain Eukaryota; kingdom Metazoa; phylum Annelida; class Polychaeta; order Spionida; family Spionidae; genus Streblospio; species Streblospio benedicti. The sequence continues at coordinate 60,125,046 of CM032666.1, read as the reverse complement.
GTGGATTAAGATGAAATCCAATGTAACAGCTTGGCAAAAATCTGTGCCTGGTCTTGATACCAAATTATGAGCTGTCGTAATCACTTCCGGCTGCTCCATTCCACAAAAACTAGGTTTTTGGTCGTTTTCATGGTCATTATGACAGTTCTTAGGGCCCATCGTTGGTTAATGGGAATCTCTTTTACACTGACTATGAGCGGTGTTACAACGTATATCCGTGGGTTAAATGCCTCTTTTCTGTGGCGATCACTGTGTACTGATGTAGGTAAAATAAAGAACAAAGAAAACAAACAATTTGGAATCGTCTTTACAGGCTCATAAGCAGTTTTACAACATCCACGCGTGGGTTTAATAGTCAATTTTATCGGGATTAAAAAAACAACAACATTACTTGGCTCGGTGCCAGTCAGCTCAAATATCTGCGAGAAAATCAAAACGGGGCATTTTATTTGTTGTTTGCATTTGTAAATCTATCAATAAATGCTGTCAAATCTGAATCTTAAAATCAACCAACAACAGCCAATGTCGTGTCTTGTCAAAGGCTGCTCCATCATGATTGACAACCGAAGCAAAATATTGCTGATGGAGTCATGGGATTTAGTCCTTCAGAAATGTTCCACTTAAATCACATTGACATGAATGAGAAGTTATTTTTCCTATGATTTGTATATTGATTAATAAGCCCGATATAGATTGAGACAGCCAAGGCCAGACCGTGCAGAGCATTGAAGCTGAATCAGTTAATTAGCCCGTTGTCTTGGCGCAGACGTGTTTTCAAATTGCTAGATCATGTTTTCCCATCCATTGCCCACGTCCTACCATTCAGTAATCATTCGGGGATGAACATCAGTGACTGTGAGAATAGGGTCTTATGGTGCTGTGTAGAAAAAAAGGCAAACCCATTATCATGTTATATATCTATTCAGTACGTGAACAGCTCGAGCATTACACGGGTATCACAGGCTTGCAGGTTTGTCACTGTTCTCAGTTAATTGTCGTGTGTTATTAGAATGTCTGGGGAAACACAACATGAGCTGTGAAAAAAGGAAAGAAAAAAAATACGTGAGTGCATGGGTACGGTAAAATAGTATTACATATGTGGGTTGCGGTACGGGGGAATTATGGAACATGATGGATGTGAGGAAAAGCGTGAAATATGGTTGGTTATGAGAAAGCGGTGAGAAGAGTTTTCTTATAGAAATGAACGTTGAACACAGGGGCAATGAACAAGAAATTTTTCACGTTCTGTTTTTAAATGAATATGTACTCGTAAAAATGTTCACGTACTCGTTTGAATGAATTGAAAAGCAGCAACGATATCAACATTAACCACAGCATCAAAAACAACAGCAATAACAAGAAAATCACACCAGCAGCAGCACCAGCAGCAGCAACCACAACATCATTATCAATAGAGAGCAGCACAAAAGAAAGCAGACGACGAAGAAGAAGAAGACGATTATGAAGCAGCAGCAGCAGCAGCAACAACAGCGGCGGCGGCGGCGGCAGCAGCAGAACAGCTACAACAAAAAAAAAAAAAAAAGCAACTGATTCATGACAGTCTCAGAGTAATAATCCTATTTCATTTTCGCCATTTTGATAGCAGCTTCATAAAAAAGAAAGGTGCAGTCATTATTCTTAAAGCCGCGTCATTTAGTAAGGACTGCAACATTCATAAATTTGCAAAGACCGTGGATATCACTCACCATTAGTCAATGTTAGCCTTTATAGATGAAAGCAGCATGAACTATTGCCTCAGCATGCCCATGCAGTATGCAGTAGAACCTCTCTATGAAGACCACTCGATGGACTAACCTCAAATCGTCTGAATTGAGAGGGGGTCTCCTAATGTTGGTCTCGTATAGAAGACTGGTGACTTGGAGAACTTGCTGTATTACATATATAGAGAGGAGTGCTCTTGACAAACAGGTGATGTTAATTGAATGTTCTACTGTATTTACACTGTGTCCTTTACCATTTTATAAGCAGGATACATTGACAACCTACCGGAAACGATCATTCTCTCCCACAGCGTCCCCTGTCATTTTCAATATTCATTTTGATAAATGCGTCCTCATCTATTTTGGGCTTAATATTTAAATCACAAGCTATTGGAAATAACTGATGGAGGCTGGATAATAATGGCGTCATGCTGCATCTGTCAAAAAAATTGTGTTTGTATTTTTTCTGCTATTTTTTCTGCTGTGGCTGCGTTTTTTAATATCAATGTTTACTGTTTTGTAATGCAATGATGAGCAAATTCAAAGTATGTACATTGCACTAAAAGTAAGCTAAAACAAGTAAAACCTTGAGAGAAAAGGTCATTTACGATAACAAGTAGAACAGTTGCCTATAAATAAATGGGCTAATAGTATAATTGAATTACTAAATGTTGGTATTTCAAACTTTTGAAGAGCTCCCTAGGGGAATGCGGACAGACGCTTTTCATATGTCAGATACAGGGTGGACACAGGGCAAGAGTGGCTTACAGTTATCGTGACTACTGCCTATTGCCTACCCTGACGACACAGCGTGATTAGGTTTCCACTGGCAGATCCAGATTTTCATAAAAAGGGGGGGGGGGTATAGGCAGGATGCCATGGGTGTGGAAGTGATTTTTGTTGTAAAACAGTATGTGTGGTGCGCCCCTGGATCTACCTCTACTTTCCCTATCGGCTCACTTGCACCCATTGGACATGTACGCCCGGTAGAGCAATGTAAAGACTGTCAATTTGAACGTTTTTGATCTTCAGCAGCTCAAAGTGTAACATTCATATGGAAAATCGACTCGCTATGGTGTCGAGCCATGGACATTAACCATTAGGCAGATGCAGCACATCTGGATGGTATAAATTCAGCACTTGCATCCATCTGTCATTGACCCGCGGATATGGGGGGAAAGCAACAGGAGGAATTGTGATCTAGATCAAGAAGTAGAGTTTGTAACCCTTTAGCATTATTTTTGAATGCTGCGTTTGTTCTTTTTAGCAATTGGTGCGAACCACGTGTGCCCTATAAAATTATACAAAACGCAAAATGAAAGGAAGTGGAATTCCATTTGCTTTCGGCGTGTACCAGCCAGCGGACAATCGTAGGCATAGGGGTTGATTTTGTCTGAGCAATACTTGATGGAGGATAATATTTACCTTGCGTGGCCGAGTGGATAGGGAAATGGACTCTTGAGCGGAAGGTTGTGCGTTCGATTCCAGGTTGAGTCTGGTGTTGAGAAAACTCATCTCTAAAAACAGTTGTACACTACTCCCACGTACCTACACCTTACATAGGTACAGTTCAGGCGTGTGAAGCTCACAATGTGAGCGTTAATGTGAGTGACAAATAATATTGAGCTGCTGTATGCTTCCTCCCCGGAGAGTTGTGAAAGATGACCTGGTGTGAACGTGAAGTGGTGTGATCGTGGTGAGACGAAGGCCATAAAAAAAACCTTTTACATTCACACTTACAACAGTCATAGGCAGATCCAGGGAAGGGGGTGTGTGGGGCGCAGGGGGCACGGTTTAATGAAATCCCTTAAGTGCGCCCCCCTTTTCCAAAAACCTGGATCTGCCATTGACAGTAATTATGATTCAGGGTCAGATACATAGAAAATGAAACACCTCTAACAGCACTTTGTTCTCTTTGCAGAAATACAACAAACAACAACAAAAAACACACAAAATAACAAAAAAATGCCCTGAGTAGAGTGCTCACCCATTGTCTACAGTGCTGCAAGTGACTTGATTGTCAAAAAATCTAATTGCTTCTCCTTTTTAGATGCAGGAGCATGATATGTCAGATTAGGATGATAAATGAATCTGGAGAAGAACATGGGTGTGGATTTTCGCCTCATGTATTCATGGCAGGAGTTGATGGTGGAGCGTGCGAGGGATAATCTGTAAAAAGCACTGCACCAGTCTGCAGAGACGAGGGTATTACGATTAACCCTTATTGCAATATACTGTGTGCACGAATGAAAGTTGGACATGCGGGTGTTGGAGGAAAACGAAACTTCATGTATAAAAGTTGTTATGAAATTTTGTAAGCGTCCTCAATTTGGACTTGTTTTGTACATGCTGAAGACGAGCAAGAGATCAGAGTATCTACAGCGGTGCTATAAAGGAGCAGGAACTAATGTCGAAGTGGCACTGAACGTGTGTATTGTGTGGCCAACGACCATTGTACAAACACATAGATCACCGTCGCCCACGCCGCATGAACTATTACCAGAGATTGTTTAAATTTGGTAATGCTCTTTGCTATTACCACTCACCAAAGACGACAGTCATTGCATATGTCATTTCAAATGTTGTTGTCTCTTTGTGCTCATCAAACACAGGCCAAAGTCGTGTGTCACGAAGCTGTGATATAAAAGTTTACTCAATGTGCAGAACTTAGAAAGACCCCAACATCAACCCTCTCGGGCTTATTAATCTCATGACAAGTTATTCAAAATAACAACCCAAATCTTTGGGCAACACGGAGCTAAGTTATTTATTTATCACCCAGTGTTTCCAAAAGAATTTTGCTATTCTAAAGACGTTTAGATGTGCATGAATTATATTGTAATTGACTGGTCAGCAAAAGCAAACGAAAACCGTGTACAATGTGAACTGTCTAGACCACGATAAGCTTTCTATGTAGGTTTCCGGTATTGCGTTCATAGACACTACGATAATTTGCTGAATATAATGTCATTGTGCGATAAAACACGATTCAATAGATAAGGTCAGAATGGCGCGATTATTTCCTGAAACTCTATACCAGGAGCATTCTGACTGGTATGCTGCATGTCCCTATCTGTTGAAATTGCCACATTGTACAACATCTAACCTGGTAAGTGGAATTCTGTCACGTGATCTATACTGGGCCACGTTTCATCCAAAAAACATACGTATTTTTCACTGCCTTCAAATCCGTCACCAGCAAAGAGTAAACCTACCACAGTACAAGTGTAGTGAAACCTCTCTTTTAAGACCAGCCTATGGGCTGGCCTATTAACGTGTTCTTAATAGAGAGGTGGTCTCTGTATGAATGTGCATGGTGATGTCTCTAAAAGCGTTCGAGAACATGGACAAAGGTCTTAGTATAGAGGTGATTTCAATGGAGAGGTGGTTCCAAGTGGAGCATGTTCTTTTGTAGTATTCACGTTAAACACCACTCATATCTTTGTGCTAGATTCTTTGACATGCCTACACCCTTCTTGAAGCTATTCCACCTACACTTTTGAACACCACACGCGTACTTGGCCCCTCCTTTCTCCTGTCCACACGGCCTGGGCGGGTCGGGTATAGCACTCGGGCGGCACGGGGGAGATGTGATGAGCATGGTGAGCAAACGAGGGGGCGGTGGTTGGTACAGGCCACAGGGGCTGACAAGGATGCCAATGATATGGTGTGAATATCAATAGGGCACGATTACATTGACTTGGGACTGTAAATAAGAACATATTTACCTGTACACTACCTTCTAATTGCTCGACTGCCCATGCAACACCTCACACATTAGGGTAATGAGCAATAACCTATGTATGTTATGTAGCTCCTCCAATTACGACTACCTCTCTAAAAAGACCATTTCTCGAGGTCCCAAGCGATCCCAAACACACAACTGAAAACATTCATTATTAAACCAAGTCTGTATTGAGATTTTTAGGTCAGACTTCTTTTGGTCCAGCCCCCCTTTCTGTTCATTACCTTCAATTAGTCCATGTGTTTGTGGTCATTGTTAATTCTGATCTGCGTGCTCTCATCTGTGCTACTATAAGAGCAACCAAAGCAAATGCGATTAAGGTTTTGTAGAGCTCCTGGTTCACATCAGTAGCAACTGGTGCATGCTCACAGGTGGTTCAGATGGTTTAGCTGATCCCCACCCCCATTTTTCTTTCTTCTAAGATTAGATATTGAAATTTCAGTCAAAATTTGTAAGGTATTCATTGGAAAATTGCCCACGAGCAAAAAAATGACACCCCCCCCCTAAAAGACTGCGCATTGGTCTAATCAAGACGCTTTTGTGACATTTTGTGACATTGCCATCATGATACGAATGTTATAATCTATAAAAAGTAAATGTTATACATGTAACACACAGACAATACTACACGCTGCCTATTAGTGGTGGACTTTACATTGAAATCGGAGTTTCATTGTTTTACACCAGAATGTGGTGGGACCCTCTCAACATATACATGTAGGTGTTTCATAGCCACAGCCTACTCAACCTCCCACTTAATTAATCAGGCACAGCATCTAAAGGCCGTGTCCCACTGGGCTTTGCGTATGAAAAGCAGATGGTTAGCGTACAAAATGTCCCTAAAAGGTCTCGTCCGCACATTCACGCTACCGTTCGCAATCCACACGTTAATCATAAGTTATTTGTAAGTTTTATGTCCGCTATGCGTCTGCTCAAAAAATATTTCAAGGAAGATTATTGATTATTCAGAAATTTGTACGCCGTTGGTATTTGAGCTGCACAAATACCAACGGCGTACAAAAATCGATGGATTATTGGATTATGCACGCTAACTGTTTTTCATACGCGGCGTATTGGGAGCAGATAAGAGCAAACAAGAGCAGATGGAAAGCAGACAAATGTTTTGGCGTACAGTTAGCGTACATTTAAAGTATAAAAGCGCATGGAAAACGTCTGATCTGCCTACAACAAATTATGAATTGCTTATGAAATGCTTATGAGAGATTACAGGTGGCATACGGCGAGGGGTATATAAACGCACCTGTAGTTCCATTCTCTTGTCAGTCTGCCGGTATCCATCGAAGAGGCACCATCAATGCAAGTGGTCCAATGAAGAATAAAACAAGAAAAAATTGAACAACAAGACTGAACGCTCGTCAATACATTTTTATAACGTACAGAAGACTGAACGCTGGTCAATGCATTTTTATGACATGACTATAGGCCTTTGCAACAATGTACACCTACTGGGCCGTTTAGAAAAGTTTTGAGCCTTTTTCAGGATGAATGAAAACATAGGTATCATACATTTTAATTTGTGTGTTTGCTGAGCAACACTCTGTCAAGTTTAATGCGAATAAATCCAAGTACATGTGCTTTAAAACAAAAAGTTACAGAACAATGCATGTTCCTAATTTAATCACGAAGCTCACAACTTTTTAACCCACCCAGCAAAGGCCTATGGTCAATATGCATTGACAGCGTTCAGTTAGTGTTGATGTTCAATGTCTAGTTCAAATACACATTTAAGTCAGATAATTCTCATTTATTCATATTTTTATAACATCAATATCAATGTTATTACATTAGAATAACGTGAGAAACAATTCATACAGCAGGTGCATGCCATACACTCAGTCTAAAAATGTCACTATAAAATATATAGCAGGCATAGTTAAAATACCTGTCTCCCAAATTTTATTAATAGCATAAACTTCGACTGTTGTCGACGAAAACGAAAGCAGAAATGACAGCGCGGGCATATGCTCAGCGCTTAAATACTGTCTGCTATAGTACGCAGTTCGAACCCAAACGTCAGCCCCAGCAGGTGCTTTTTGTCGGTTGAACATCTGCGGAAGTGTAAGCTGAGCGTCTGCTTTTATCCGCTTTTATCCGGTTTTCTAACGCTTTCTGTCTGCTGTTTGTCTGCTTTTGAACGCTTTTTACACGCAGCGATGAGTGCAAAAAGGTCAGATTATTTGAAAAGCAGATGAAAAGAACATACAGCTATGCCAAATGCCTGGAATTCATCCTAGAACATGAAAAGGATTATAATGACCTGTTGTAGATAAAAACAAAACGTCGACTGAGGTCATGGATAGAAGATTATAAAACTTTCATGAATGGGACACACTATAGTTCCATGATTTTCATAAATTAGAAACAAAAAACAGTTTTTTTGGAACAGGCTATATATTGAAGGCAAGGTGACCAATAAAATCCACAACACACGTATTAGACTATGTGATACTCTTAGCTCCATGATTTTGATAAATTAGCAAAAGTGATTTTTGACAAAGGTTATATGTGCAAGTATAGTCTTATAGGTGCAAAATGATCGACAACATGTGCCAATGACCTGGTGTAAATATGAAGTTGCGAGAACAAGCCTGAATTAGACTCTACACTACCAAATTATCATTGATTATGTGGAAGGGAATGTTGCTATTCCCAATGTATGGACAGAACAAAGCTATATGCGCTGTACTGTAGGGTTATTTATATGTAATAAACAAGAAGGCCGCCCCGCGATACTCATAATTTAGCACATGTGATCATGATTTAGAAACACGAAACACACTATTGCCGGTGGGTCATGGCAGCTAAGTGAGTGGGCAGAGTATGAACAAAACCATATGCATATTTGTGGTACAGAGAATTTATCTAGCTGCCTTTCCCCCCCTTATTTTTGTACACGTGATTTAGAGAGTTGAACCATAATGGACAGAGTTCAGGGCAGCCAATACAGCTCACAAATGATATATATATATCATGATTTGGTTTACTTCAGTGGCTATATCACACTATCTATGCAAACACTGATGCAATTCTCATCTGGGGTGAACGTCAGCCAACGAGTGCAGGCAAACGCCACTTTTGCAGGCTAGCAGAGGTTCTCATAATGGCACGTGAGTATCCAATACAACTCTCGACAAATCAGAATCGAGTCTGCTACGGCTTATAAACATACTTTCAATTCTACTCACACCGTTCTGCCAAGCAAGCTCCTACCACTGCATTGACATAGTTGAAAAGACATCTTCCATTTTACTATATCAAGTGGCCCTGACAGTTTTATTAATAGAGGTATGATGTTGTTAAAATGCCAATTTGGTAGAGTATGGAACAAAAAGTAAATGAAGAAAAAGTGCCATGTAGAAGAGAAGCGTGCACACAAGAAGCACCCGGTCGACTTTCTACAGTAATATTATACCACCAGTGTGAATCAGTCCAATGGGGGAAGGGAGGGGGGCACTTGATCAAGGCTGCCACTGCAATATAATCACGTTTGTTTGATGAAGGTTGAATGCTAATTACAAAGTGCCACTCTAATCATCAGTGACCAGCCTTCGATTGGTCTTTGTATCCTGAAGGACCCATTTGACTATCTAGTGGAACCAAGTGCCTGTTATGGCAGTTGTATAGGGGGTCACGTGCAATAGAACCTCTCCATTGAGACCACATGGACTCCGTCCTCAAGTGGTCGCCCTAATAGAAAGTCTTCGTGGAAGCTCACAATGACCTCTTTATATGAAGATTTAGAACCGCGAGAATGGGTCGTCTCAATAGAGAGGTGGTCTTACGTAGAGGTTCTACTGTAGTGGAATCTTTAAGTGGGGCACAGGACAAAGCCCAGTGTGTGTGAATGGGTTTGATAAGGTGCGGCCATATAGAAGTGACAAATTAGACCAAGTTTTCTGATTGTAAATTGTAGCCTGGTGTTAGGACTGGAAGGACGCTGTGTGGAAGAGCGAATGCCTCAGGACGGAAGCCTTGTTCCTTGAACACATGCCACATACATTCTGACTACAGTAGAACCTCCTAAAGGATGATGTAGAAAGATATAAAAAAATGGTTACCAGGCGCTTATACAAGTACGTGATTATTTTGTCAGAAATGTGCCTTTAACCCTTCTCTCTTGGATGGGGGAATGGTGATATAAAGTCTGTCATGACGCGGCTTATCCCACCCGAGGCCGTACTTAGGAACTGTGATGGGACACACAGAAAGGTTCATTGTATCCCTCTATCGGTGACACACCTCTAAATCCTGTATTCTAATTGGTTTAGAGCCGAAATCAGGGGTCAAGATGAACCCCATAATGCCCCGCGCAACAGCGCCCTCTGATATTACGTTGTTGTCTTTGTTATGAAAATGAATAAATGGTAGAACTACATATGGTTCGTGATAAAATGAATATGTCTACTTGTTTTTTGCGCACTGTCGTCAAACCCGGTCACGCCCATGGGATAATACACGGAGTTTCATTTAAAAGCTCTTCTGATGAAAGTGGTTGTTCTGTACTTTACTGCTATCATTTTAGGACAAAACCTTAGACAAGACGTTCGCTGATGTCTAGTTTTTACCAAACCAAACGAACTCGCGCGCGCATAGTGCTCGTATAACCGTTACTGGAATATTGAGACTGTTAAACACTGTCAACACCGCATATACCACAACAGTCAGGGAAATTGGTATCATTCTAAAGAGGGGGAGGGGTCTGCTGAGGGTCTAAAACACATTTTAGAAGTGGGGGCTAAAATTCATACCGTAAAAGTTCAATTTTTCACACCACCCGGTGGTGGGTCATGATAAATGGTATCCCCGTAGTGTGTCGGCTGCTATGATTATAAGCGCTGATGTCAGTCTCTATATTAATATATTAAAGGAGAAAACATGGAAGCCTCCCCCTCCCCCCGCACAAGACCACGTGGCCTCCCAGAGAGAAGTGAGACCCCGCCGGACGGATGTGAGCCCCCCCGCCGCCACCTTTGCCCAGGCCTTGACCGGAAGGCATCAACATTTGCCGCCGACGCCGAGACTGACTCACCAGTTTGTTTGGTGGCAGCGTGTGAACTTTTTTATGAAAGGGAGGGAGGCATGAAAATCTGGTTAACGCTATTAAGGGTGGGCCGGAAAATTGGTTTTGTATTTGGCGTTGGGAAGGGGTGGGTTTGCAGGGCTCTACGTTAAGCACGTTCCGCTTGTCCGGGACAAGTAAAAATTGCTGTCGGACAAGTAAACTCTCACTGGCACTTGTCCGACGGACAAGTAGCATCTACACACCATACATGTATTCCAGATATGGTTATTAAACACACTTTTGTCTTATATTATTGTTTTACACTATTTTGATCAAAATAATTATTTCTAAACTTGCAATCTTCAGGGTTAATAAACAAGCTAAAGCCAAAATCTTAATTACTGCATGGCTTATGAGGCCCATGAAGTCTCTGAGAGGTGGTTGTTTGGATGTAAGAGGAGATGTAGGTTCATGGGTCGATACATGTAATGTTTGTTCAAGAAGCTGATTTTGAGCTCTGATTTTGAGTAGTTTTTAAAAATTCAACAGGATGTAGATATAAAATTGTTTGGTCATATTGCTTATTGCATAATGCATACTTGTGTGGTCTATCTTTTAGAAAATGTAGATAAATATTTAAATATTCACTACTCAGAGGCATCATAAAACAGTTCCAAATTGATGCATTTTGTTTCATAATTTTTATGTTAAAATTACAACATCAAAAGTAGTTTTTATTTCCTAATCAAATTTCTTAGTTCGGAAATGGAAAGGGACTGAATAATGCAAACATTTTGCACAATTATAATATTATACACATATACAAGTATATATATATGTATACTTTTCCTCTATATTCGTAATATTTTGTGCGGACAAGTGCATTTGATTGTCGGACAAGTGAATTTAGACCTCTACTTGTCCGACGGACAAGTAGATTAAAATCCTAACGTAGAGCCCCGAAAAATGGTTTGGTGGGTTTGGTGGGTTTGGTGGGTGGGAGCTGAATTAATTTTAAGTGGGGGCCTAAAACATATCATAATCGATTCATTGCTTCTTACTTCTTAACCCCTGAGTCTTAATAAATGGTAGCACCCTCGAGCTCATTACGATTGGACGCTATGGCAGGAAATGCATGTATGTGGTGGACGCTCCAAAGTACGGGATGTTGATGGAGCTGGGCATGTCTGCTCACCCTGTTGGCATTGTTCTTGTTGTGCATTGCTGTTGTCGTTGCTGTTGTTGTTGTTGTTGTTGTTGTTGTTGTTGTTGTTGTTGTTGCTGCTGCTGATGATGATGATGGTGCTTTTATAATTAAGTATATGAGGTAAAAGAGTACAAATAGGGTGCAGTGTTAAACGTTGTGGCAATTGCTTTGATTAAGGATAGTGATTGGTGTTATTAATCATAAGGAGCTTTGCTGATAATTAATTAAAAATGGCGTTAACATTGATTTCCACAGTTTGAGTAATCATTGGGGTGTGAAAGGGAACAGCAATGTTTGTGAATACACTTGGATGAGATTGCCACATCAGTTATACATTGACCACCAAATGTTCAAAAACAATGAAACTATCAATACAACATACTATTTCAACATCAACGAACTTCATATCCCTTCTCGCTAATTGTCATTGTGTAAGTCTAAATGTCTAATAATTTGGCAATGAGGTGCCTGTCAAGTACACGACACCACTCAAAAGTGTACCAACTGTAACGTATCCCACACATATTGTTAGATGAACCCTAATGAGTTATTGCATTCCCAAACGTTTGATTAATATCCATGATTAACCTTGGGCCGTGAAAGCAGAGTTCATTACCTTCATGATAGTTATGCCAACATCATAAAGAGGAGCAATAAAATCTATTGTCATTGGCATGCTTACCTCACATTTGGACCACACTGACATATGCTACAAATGTATTTAGAATTACTTGCACATGACACAGATGGCAGTGACGTAATCATAGAGGAAGTTTGATTGTATAGATGAGGATATCGTCATATCTCACGGCTATATATATACAGTACATGTATATAGCAGATATTGCAACACTGAATATATCATATGTAGGACTACAGTGTAAAAGAGAGTCTTGTAGACCCCGATGAGATGAGAAATTAGAAGTTTGCAGGTTCATTGATCTATCTATTGTTAAGTGCATGCAGTTCTTAGTTTATATGTAGAAAGTGTACGGTCAGCAATATTACGCTTTATTTTCTCTGTATGAGTGATGTATTTTGTATGTTTAGTATGTTTTCTTTTGTTTTTGTAATAGTGCTATGTTTTTAAAAGACACTTTTCTCTCATTTCATTGTCTTGTATTATTTTCTACTCTTTATTAACGAGTGCAAAACTGGCAGTACTGCTTCTCTACTGCTAAAAACTCAGAGACAATGGGGATCAGTGCATGCCCAGTGAGATGAAAGTACGTTTTTGAGGCAGACCTGAGAAAGTATGCGAAGTTTGACATGCCAAACCTCCTCTACAGTCAATGCAACAGTTGCCTGGACGTAGGTATGCAATACTAGGGAGCCGGTACGTCAGGCAGGACGCGAGGGGTACAATCAAGACATGCACACCTAAATATAGTACTGCCACGATGTCAGCAATGACGGTTGTAACCGTAGCTTAACATCAATGTGTCTGCATAACTGCTACATACTCTCATCAGTCCCGGGTCCCCAGTACACTTAACTGTCAAAAGCTACTCCATTTCTATATCTAATGCCAGCATTATGCATGTATGAGGTAATACATCTGGATAGTGCGTCCCATTGTCCATTCATATTGGGTTGATTGGATAATGCTTCTGTGTCCACTTGGATCTGACCTAATGCATCAGAGGGAATCAAGTTGCAAGGTGTTTTGTCATAGAATATCATTGTTACGACGTAGTTTAATACGTTGAATCCAAGCCTCCAATATTGGGGCAAATAGATAATTACCGTTTCTCTACTTAATAGAATAATAGATATATGTCATCCTCAGGCAGATATACTTTTTGGGAAAGTGTCGGATTGGGGGCGGGGGGGGGGGGGCACTTATATGATCTCTATTGTATGCCCGATAAATGGCAAACATGAAAAAACAAACAAATAAAACACACATACACACCATGAAATGAAACATATTGATAGCAAAAATAATAGGGGGACGTGCCATTTCCTTGGTTATCGCTATGTCAATAGCAGATCCGCAAACTTCCTTCCAGGCAAATAGTTTATCAGTTTGACCCAGTTATTCGTGGGGTATATGCTAATTGCCTGTCTTATGCATGCAGACAAAATAATTCCACTAATTAAAATTAAACCTGTTTTGTTGGTTTACTACTTCGGTCTTGTATTTTATATCTTTTGTGTGTGTGCTGTACGGTTGCTGTCACCAGTAATTTTTCACTGTGGCCATGCTATACCTCCCTTGATGTTGCTGCTGTCCTGGCATTTAACCACATTCAACATATAAAATGTTTACGCTAAGCTTTCTGAGAAACACTGTAAAGTGGCAACATAAATGGCCTTCTTGTTCTATGTTTAAAACTGCGATAAAGTGTCAACTCCCACAGGTAATTAGAAATTGTGAGAATAAAATGTCTTTTAAAATTAAATGTTAGCAATGTGTGTCAAATAAAATGATTCTCGGTGAAGCTGATATATTTATTATAGAACCTTTATCATGTAGTACAGTCTGTTTTTTTTTACATCTGTGATAGATTTATGAATGTGTTGTATCTATGTATTTAGATATTTATGTTCGTCACCCATTTTGTTTCTTGTCGCTTTAATCTAAGGTCCACTATGGAAATAAGAATATAACTAGATGTTTAAACGTTTTAGTGCTCCTTGCAATTGATTTTGCAGTGTGTCATGTGTTGCTCTTTTGTTTGTAATGTGTAATGTATCTAGGATAAACAAAAATATTTTCAATTCAATCCAATAACCGACCATGTCACAAGTACGTGCTTAGGCCGCCGAAACAAATGTGTTTGGGAAGAAAACTGAATGCATCAAACCCTACATAGGCAGATCCAGGGGGGGGGGGCGCGCCCCCACCCCACCCCTTTTCCCACCAAAATACTTCATTTTCGTAGGGTTTTTGATGAAATCCGGAAGTGCGCCCCCCCCCCATTTCCTTAAGTGCGCCCCCCCCTTTTCCAAAAACCTGGATCTGCCTATGCCCTATAAGATCAGGCAGCGTGTAGATGCTTAATGTCTGACATCTGCTTGTATGATGGTTTTCGTCACCTCTGTACGAAGGCCACTTCTATGACCAGGCCGGTCCTCGCGCTCCCAAACCTTCATAAAAAGATCACCCCTAACATCCTCAAAGAGGCCGCCTCTCTATTGAACTACTTCAGGATTCACGTGGGTAGTGTTCCCATAGGCCACAGTTCTACCGCGTGCACGTAACAAGCCCCCAATCCCAACGGGCCCATCAATCCCCTGATCGCGCCATCATCTAATGAATGTTCACATCCTTAAGAACCGCGAGCCATAAAATTAAACAGCTGATGACGCGTGCAGGCTTCCGTACCGCATTTCCTCACTTACTTCCCCCGCAAAATCACCTGCTACTGCAGGCTTACAGTACAGTGGAAACTGTCTATGAAGACCACCCGAAGGACTGATGTCAAGTGGCGTCAATAGAGAGATGAACGTTCTATTGAGGTTTCCGGTGGTCTCTTTATGGAGACTCGAGACCCTTAAACATGTTTTTATTTATTTATTTAGCAAGGTGATCTCTTTACACAGGTGGCCGTACATGTAGTTGGAAGCTTTGCCGTCCAATAAAAATGTGCTGGGTGCGTGAGTTCTTTCCATATGGTGTCCACTAAGCCAAGGTTCATTTTTTACACGCAATATAAATGCCTGAAATGTATGGTATACAGTAAAACCTCGCCATTGGGACACCACACTAACAGTGTCGTGTGCTACACAATTTCCTCGCCCCATTATTGTCCACAATAGCTTGATTTCAACGTATGTAAGACAAAGGTGTCTTCATGTATAATCAAAACAGAATTGGAGAAAAAATAGTGTCGGCAGAAGACAAGTTTTTACTTCATGGTGTTGTCCGAATGAACAGGTTGCACTGTATAGTAGTCATCTTACCAGTAAGCCAAATAACGCGTGTATGCCAATCAAAGCATAGATCTAGTGTCCTCATGATGCAGGGGTCCGCTTTACAGAAGTGGCCACACGGACTGATTGTAGCCTGCTAGTTCCTTGGAAAACCTCCACCTAAGGTACGAAAACAACCCGCGTCCCGTGTTGCTTCATTTGAAGTCACTTAAAAGTTTCTTTGCCGCTATCAAAATTTGAATTATAAAATCAAGATTGTTCTTTCCGTGAGAGCTTTTGTGTATTTTCAATTTGGAAATAATAAGTCCAATCGGAGGATATTTTAGCAGTACATTTTGTGCGATGGCAGCGGCGGCGGCGGCGGCGGCAGCAGCAGCGGCAGTGGTGGCAGCAGCACGGTAGTTTGATAATGCCAGACGACTCTGTTACATGCGCTGCAATGACATTTCATGCATCTAAAAGAGACGGCATATTCTGTTTAGTAGACAGTGTCGTCAGCACGTTTCCAGCATCGCCTGTCATTTGCAGTGGTGGTTTGCAGCAGTAAATGCGAGGCTTGGTACTACGATGAAGACCGTTGTCCACTTTTGAGAAGGTTCTTTGATGATAGTTCGTAATTTAAGAAATAGCATGATTTCAATATATCAAAGAAGTCCAGTCATTTGAGGAACGATCCAATGTTATGTCTACCACCAATAGCAAATAGTACCTGTAATATAACCTCATATGTGTGGTCATCCCATCATTGCGATGCTGCAATAGGCCAAACTTTGGAAATAGGTTATTGTTACATAGAAACACGTTTTGTGGTCCCTGTCTATAATTTCATTCGGTACTATACATTCATTATTTTTATTTATTTATTTTATTTTTATTATTCACATTATTTGTTGTATGGAAATTGATTTTAATGTACAATGTTATCATGTCTGAATATCTGATTCTGAATCTGAATACATCCAGTCTCTTCAAATTCCCTCGAAAAGCTGGCTAGGTGTTCTTTTTCCCCATAAGATATGAAATTTCATACACTGCCAGTTGAACCATACCGAACACCTGACCACTATAAAATTAAAAATGACATGGAGGTCAACAATGTGACCATGGAGCTCCACTATTTTTTCATTGATTTTATGGTGTGGATTTGTATGATTGTGGGGTAAAGCACTCTTTAGCACTATGACTACCTTAACTGATTTGCACATAGCGTCAAAAGGACAAAATCGGATTTATTACATTTCAATAATGCTCATACTCCGCTTCTCGGACCATTCAGAATTATAAAAGCGGGGTGGTGGTGGAGGGATTTCCCCAGGAAGTGGGGCTGGGGTGGGGTCGCATTAACTTTGTTCAATATGTGGGACCTGCACTTTTTCACATTGTTAAAGCACAGCCAGACTTTTTACGGAAAAATTACTCGTAAGAAATAAGGATAAGGATTCCTCACCCCCACAACCCAAGTCAATTATGAATGTCCTCCGGTCATAATTTATGTATATGGCGAAATCAGTGGTGAGGTAATCTTTAAATATTGCAAAACTTTTGATTTTTTGTCACAAATTCACTAGATTATAAAAAATAACTTTCTTGCTAAAGAGATCACCTAATTACAAAGAGTGCATGAATGTTTGATTTTGACATTTCATACAAAAGTACACTTAGGCTAACTGTTCAGTGGCAAACATCATAGTTCATAAACAAATGGACATTAAGCTAATCATGCTACGATTTCTCTCTAAGGGACGGTGCAATATTTATCAGGCAGGGGGACCGGTGCATATCGAAAACCTTGTCTGAAAAAAGGTCTTGTCCCCTGCTGATGTGATGAAAAAAAAACCTGATGTCCCGTGACCTACATTCATAAAAAAAAGTCTGCGTCCCCTCCCATGAATATAAACTTTTTTTGACCTGCAAGATAAAATTGAATTAATGTGGAGAATCCCCAAAATGAATTTAAATGGAGGCGGTATAAAAGCAGTAGTAATCTATAGGTGGTAGATAATTTAGGCCATTACAACATATTTTTGTTTTAATACATGTGGGATCTATTTACGGATTTCTGTTCAGTAGTTTAACCATGTTAATTGTCTACATAATTGACATGCAAAATGTACATATACTGGCCAATGACTTTTGCTGTTTTCGTCTATGTATTATTTTGACTTTAATTTGCAGTTTTGGTCAATCCTGGAGCTACTCATCAAAGCTATTAATGTTTGCTGACTATTGATTGAAGTTTGTGTGCACAAACAAATCTAGTTTTATAGTAATACTGACCCTAGTTTCATGTTTTTAACATCTTTATTACCATTGTCTGTTTGTTGACTGACATCAAAGTGATCATATATTATTTTCAAGGTTGAAATTGCTGAAAATACGCATTTTTGCCAATAGATAACTTGCTCAAGTATTTATCAGCATGATCATTTTTTTTATATATTAAAAGATCGAGTCATGTTACATTTTGTAATTTCTGTTTTGTTTTAAACATTTTATGCTACCATATTTTTCCTATACAAGAAGCACAAGAAGGAATTTGAAAGGTATTGATGTGTATATTGATATGTTTTTATTACATCTCCAAATTATTTTCTTATATTTTGTTGATTAAAATTCACATTGGTTATCATGTGTTTTTTGTTTGTGCCATTCTGGTAGTGAACAGAATCTCTTGTAAAATTGTGCTAAGATAGTTACATTGGGTTCAATATATTCTACTTGGATAAAAATATTTGGTACGCTAATAAGAAATCGCATATTCACATAATAGTTCATTTAGCTTTACACATTGTTGCAACACTGATTTTTTTTTTACATTCAATGTCATCTATAGAGATCTAAAAGCCGTGTCCCACTAGTTTCTGCATATGGTTGACACATAAATTCTAGGGATTTCCGGGCAAAAAATTTTAAACGTCGAGCATCTGCTGATAGGTTCCTTTTGGCATTAAATGATTTTTTTCCGCCAGCGCATAGTCAAGTCATGGCCGGCGCAAGACTGGTGCAAAACCCGGCGTAAGAAAAGCAGACAGTGAAAACAAGGTCAGCGTAACCCCGATGCACAACAGACGCACAAAAAAAGTCTCAGCCATACTTTTTTTTGTGTGCGTTGGTTGTGCATCGGGGTTACGCTGACCTTGTGTTCACTGTCTTCTACCCGCTGAACAAAACTCGCTGAACATACAATATGTTGAACACCTGCTGAATGTACGCCATTGTATGCTCAAGGTGCGCCAAGCTTAAGCCAACGTTTTCATCTGCCGAGCATCTGCTCCCAATACGCGGCGGATATTCAGCTCATGTGTAGGGTATGCTCGACGTATGTAGGATGTACGCCACACATAAAAAATCAATGGATTATCGATTGGCATATGCCGTTTCCGCTTTCATGTTTTGAGCAGCCTAAAACCTGGGAGCGTAAAAGAGTGGACCGATGGATAATCTTCCTAGAAATATTTTGGTGGGGTACTGACAGCGAGCGTTACAAGCACGTCACACATACGTAAAGCGGCAAAGAAACGCTGGGTCAGCGTAGGGTCGGCGTAGCCGGCAGATGCTTAGCGTAGATGAAAAAATCTGGATATCCAACCGATTTTTATCAGCTGGGCGTAAGTTCCCAGTGCGCCGGAACCAGTGAGACGCGGCTTTAACTATGACCAGGTGAGCAACATTGTCCCGTTCGCATCAATAATTTGTACCGATTCGCTCCTGGCAAAGTGGGATTTCAACAGGTGAAAAAAAGTACACGTCCCATGCCCAATGAGAATGAAAAATCATCAGGTCCCCCTACTTTGCACCTTGAAAAAGTACCTGTCCCCCTACCAAATGCACCGGTCCCCCTGCCTGGTAAATATTGCACCGTCCCTAACAAACTCATGATCACATTGTTGTGCTTGAACTAGTATCAATGCATGATTTATTTTAATCTATATGGGAGAACAGGCCTTTATAGAAGTCAGTGGCTTAATTCATGGAAAAAACTACAGGGCGGAGAACTATACATCTGGGCGTGGTATGAATGAGTGGTCAATTATCTTCTCAGAACTTCAGTCATATTAAAAATTAAGTGTGGAATAAGGTGCTTTTGGGTGTTTTGCAATCACTCTCTTTTTTTAATATTTAAATTTCAAAAACCCCAACATATATAAATATGGTAATTGAACTGCACAGTAATTAGTTAAGATCATGAATATATTACCATATACTTTAATCTCAATTTTAAAATCTATGGTTTACAATACTTCTTATATTTCTATATGGTACTAAAATAAAACTATTAAATAATTTTTTATTCTTTTTAAAACAATGGTAAAACAAACAATATAAAATTAACGTAAACTATTTATATAAAAGCATAGAGTTTCACTGTAAAATTGTGAAACTCTAGCACCAAATAAAAGTTCAAAAGAACATACAAACGTAATCATTGATCTAAAATCAGCAAATCCAAATTAGTAATCTCTAGAAGAAATTTGTAAATTTAAGTATCACAGTCTGCAGTTCAGCGTGGGCGTGCATATTCCACAGTCATATCTTTGCCCCGATTTGAATACCCATTCACTATTCTCACAGCCTTAGCTGCTTCTGTCAAAGTAGCCATGGTAACAAAGCAGAACGCACGATGAGGGTTATGTGGCGTGAAAATGTCCGTCACCTTGCCTATAGCGGAAAAGATTTTATAAAGTTGCGCTAAATTGGTTGACTTGTCATATTATCGGATACATAAAGCCTGCACGACGGCTCGGCCATCCTACCCTGTTTGCTCGCACGACGACACTCATTACTTCCTCTATCTCTTTCACTTGGGTTCTTTTTATTTGCTGTCTTAACCGTCCATCCGCCGCCATAGTTTTTGGCCTTCGTTCCTTTTCCACTAATGTCATCATTAGGCCACCCATCAAAATCCACCACACACGCATCAAAAGTATCGTCTCCCAAAACAGCTCTATTACCTTATCATGGATTCCACTTTTATGTTTACCATATTCACCTTGTGGCATAGTATTCAGTGGGCCATCTTCATCATGTTTACCTTCTAGACTATTACTATGCCCGGAAGCATTTTTCTTTTGTTTGTATCTCTGTTTTGGTTGCCCCTGAACCTGCCTTTCTTGTTTTTTGGGCGACAAATCGGAAGCTACTTTCTTTTTTGGTGATTCTTCAGGTGATTTGTGTTGCTGTTGCATTTGCTGTTGTGCTGTTGCACACGTTTGCTTCGATTGATCCTGGTCATTTTGTAGACTAGCTTGACTACCAGCATAACCTGTGTGTGGGCCAATGCTTTTGTGTTCAGACATTGCTTGCTCGCAAGAAAATTGTTGTCTATGTGACTCACTGTTATTGTGCTCCACACCATGCGTGACAGGTATCTGTTCCTTCTGTATAAAGTCATCAGATTCGTGATAGGTGTCTTTGATATTTACTGCAGTAAGCGGGGAACAATTGGACTGATTGGTTTGATCATCAAAATCAGGTCTTGGTTCTTTTCCATCCATAACATTGAGGTCTCCCGAGTGAGACTTCGAGGTTTCCTCTAAAGGAATAAACTCCTTTTCTTGAGATGCTGTATTGCTTTCCATTCCTGTTGGTTCTTGAACAGCATTTTGGAATATATCATTAAACGTTGAACCTTGGCTTGATGCTATAACAGGACATTCATTCACATCATGATATTGGTAAGCCTGGTCACTATGATTAGGATGTTGTTTTGTGAACACCGACGGGTCTCCGGTATCACTACACGAGTGAGTTTTATTGTAGAATGGATCATAAAATGTAGTACTTGCACCGATGGTAACTTTTTCCATTGCTTTTTCAATATCAGAATATGCGATATGTGAAGCTTTGGCACGAACAGTTGTTATTACTGGAATTGGTTTTGGACTTTCATCAGAAAGAAGGAATGCTCCAGAATATATATGCCCAATGGCATTTGGGGTACTTGCATAAGCATATGTCTCATGTACCTGTGTTACCACTACAGGATATTGCTCAACGCCTCCAACACATTCAAGGTATTGACTCATTGATGCTTGATTTAAGTCATTTAGGTCATTATTTGATAGACAATTCTGGTTTGAATTTGGACATGCATTTGAAAATCCAGTGAATGCTGGCGATGCGTGACTCACTGGTGCAGCTGGTAGTGCAGGAGCCTCTGTTTCCACAGGGGTTGAAGTGGGAATTTGTCCAGAGGAGAGCCGCTGCTGTATAGAATGAACAAGGTTTGATGCCTCCCATGTTCGTTTGGCTTGTCCTGCTTTAAGGCAATTATAGTCCCGTGGTACTTTATTTTGATGGGCAACTTCATAGACATAAGGGTGAATATACACATGCCGCGGGACTAGAGCGTTGGATTCCGACGATAATATTCGTGGTTCTGTATAACATTGAGTCACTTCCATTAGTGGATATAAGGTCACTGGTGGCTCTTTATCTGAATCAAAAGGTGGTCTTGAAGACGGTATTGGTGACTCATTTTCTTGAGTGCAAACCATACTGTTGGATGGTGATACTACAGAATGTTGTGCTTCAAATGGTAGTTGAAGTTGGTTAGATGACGATATTACCGGAACCACAGATTGAGAATACGGCAGGCTGGCATTGGTTGCTTGCTGTGTATTTGAAGTATCAAACATTGGTGGTCCAAGTTGAGGTGGTATCTGCAAGGCCTGTTGCAGTGCAATTTGCTGTACTAACACCACATCATCTTGTTGATCTGGAATCAGTATTTGATGATTTTGTGCCATTTCAAAAGATGTTTGCTCAAAATCAGGTGGAGGAAAGGTATATTCTACCTGTGAATAGCTAGATGTCAGCGCCTCCTGGATGATTTCTGGCCATATATTTTGCTGCTGCCTGTGTATTTGTTGATCTTGTTCAGCACAATCTAGTTCTTGATTTTGCCATTGTTCTTGTTGGGGCAAATGTTTTTTGTTTTTTTTTGAAAAATGAGTCCAATAATTTTGGCTGTGCTGTTGTTGTGGACTGCGCTGAGTGTGTGATGTTAATGGCCACCAGTCTTTACTATATGTATGTTGTTCTATTTGACGTTGTTGTTGATTATTTTGGTATTGCTTCCTTTGATCATAACGGGGTTCTTGGTATTCGTGCTGACGTTGTCGATTATTTTGGTATTGCTTCCGCCCAAAGGCTTGGCTGCGCCACTTCTTATTCTTGTTGCTCATAGTCTACAAAATAATAAAGCATAGAATGACAACTGACTGAGTAATCTGCAAAATTATAATACCAATCATAATCATGTAAATCTATTTATCGATTTTTATTGACTAAAATCCTTTGGGCAGCAATGAGTAAACAATTGTACTGAGGCAAGATTATATACACTTTCACATATAACCAACTCAATTGAATGCTTAAGAGGAAAAGTAACTTTAAAAGGGAAGTATAATCAAATTTCAGGTATATCTAATGTTTATTATACAGTTAACAATAAAGAATGACATGTTTTGAAATGAACCTTTTATCATCAATAGTTTTCCCATTATAACACATTTGGAGGCTACCAAACCATAGGGAAAATGTGACTCTTTCTTTGCAAGATTGAGATTATATGGGATAAATGATCAAATTTCACATTTCTAATGTTTATCCTACAATATATAACAAGAGAACGAAATACCATTCAGATGAACCTTTTATCAGCAATAGTTTTCCTAATATGAAACATTCTAATGACACCAACTAGTGGGAGTATATAGTGACGTTCAACATTTAAAGGCCAATATCTCAAAATGAAATTTGTTAAGTTAATGAATGTTTCGCGGCAAATTTCTCTTTAATTTTGAAATCGAATCTTCACAAATGTCAATATACTTGAAAGATATATGCCTTCTGAGAAAAACTTTACTAGGGATTTTGTTTTTTGTGACTATAAATAAATTCTATCAAATGAAATTGCCCCATTATTTATTTTATAAAGTTCATATTATCATATAGTTACAATGACAATACATTTCTGTGAAATATGTTTTGAGTGGTGATGGGGTGTTTAGTTTTGGTTTGTAAAAGATCTTGCGGTGTTGGGGTGTCAGAAGTTCATAGCACCAGTCTAAAAAATGTGACCCCCACCCCCCTTACGCTTAAATGACTCCGCCCTTATCATCGTGACAGCTCAAGGAGCTAGAATGACTAAGAAGCAACCTCTTGTATACCAGCAGATCAATTTCATATTATATATTTGATGTGCAAGCAACGTTTTTAATCTCGTGAGGGCTCATACCACTCTATACATTGTTTTAAGTCATAAGCGGTCCTTTCCCCCAAGGCATTGCTTATTCAGATATACATATAGATTAAATATCTAATGCCTTGTTACAAAGTTGTATATTAGACCACAGCTCCATACATATTTCATGGCTGTCTATGTACAAGCTTAGCACTCTGTTACATATCTACATCACTCATGTGAGTTAAAGTGCTAATGTGCAAATACATGAAGGTTAACAACATACGTTTTTGGCTTAATACAGTTAGTTGCACAGCATAGGACCATCTGACGAGATGTAAGACGTTTGAACTTTAAACATTCCAAAAAAGCATTACATTACCATTACCTTATATCGTATGGACGTTTCCAGATAGCAATACCCTTGTTGTTGGCAAACATACGGTCAGGTTATTTTTGTTTCTTTTATGTGTCATATCACTGTAACAAAAGGTGAATTCTATTTTACAGAACATATTTACAGTATCAGTAGAAAATTACCAGTGCACATTGGAGCGGGACGTTCTCATATGCAGAGCAAATGGCATTATAGTAGATAAATCCCGTGGATTATAAACAATGGCGTTGAATTAACGTATTTAGCAGCTTTGAGTTATTGTACAACTCAGCTCTATAAAACAACTCAGCTTTTAGTTTAAAAAACTCACACAACTAATTTTTTGTTTATTGTCTACTAACCAGTATATTCTGAAATGTACTTACTTTATCAACTTCAAATTAGTATAACATTAAAATACCAGTGTAATATTCATCTTGCAACATGCAGCAACATGTCAAGAATAGTCATGTGCCACCTATATATAACAAATTAAACAGCTACGACTCCCTTCAAAAGGGAGACTTATATATCCATGTTATCTTATTTTAAGGTTACTAACTTCATTAGTATTTTAGTGACAACATTTTATACGCAACATGCCACAATTCGATGTTACACCCGGGAAATGATACTCTGTTTTATCATCATAGCTTGGGTGTGGGAGAATGGGGGATTCTTAACCCCAAAAATGGTACGTGTGTGCTAACGGGGATATGAAACCAATACCTAGAAAAATAGTGCCACGACCGAGGATATCAGACCTATCAATTTAATGAAGCTCTGAACTAGTAACCAAAAATATAGTGTCATAAGTAACATGCTTTTTTCCCCTTCAAAATATATATCTTGAAAGAACCCGAAGAAAGAACATAGTTTTATTACATGTAGGTGTAAGCTACAACTGCTTTCCTTTTAAGCAAAAACTAATGCCATGTAAAAGTCTATCCCATGTATTTATCTTCGAGAATATGAACGTTCACTGTTGCGTATGACGGTGTATTTTTATATTTTTGCTATTCTAAATCTGAGAAAGTTATGTATTTTCAATTAGAAACTCTCGGCGCAATGAATAGATCCAGACAATCTTCAAAGTTTAGAGATTACTTCATAGATCACTTGACAATCTCACACATAATTTACACATATACTATTGCTGTATCAATTACACCATACCACCATAATCTAATAATCTATAAGCATCATATTAGTATACATCTATCGCTCAAATCATGCACATAAACATGAATAATTACAAATATAACAGTGTTCTAATGTAATCTAAATAATGAATAATAAATAACTAGTTCCCGTCTTAAGCCCCGTCTACACCGCTACGACTACAAGCGACGGTATACAACGAGACGGTCTTAGAGCGCCGCATAGAAAAAATGTAAAAGCTTTTTGTTATGACGGGGTCTGTCCATAACGCTACGACCCCCACTAAGACTGATGATGGTCAGTCGTCACCATGGCCTCTGATATGACGTATATTGATTGAATCGTAGTCTTATGGCGTCCACACCACTGCGACTGTGCCCGACTTGACGTCGAGTCGGACACTGTAGTAGCGGTGTGGACGGGGCTTTATGTGAGGACCTTATGCAAAACACTTAGGAAGAAAGCAAATGGAAAATGTACTCTAAGTAAAGAGTGTGCTATCTAAGGTACCATAATCGGGGCACTATCAATCTAACATTGCACTACATTTTCGAGCATCCCATGACATACATTGGAAATGTAAATGTGGTGGTTTATAGTCATGATTCTAGTGCTCTCACAACTTCACATTTTACACCAGGCCATTGGTATCCTTATCACACGTCATCTTTCTCAACTCCCCGTGGAGCATACAGCACAATTGCTATCGTAGCGCAGACGTCCTAATCACTCACATATGCGTTACATGTTTCTTCAGGCGTGTTTACTGATTTAATTGCATCATAATATATATGATGAATACAATGATTATGCTCAGCCACAATGCTACTAAATGATGAAGTGGATGAAGTGGATGATTTTTCTTGTACATAATGATATATTAATTTATCAATATTTGCATGAAAATGTCAAATATGTAATCTAAAATATACAATTCTGATAATTGACGACCCCAAAATCAAATGGATGGGGCAATTATGAACCAAAAGTACAATGTTTCGAGCAAACGGTACCCTTATCCCCCCCCCCCCACACACACACACATCAGGCACATCTAAATGTGCAGACATGTCATTTCATACAGGGAATTAACATTCCAAGTCTCGTTTTATGGATACATGGAAAAAGCATATGCAAAGTTGTGTGCTTATGTAATGTCTCTAAATGCGATCTATTACAGCCAGAGCAGTGTAGTGAGTGTGTGGCATTTCAGCTTCTACAATACACAGAATTATTCTGTATGGCTTTGTTGACATTACCTGTATGAAAAAATGATAACTATAGATCATTCTGAACGTATTTTGCCTGTCCAAACTTGCTTGTAAGAAGTCATATTACATATCAAAAGTTGCTTCAATGCAAACTGCCCTTTTAGACTCCTTATGATTAATGATATCGTTGGCTAGGCTAAGAAACACACACTGCTGCTTATTCATCATAGGGGGAGAAAAGGTCACATATCATATGCACATACATTAACAACAAATGATGCTGCTTAAAAAACTACAGACCTAATACTTTACAATAGCAATTGGACATACGTAGCACCATGTATGGTTTTCTGTTCTGTTTAAATGTGTCTATACCATATAAGAGAATCAAAGTGCAATGGTCACTGAACCTTTTACGATGTAAGTACAAGTCAGTGGAATAGTTCATCAAAGCTACCTTGTTAATAGGGAAATTAGAATTATGGTGGCCTGCTACACGTATAAACACAGATTAAGTAAAAGAACACACACCAACTTTATAGTTATTATACACTGGGTTACGGTATGCATAGAAATTGTCCATTGCTACGTCATCAGCATAGATACGCACACGTCAGTCTCATTTGGTGCTTCTATTGTTAGCATTTTACGAGAGCATTATTGCCCTGTCATATACCCAATTGCAATCAGACCAAGGGATGGAGCCATATACCTTTGATTGCTGTTGGCTCACGGTGTCTAGATTTTTTCCTTCAGATTATGGAAACATGATTACCCTAGACAAATGAAGTGTTTTATTGCATGAATGTTTCCAAGCACTGTAATGTAGAGGAGAAACATCAATTAAGACCCCCAAATAAGACCATTTCTCACAGTTCCAAGCTCTAGTTTAAGAAAGACTTACATAAACGGACACGTATATTTATGACAGCTTTATGAAAACTAAGGTTTTTCTTGAACTCATGAATACTCTTATTGATGCATGTTTTCCTGAAATAATAAACTTCAAATGGAAAGTGAGACACAGCACCATGCGTCGCGTATAATGTGGCGTATATCATTTTCATACTAATTCAGCCTGGTTTAGAACCATTCTGACCATATGTTAGCAAAATAAGTATCTAGATAAAGCGATTCTGTAGGTGCTGTATGAGCCTATTATATGCTATACAAAACAGCAATAGATCAAATTCACTATACACTGACACCCCATGCGGCTGTTTTAACCACCTTATACCCACTGTACATTTCGCTTCCTGATATACACTGTTGACATGGCCTGTCAAATTGTCATGGTTTATGAGCGCTGTAGTGATGACGGTTAGTACATGTTTACTACTTTCACCCCAAATTTTAGCTTTGAAGTATTCACACTCTTTAGTATACTGCTTTCCAAATTGCCACACCTCTGACAAGAAACATAAACTCAGCACATGGATTTAACACGATCAAGCCAGAAGCCAGACTGCATATATGTGTCTCAGAATGACAGCTCCTAACTTTCATGGCGGTTCTCTGGGATAGATGACAGAGTGAGTAAGAAAGGCGTATACTTTCTATATTAACTGTGAATCTGACTAACTTCGAAGTCTTGCAGGTCATAGTACTCAAGTGGCTCAGCTTTAACAGCAGCTCTGGTTCTGTAAGTAGCATCGAACAATAATGACCGTGACCAATATTGGAAGTTAAGCGAGGGGCACAAGGTGGGTCTACAGCCAGTCTACGACCAAAAACGCATAGAAAACGTGAGGATCCGTGCGTATGCAGTGCGGCAAACGTACGTTTTTTCAATGCCGTACGGTGGCCGCAGAAGAAGTTTGGCTTGCCAAACTTCTTCTACGGCCACCCTACGTCATGGTCTGACCGTAAGGAGGCAGTACGGAGACCTTACATGAAACGCAGATGATTTACCCGCACTTTGTCGGCACAGACACAGTACGGGGGCCGTGCGTTGCCTGTACCATGAACGTGCGGATCCCGTACTTTTGTAATCACACGGTGCGTAGGACGTAAGTAATACGCGAGTACATCGCACGTTCTATGCAAGTTGAGGGCACGGCCACCTCAATAAAAACCACTCACTGTGCCGACGCACTCATGACGCACGGAGCCCGTGCGTATGTGCCCACAACTGTACTTTTGTCACTGCATGCTGAAAACGCCGTAGACGCCGCAGACCTCAACACGCCTTGCGGCGACCACCGCCGCAAGGTGGAATGTGCTCCTCGCTTAACACACACGAGTAGCAAGGTTCACCGAATGGTAGTGAATGAATCCCGATACATACATACATCCATCCATACATACATACATACGTACGTACGTACGTACGTACGTACGTACAAATTTGCCACGATACAAGTGTTTGATGCATTTCTTGATATTGTTTCAAAATATATCGCGGTTACCATTTAGATGTCTACTGTACATACAAGTGCCACGCAACTATTTAAAACAATGCCCCGGCGGACCCAGAGTCCAATATTTTGGAGACAACCATCCTCTGCATGTCTGGTTAAATGGAGAAGTCTGTAAGTTCCAATGCCCCCACGCCTCTAGTATAGTGCGCGTGTAGCTATTGTACCTCCAACACTGTGAACTCCATAGGCAGAACCAGGGGGCCTCCTTTCTCACCCCCAACAAAATTTCATTTTCATCACATTTCATGAGGTTTTGTGGAGATTTTAGTATCTCAAGCCACACACACAGGGAACTCCACCTCGTGACTTGACCAAGCACAACCTTCACATGTGCAGCTTCCTCATGTCCTACTGCCGTATGTCATTGAGTAGTAAGATGTGACATCCGCTATGAGTAATGCCCTAAGTAAGCGGCTCTCCAGGCCTCGGCTATGATAGAGCGCATCATGTGTCTCAGTAATCTCCTAGTAGCATTCTCAAATATGCACTGCTATATTTAAGAACGTAAACCCATTTTTATGAAAATTTGACCTTTTGACCCGTGATGTGACCTCATTAGGACAATGGGGAAAAACTGCCAACATGCATGTTTTTGTTGTCCTATAAAGATTATATAAAATTGAAAAGTGTATAAAGATTCAAATGATGTATGATGGTAAGTCTTTTCATTCAATGCACGCAATCGTACATAGGGCTTACACTACTAGTTACCGTCTGGTAAATGCAACTCATAGTTTTTTATGGACATTCACGATGTTCTATTTATGAAGACTGGGAAGAGCAAAATAGGATTTTGTTATTGATGCGGTCTTCTTATAGAGGTAGTCTTGAATGGAAATTAGACTGCATTATTGAAGAATGACGTATTTCATAGGAAGCTGTAAGGTGAGGCCAGAGAAAAGCTCGATGGTGGGCAGTTGGTGCCTTACCATGTTTATATGGATGATCAGCTTATATTACAGCATTGAAATGTTAATGCAAATACATTGGTAGTGTATTTCAATGAAAAGAGCGCGATTGCGGAAGCATTATCTCTAACTCAAACAACCTCCATCCTACCGGTGCAAAACTAGTGATGTGGCCAACTGAGGACCCATCCACGCAGAAGTGTCGCTGCCTAAAATATTAGGTCGTTACTTTAGGATCAATGAGGAAAATGGTAAATGAAGAATACATCTAATGATGAAAAAGTCCGTTATGACTGAACATCACTGAATATAGTAATTTAGTTATATGCAGTTCTATTGATTGGTGTCATGAGGGACAAGGGGGGTGCTTGCATGGTGATTGCATATAGATCTACATGATTTATAAGAGTTACGCTTGGCGCTGATAGAAACCCCCCACAACAACGTACGGTATACGTAATAGTCATCTATGAATTGTATAATTATAGTATCTGATAAAACCGCGGCAAAAAATCTCAAGGTCATTGTTCTATTTTCGGCCGGTTTCTCAGGTCATTCGCATCCATGTTTGTTTTATCAAACATCAATTCGAATTTGAGTCTGGATCTTAGCACAAGACCTGCTGTGCCCTCCAAGCCGGGCCTCCCGTCGTTAGTAAGTTTATTTTGTATTGTATAAAGAAGAAATAATGCACTAAGTAGAACCATGCCAGGTATGTACTAAAATTCGATTTTCTCTCTTATTGTTGCTTCAATTTTTATGAATTACACCTTGTAGATAATCTTATCTAATGACATAATATGGTTTGATTTGAAATATACAGAGTATTGCAAAATTTTGTCATGAAGCAATTAGTGCAATTATAACTACTTTGTCTCGCGTACCATATAGATAAAAGAAAAAAATTCCTATATTTATCTAAACTTTTTATAAAGTCTCAAACTTTTTATATCTTTTCAATTGATCATTTTACATGCATTTTAAGTTTGAAAAACACTGATTTCCTGAAATTTCTTGAAAATCAATATGAAACCATTAATAATTAATCAACAAAATAAAAAAAAATGAAATCCCTAGTAAGCTTTTTTCTCATACGGCATATATCTTCAAATATATCGACATTTGAAAAGACTAGAATTCAGGGTTAACAGTGGCGGATCCAGAGCTGAAGGTTTTTAAATTCCTAAGAGCTGAAGAGGCAAGCACCAACCATGCGCAGTCGAGTCTGGGGTCATGCCCCCCTCCCCACCCCCCGGAAAATTTTGAAAAATACAATTGAAATTGTGCATTATGGTGACACTTTAGCTTTGTTTTCCTCTTAATTTAATATGTCTCTCCATGGCATATACTATCATTCATCCATTTACCAGATAGTTAAGGATTTGTCAGTAGTGAAATACACAGGAGTTCTGATGCACCATTTCACAAGGTGGTGAACCATTTGGGACCCTCTCGGTTCAAAAGGATCCTCTCGGTTCAATACAATGACCCTCTAGGTTTTGAAGAGGATCCTCTAAGTGTTTTTCCACAATGGAAGTTAAAATGAAGAAAGCAGCAAAGGTAACTTTACTTTTTTTATAAGATCTATTGCCATAGAATATAACATTGAATATTTCTATTGAATGCACTACCATGCAGAGAATCATTATCACCAATTTAAAACTTAAAAGATCTTTAGGTTAATGAGTGATATCAGTTACAAAGTCAACTTTGTTCATCTGATTTAGTTGAAAATTAAATTCTTGCCACTTTGATTGGAAATAAATCGATTGTTAAGGCTATACCAAGGGATTTTTCGACAATAGCCTATTGTGAAAACATTCACAGCAGTAGATCTACATTCATATTTAGTATTGAATTGTATGCATTTGAATAAATCTATTTTTTAAAAGTAGATTACATGAGCGGATCCTCTCGGTTTCTGAAAGAGGATCCTCTCCTGACTCAGTTGAATTGCAGTCCTACTCTAAATTTAACAGTACCTAGACCAAATAAAGTAAATGCTACCTGTGATGTTAAAACACCTGAGAGGTTTAAGGCCTATGTTAAACCAAGGAAGGTATGTAAACGTTTATATAGACTTACCATATTCAATTATTGATTTTGAAAATATATGTACTTTAACATTATAATTAGTATCTGTAGCTTTGATCTTTAGTACAATAACATGATTAATAAGCTGTAAAATTGACTGAATTCGGTAAGCAACGTACGGTCTTATTGTTTTAGTATTATTTTTCTAGTCCTATTCTGCCATTTTGTATCAAACTTAAACAAAAATATTTTTATTATTTTATTTTTTAAAACTGTTTTCAAGATCTTTAGTCTCCTTTTCACTGAAATGAAAATAAATTACATATCAATAAGTTAAAGTATATTGTCGAGATCAAATACTTATACAAAAAATAATATCTGTACAATTAGGTTTATGAAAAACATAAGTAGAGCTCTTTTAAATTTTCAACACAATGTACTATTGACTTTTTAGTGCCACCGACGGTGCAATTTCGGGCAATTTCGTGCCGCAGGAGTAGCAAATCCAGGGGGTGGTTTTAATCCAGATGTGGCACGAAGAAATAACGCCCACGGCATGACTTTTTAACAGCCCCCCCCCCCCAGCCGCACTTTTTTTCTCTTTTTTTTTCACTTTTTCTAATATTCCCGGGAACGCCGTCTGGTACGCCCCACGGCACGGCATGTATGTAATGGAGGGGTTAATATACTTATACTTAATATACTTATTGATAAGTAATTTATTTTCAATGAATAATAAGATTGGTACGATGGTCTTGTATAAGCAGAAGTCATTTTTAATTGAAATACAGCTGGATATCAAAAGCTGATTTAGCGTACCCTATTTCCATAACTATAATATTTCATCATTGTGTTTTTCCAGATCGAGTATAACACCCTGGGCATAATGTGTCAACCTCTGATTACAGCTGCTAATGGTGACCATGTTTCTACAAACATTTCTTCGGAATAGTTTCTAAACAATACTATATTCATATTTTCATTCATAAAAATATTTATTACAAATGTTGATACTTTGCATGCTCTTCGCCAAAGATTTAAAAGCAAGGAGTCTCTTTGTAACAAGAACAATTTTTAAATGAGAATAAGATATTTTCTTGTAGTATGACTTTGGATACCTTAATGCCAATAGTCTAGTATTTAAAATTTTTGGGCTACAAAGAAGCTAGTCTTAACTATTGTAACTAGATCAAAAGTGTTCTAAGAACACTGTGTCCCTAGAACGATATTGACTTATGGGCAATTAAGATATAAACTGAAATAATGTATACTTTACAATCAAAAAATTTATGAATTTGAGGAGAAAACATCAGAATGAATCAGAATCAATATATCAAGCAAAAAGATATTTGTGTTGCCATACAATAGTACTGAATAACAAGATGATAATCAATATCAGTTTCAAATCCAATAAATCAATTTTGGTGCTTGGTTGGAATATTGATTTTTTGTCTTGCTGGCTAAGTGCATTGAATATCATTAAAAATGTCATAAAATCGCTTCTAGAAAGCAAAATTTAATTGGCAGAGCGCCCAAAATTGAATCACTTCGGTGTCGCCTCATACCTCGGTGCAATGGTTAAAGCTCTAGCTTGTCCGTAGACATACATACATAGTTAGTTAGTTAGTTAGTTAGTTAGTTAGTTAGTTAGTTAGTTAGTTAGTTAGTTAGTTACAAACGAACCAAACACAATGCTTGCTTCAGCAGCTGAGCTGAAGCGACGCAATTAGATCAATAGTGCGCAGAGAGCACAGCGTCGCTAGAACAATGATGGCTAATTGGGGAATAAAGATGTTTACTTTGCAATCAAAGCATTAAAGCAGAAGAAATTCTTATTTGATGTGTGATTCATTCTACATCTATGCTCTTGGCATTGGATTGCAGGTGATTTCTAAACAAAAATATGTAATTCAAGTATATGTCCTAAAAGGCTGAGAGAGAGAGGCAAGAAGAAGCACCAACCATGCGGTGAGTCTGTAGGTCCTTCCCCAGAAATTTTGAAAATTTAAAATTGTGCATTATGGTGACACTTTGGCTTTTTGTTTTTCTCTTAATTTAATATGTCTCTCCATGGCATATACTATCATTCATCCATTTACCAGGAATGATTAAGGATCGTCGGTAGAATACACAGGAGTTCTGATGCACCTTTCTAGGTGGTGAACCATTGGGATATCTCGTTTCAAAAGGATCCTCTCCTGGTTCAATACTGTGACCCTCTGGGTTTTGAGAGGATCCTCACAAGGTGTTTTCACAATGGAAGTTAAAATGAAACAGGTAACCACTTTTTTTAAGATCTAATGCCATAAGGAACATAATATTGATCTAACTATAGATACACTTTTACCATACAGAATCATTTATCACCAATTTAAGGCTTAAAGTCTTTGGTTAATGAGTGATATCAGTTACAAAAGATAAACTTTGTTCATCTGATTTAGTTGAAAATTAAATTCTAGCCACTTTGATTGGAAATAAATCGATTGTTAAAAGTATACCAAAGGGATTTTCGACAATAACCTATTGTGAAAACTTATTCACAGCTGATAGATCTACATTCATATTTAGTAACGAATTGTGCATTTGAATAAATCTATTTTTTTTTTAAAGTAGATTACATGAGGCGGATCTCTGTTTTCTGAAGGGATTTCTCTCTGACTCAGTTGAATTGCAGTCCTACTCTAAATTTAACAATTGCCTGAGCCAAAATAAAATGTAAATGCTACCTGTATGTTAAAACACCTGAAGGTTTAAGGCTATGTTAAACCAAGGAGGTATGTAAACGTTTATATAGACTAACCATATTCAATTTTGATTTGAAATATATGTACTTTAACATTATAATTAGTATCTGTAGCTTTGATCTTTAGTACAATAACATGATTAAATAAGCTGTAAAATTATTTGAATTCGGTAAGCAACGTACAGTCTTATTGTTTTAGTATTTTTTCTACAGAATCCTATTCTTTGTTTATCAGGCTTGAAGCAAAATATTTTATTGTTTGTTTCTTAAAACTGTTTTCCATAGATCTTTGATCTCTTTGAAATAAGAAAATAAATTTTTATCAATAGTTAAATTATGTTAACAGAGATAAATGCTTATACAAAATAATATCTAGTCAGTTTATGAAAAACATAAAAGTGAACTCTTTTTAAATTCCAACACATTATATTGACTTTTTGTTTAAATTTAATTCATTGTTTTAACAAATCAGGGGTGGCTTAATGGGCATTAGCCACGAAGAAATAACGCCCGCGGCATGACTTTTTTAACAACCCCTCCACCGCCCGCACTTTTTTCACTTTTTTTTTCACTTTCTAATATTCCACGGGGCAGGTCAATCCTTCAGGCACAACATGTATGTAATGGAGGTTAATATACTTATACTTAATATACTTATTGATAAATAATTTTTTCAATGAATAATAAAATGGTCTTACGATAAGCAGAAGTCATTTTTTAATTACAATACAGCTGGATATCAAAAGCGATTTAAAACGTACCCTATTTCCATAACTATAATATTTCATCATTGTGTTTTCCAAATCAAATTATAACACCCTGGGCATAATGGCAATCAACCTCTGATTACAACTGTATTGGTGACCATGTTTCAGAAACATTTCTTGAATAGTTTCTAAACAATACTATATTCATATTTTCATTCACATAAAAATTTCATTACAAATGTTGATACTTTGCATGCTCTTAGCCAAAGATTTAAAAGCCACCTTCTCTTTGTAAAGAACAATTTTAAATGAGAATGTCTAATTTTTCTTGTAGTATGACTTTGATACCTTATTGGGCACATAATAGTATTTAACTTTTTGGGCTACAAAGTCTTAGTCTTAACAGGGACTAGATTTTATGTTCTAGAACACTGTGTCCCTAGAATGATATTGACTTATGATGCACTTAGGTATATATACTGAAATAATGTATACTTTACAACTAAAAATTTATGGATTTGGCGTTCATCAAACGAATGAATCAGAATCAATATATCAAGCAAAAAAGTGCATTTAAATCATACAATAATTGCTGAATAATAACAGATGATAATCAATGCCAGTTTCAAATCAATAAATCAATTTTTGGCGTAATATTGATTTTTTGTCTTGCTGACTAAGATGCATTGAATATCATTAAAAAATGTCATAAAATCGCTTCCAGAAAGCAAAATTTAATTGGCAGAGCGCCCAAATCGAATCACTTTGCCGCACTGCCGCCTCATACCTCGTTTTCAATGGTTAAAGCTCGCAAACTGGCTGTAGACCATACATGGTTAGTTGGTTAGTTAGTTGGTTAGTTAGTTGATTTAAAACGAACCAAACACAATGCTCTTCTTCAGCAGCTGAGCTGACGGCGCAATTTTAAATGAGAATAAAGATTGCACAGTCGCTAGAACAATGATGGCTAATTGGAATAAAGTTGTAGCAGAAGAAATTCTTATTTGATGTGTGATTCATTCTACATCTATGCTCTTGGCATTGGATTGCAGGTGATTTCTAAACAAAAATATGTAATTCAAGTATATTTTTGTAAGTTTGAAGATTTTGTAAATAATTTTTTTTCTTACATTGCTGTTTTAGTATTAAGAAAACAGCTGTTCATTTCTAAGTTCAAAGATTTTGTTGATAGTAAATGTTTTACCATTTTTGTTTCTGTATTATTAAGAATATAACTTTTCATAAGTGTTAGTTTGTAATTTGTATGTTGGAAGATTTTGTTAATGATAAATGTTTGACATATTGGCCTTCAATTTGTTTCTTTTTATTGTTTCTTTGAACTTAGAAATTAACAGCTGTTTTCTTAATACTAAAACAGCAATGCAAGAAAAAAAAATTATTTACAAAATCTTCAAACTTACAAAAAATATACTTGAATTACATATTTTTGTTTAGAAATCATCTGCAATCCAATGCCAAGAGCATAGATGTAGGATGAATCACACATCAAATAAGAATTTCTGCTTTAATGCTTTGATTGCAAAGTAAACATCTTTATTCCCCAATTAGCCATCATTGTTCTAGCGACGCTGTGCTCTCTGCGCACTATTGATCTAATTACAATAGTTAAGACTAGCTTCTTTGTAGCCCAAAAATGTTAAATACTAGACTATTGGCATTAAGGTATCCAAAGTCATACTACAAGAAAATATCTTATTCTCATTTAAAAATTGTTCTTGCTACAAAGAGACTCCTTGCTTTTAAATCTTTGGCGAAGAGCATGCAAAGTATCAACATTTGTAATAAATATTTATGAATGAAAATATGAAATATATATAGTATTATGACAACATTGATTTTTGAAAAACCCAAACATTTTATACCTTAGCAAATATTTTTCGACCTTGTCTGCTAAGGTATAAAATGTTTGGGTTTTTCAAAAATCAATGTTGTCATAGCACAAAATAAACCCAATGAATCTATTCCATTTATATATAGTATTGTTTAGAAACTATTCTGAAGAAATGTTTGTAGAAACATGGTCACCATTAGCAGCTGTAATCTGAGGTTGACGCATTATGCCCAGGGTGTTATACTCCATCTGGAAAAACACAATGATGAAATATTATAGTTATGGAAATAGGGTACGCTAAATCAGCTTTTGATATCCAGCTATATTTCAATTAAAAATGACTTCTGCTTATATAAGACCAATCTTATTATTCATTGAAAATAAATTACTTATCAATAAGTACATTAAGTATAAGTATATTAACCCCTCCATTACATACATGCAGTGCCGTGGGGCGTACCGAACGGCGTGGCCGGGATTATTAAAAAAGTGAAAAAAAGTGCGCGGCGCGGGGGGGGGGGCTGTTAAAAAGTCATGCCGTGGGCGTTATTTCTTCGTGCCACGTCTGGATTAAAACCCCCCCCGACCTCCTGGATTTGCTACTCCTGCGGCACGAAATTGCCCGAAATTGCATCATCGGTGGCACGAAAAAGTCAATAGTTCATTGTGTTGAAAATTTAAAAGAGCTCTACTAATGTTTTTCACCTAATTGTACAGATATTACAATTTGTATAAGTATTTGATCTCGACAATATACTTTAACTTATTGATATGTAATTTATTTTTATTTCAGTGAAAAGGAGACTAAAGATCTCGAAAACAGTTTCAAGAAATGAAATAATAAAAATATTTTTGTTTTAAGTTTGATACAAAATGGCAGAATAGGAATAGAAGAATAATACTAAAACAATGAGACCGTACGTTGCTTACCGAATTCAGTCAATTTGACAGCTTATTAATCATGTTATTATACTAAAGGTCAAAGCTACAGATACTAATTATAATGTTAAAGTACATATATTCTCAAAATCAATAATTGAATATGGTTAGTCTATATAAACGTTTACATCCCTTCCTTGGTTTAACATAGGCCTTAAACCTCTCAGGTGTTTGGTTGATAATTTTGATGCCCAATGGTTTGGACTAAAACATCAGAGGTCACATTTACTTTATTTGGTCTAGGTACAGTTAAATTTAGAGCTGGACTGCAATTCAACTGAGTCAGGAGAGGATCCTCTTTCAGAAACCGAGAGGATCCTCTCATGTAACCTACTTTAAAAAAATGATTTATTCAAATGCATACTATTCAATACTAAATATGAATGTAGATCTACTGGTGTGAATGTTTTCACAATAGGATATTGTCGAAAAATCCCTTGGTATAGCCTTAACAATCGATTTATTTCCAATCAAAGTGGCTATAATCTAATTTTCAACTAAATCAGATGAACAAAGTTGACTTTGTAACTGATATCACTCATTAACCTAAAGATCTTTTAAGTTTTAAATTGGTGATAATGATTCTCTGCATGATAGTGCATTCAATAGAAATATTCAATATTATATTCTATGGCAATAGATCTTATAAAAAAGGAAAGTTACCTTTGCTGCTTTCTTCATTTTAACTTCCGTTGTGGAAAAAAACCTAGAGGACCCTCTTCAAAACCTAGAGGGTCCTTGTATTGAACTGAGAGGATCTTTTTGAACCGAGATGGTCCCAAATGGTTCACTGCCTTGAGTATCCGCTGAACAGATGCACGATATATTATATGGTATATAGATTTGAAAAAAATTAGTATCTTTTCCATGTTCCAGAACCTGGTACTGGATCAGCCCGTGGGATTAAAGACAAATTTTGTACGTAACATTCATTAACTGCACAAATTTAGTTTTGAGATACGGCTCATTGAACATTGAACATCACTATATTAGTGTGTCCAGCTCAAAATATAGAATTGATTATATTTTTTTAAAAAAATACCATTTGATGGGAAATGATAAGAGAAATTATTTAAAAACAAAGATTTTTAAAATCCGATGGATAATAAGAGAGATATGGCCAATTTAGCATCAAATTTTGAGGTGTTGTGATTCCTTGTTTTCTCCTTGTCAGCATGTACAAAAAAACCTGGACATTTTCCAGCTTGCGCATGTTGCATGGTGGGCATTCACCCGATTCAGAGATCACTTTTTTAATCTATTGTGTTGTGTTTTCTATAGCATCAATTCATACAAAAATAAAGTCCTTTATACACAATTGCCTGTTAACATGCTGTTTCTTATTTTCATTATTTCAACACAAATTACTAAATAGTTTTTGTTGTAATATTCAGTTCTGCAAAGATCATGCGGACTGAGTCCCAACTGTCGAATGTGACTATGCACTTAAGTGATGATCAAAATAAACTATATATTATTAATGATAAAAGCTTCATTTCAAAAGTATGTTGTTGTTCACAGTTTATAGTATAATAAACATAACAAATGTGAAAATTGATTATCTATTCCGTATAACCTCATAATACAGCAAAGATTGAGTCACTATTTAATCCTAGGGTATGGTGTCCACAAAATGTGCCATAACAGGAAAACTATTGATGATAAGTTCATTTCAAAACATGGTGTTCTTTATAGTTTATAGTATAATAAACATTAAAAAGCTGAAAATTTATTATGTTTTCCTCATAACCTTTCTTGTATCTGGGCTAGCGCTAGACACATCTCGAATTTAGCCAATTTGCTTAACGACTACATCTTTTTAGCCAATTGATTACTTTTATGGAATTTATACTGATAAAAAAGAGAAAAAAAAGAAAAAGAAGAAATGAATGAATAAATAAATAAATAAAAACTGTGAAAGAGAGTAACCCTGTATGTATGTAACCACTGGTTGTATTCCAAGTGTTGTCAATGCATTAAAATGAAAATAAAAACACAGCTCATTTTTTTTTATAAAAGATTGTCTAAGCCATTTACTGTAGAAACTTCTCTCGCCACGTTGTACGTCTCTAATTTCCATGTCACTGTACAACCCCAAGCAGGAATCATAACGTCCTCTTTCAGCGAACCTCGATTTGGAGATGGGTCACTGTGGTCGATTTGTAGTCACCGTGTTAAGTTGAACGTCAACTGGCGACGTAGCCAAATACTACATCGCCACATATAATATTGATTAATCAAGCAAAGGTTCGTGACCTTTTTATAAAAAAAATGCACTATTCAAGAGTTCCATTTCCACCTGTTCCTTTGCTTTGGCTATATTAGAAAGACCACATTGGTTCAACAATTATAAATAGTACCACGGGCGTCTGAATCACGGGAGGGGTATGTATACTATTATGCAAATAGTAGTCTGACCCCATCTAGACCTATAATGAGACCAAGTATTAAGTTTGAAAACTAGTCTAGGTAACAGTGTGGTGCAAACTGTACGCAGGGAATTAGTTTTCCTGCTGGATCTGTATTAGTTTCTCCGTGAGTCACAGTGTCTTAGTTTTTCTGTGAGTGTACTAGTTCCTTCCGTGAGTGTACTAGTTCTTTCGCTGGATTTGTTGTTATGGATATTAAATCCTCAATTAAGTGTCAAATAAAGATCTAAACTTGTTAAAAATGTGCATATATATTTAGATTAAATCCATTTGCTGATTTCTCAAAAGAAAATTCCAATTGTGTTGCTAATGTCTCACTGTTCTGAGGATGACTGATCTTGGCATTTTTTCCCCTTTTTGTTTGTTTAATTATCCCTGAGCTAATGATAACTTTACAAGTTGTTGATGAATGATAAGGGAACACACATAAATAACGTTACCG
Organism: Streblospio benedicti; assembly: GCA_019095985.1. Taxonomy (NCBI): domain Eukaryota; kingdom Metazoa; phylum Annelida; class Polychaeta; order Spionida; family Spionidae; genus Streblospio; species Streblospio benedicti. The sequence continues at coordinate 60,084,061 of CM032666.1, read as the reverse complement.
GGGGTCGTCCATTTTTTAGGGCTTGAAGAAAAAGTTAACGGACCCCCCCATCAACATGTTAAAAAGTTGAGTGACCCCCAAACCCCGCTAAAGCAAAAGTCCTCTACATAGCATGCATTTTTGGACAATTGCTAAAAGAAAATATTTGAAAAAATATACCGTAGCGTGATAAAAACTTTCAGCGACCGTCCCCCAAAAGGAATAAAAGAGTAGGACGACCCCCACCTTTTTGGACGACCGCGCCCCCACCCCCCAGTATCATTATTTATGATCGTTCCCTAAATACACCAGGAAAATCTATTTTCACGTTGAAATATGCACTCATCATAATGATATTATAATACAAATAAAATTCCCTGTACAACTTTTTCCGATGGACTCCGATGTACTGTACAAGTTTTGCTGATGGCTGTACTAGTTTTTCTGCTGCACAATAGCTTTCATTTCCCAGCAAAAATACCACTTAACATTTTCATATATTTGAATGAAATAAAAGAATTGATTGTGGCATGTCTTGTTGATAAAAAACGTAAATCCTAATGTATAAATTTTGTCATAGCAAACCAATTGAAAGGCCATTTTATTGAATTTGACAATTGAAACACAATCCAGTAACCCGGGTTCAAGTTAACCCGGGAAGTTAACAACCCAGAGGACATTGATATAGATACCCTGGCATGTGGCACCCTGATTTCCCCATGATGTCCGTTTCTCCAAATACATAAACGTCCATAATCGGGGGTTCTTGTGGATATTCATGAGTTTAATGATGCTCAACCCACATGCGAGATGGTACATGCCATGTCATGTGCACATGAATGATAGCAGTTTTAACATATTGACAGTGGTGGATGATCCAGAAATCAAAAAGGGGGTGTGGTGCTTGAAATTTTTGTTGTGGCGCAGGGCTCTCCGTTAAGGATTGTCCTGTTGTCCTGGACAACCAATTTTAAAATCAGGACAACCAAAAGTTGTAGGCTGGTTGTCCTGTGGGATAACCAATTTCAAGTTTCAAAATAAAAGTAATGCAATATGTGCATTTCAAAACCCTGTGTCACCTAAATTGAATCGAGATTTCTTTTTCCATTCCCCAACATATCAAGTAACATTTTCATTTTCATGTCTTTTCAAAATTATCCGTGACATTCTACGTAGTTTCAAAACTTTCAGCACTTGTATGGTGTGGTTTTCTATTGACAAAATTCATCAAAATACTTAAATTTTCATTCCTATAAATATTATAGGGCTTTTGTTTCAAGGTTGGAGGAGTTTCTAAAATATATTGTGTGAAAATATTCCAACATAACTTGAGGTTTTCAGATGACGAAATTTTGAACCGTACAATAGACATGAGGATAAAAATCGACTTGCATATTTAATGAATGCGATTCAAATTTTTATTTTTGTATAAAATTTGCACACGAGAAAAGATTGATATATGTGTACAAATAGTTTTCTTTCTTAACATTATGATTGATATAATAATGAAATAAGCTATATAATTTAAGACGACCTCATAGTAAGTTAGGACAACCAAAAATTGGATGCTGGTTGTCCTGTGGACAACCTCTCGCCAGAGTTAACGTAGAGCCCTGTGGCGGGGAGCCGCGCAACGTGATTATTGATGATTCGATGGTGTGATTATCTTATATATATGGATGTGTGAAAAAGGTGTTCCATCTTGAGTTACATCCATGTCTACTAATCTACAAAAAGAGGAAGAAACAGCAATTATTACCAGCATAAAAAACTAGTACAGTTGGAAATTTCATGTTTTTTTATGTAAAGTTTCATGAAGAAAAAGTTAATATCACCTACCCATATTATTGTATTATATATAAGAAAACAAAATATATGCTTTTTGTCTAGCAAAAGAACTAGTACACTCACAGAAGGAACTGGTATGCCCCCCCCCCCCCCAAAGAAAAAAAAGAGAAAAGTATTACCATAAATGAAAATGCAGGTTTGCATGGCTAAATCAATAGTGTGATAAAACACAAGATGAAATGCTATTCATACGGTTGTGACATACATGCAATAAACCAGGATTTTTACCCAAATAAATGCGTGACCTATAATGTGCCAAACACAGATACTTTATCTGTGTAAAACGTCACAGAATCATGTCCCTCAATAGTCCAGTACACTCTCTCACAAATGAACCACCGTGAAAATCCGACAACGTGTCCATTTTCAAATGTTGTTCCACTCACTGTATGAGTACAAATAACCAACAAATCACTACCGAAAACACAGAAAATGCTTCTAATCAGAAATGTGGGCATTTCGCAAAGATGGACATTTTCGCGGGCGTTACTGTTGACCCCACGTGTAAGAGATATAAAGGAGAATTACAGCCCTCTAAGTCAGGGGTGCGCCTAAACAGCTAAAAGCATTGTCAGCATAAAGAACCAGTTTAGTGGGTGTTACATCATTCACGTATTGGTCGATCTGACAACTGGGCGGTGGGTGGGTGAAGAAAAGGTCTCGGCAGAACAGCTCACGGCGCGTGATCTTAACAGGGTAATATCACAACTCACTCCTTTTATAGGGATGTGGGTCAGTCTAGACAGGTAGAAAAAAAGTATGACACCCGAGCAATGGAGCTTCAAAAGTTTATTACTCGAGTTGGAAATGAAATGCCCAGTGTTATGGTTTCTCACTTTTTCTCATTTGCCATGAAACCCGACTTATTATACTAAACTTGCCCAATGCAGCCTAATTACGTTATAAGGGATGTCAGCGTCTTACCTCACGTTATCAGCTAATGGCATTATGCCCATCTTGCACCAGAGATACGTGTGATGTACGGAATAGGATGGAGTCAAAAATTGGGACAAACGCTGTCACACGTGGTTATAAAAACTTATAGTGTCTTTGAAGTTTATCTACCTATAACAAGTTCTGCATTTCACGAATTTCTTTTTTAAAGTTGCCTTCATTATTTGGCAGTTCTCACATGGAAATTTTTTTTTTGTGTGTGTGTGTGTTTTTTAAAATTGCAAATTGCAAACTGTTGCACAATCCACTTGTGAAATTCAGGATGGTAATCTGTCTAGTGTGCCCCATTATTAATCAAGACCGTATTGAGTCAAAATGACCCATCGCTACCCACTCTGAACAAAAATATTGCATCATTTTGCTCATGCCCCGGGCTCATGGCTAAGACTGACACGGTCACATATGCCTCAGGCGGTCAAAGGGCATCGTTTGTGGATTGACCTCCTACCCAACACACCTGGCTCTACTACTGTTAGGGGACTTTACCAGTTATCATGGCCTAAGCGAGGAGTGTGAAATATATCGGGGGTGGAAATGGGTAGGTTGCAATGGCAGATCCAGGTTTTTGGAAATGTGAGAGGCACACTAAAGGGACTTCATGGGTTTCGTAAATGCGATCGATGGCGGACATGCAAAAACCCTACGAAATGAAGTATTTTGGTGGGAAAAGGGGTGGGGTGGGGGAGGGGTGCCACCGGAGCCCCCCTGGATCTGCTTATGGGTTATTAAGTGTATGCAGCCGAAAAATTCAACTTGAGTTTTGGGGAGGGCTTGAAATCTGGGTTGTGCTTTTAGGGGTGAACCGGAAGATTAGTAGCAATTCGAGAGGGTCGGGGTAGGGCTGACGAATTTTGTGTCGAGGGGGACTATAAATCATTCTATAGACTATAATATCATGTGGGTTTTTTTCATTCCCCTGGGGCATAATTCACATATGTATGTATATAGTACACCTCAGAATCAAATCCAAAACATCTATTTTGACGATCCACATAGCATAGTCAGTCAATGAATAGAGGCTACTTCTGGGTATTGGGTGCCATTTAGATTTATACTTGGATGACTTTTTCACTGTACAACTTCTAACAGACTTTTCGACAATGTTCCCTCGGCGTTGAAAGTGCAAGGTTGGACAATTTGAAGAATGTTCCTTGCCATTGAACATTATAGATCAATATCAATAAAGTTTCTACTAACACCTTTTGAAAAATTGGCTCTAATAGTAGCCTCTCCTCCCCCTCCCGCCACCCCCTTATTCGTTCAGCATCATTTACTTCGGGTTTAATGTTCAATTCACAGATTATTGAAAATGACCTCTCATTCAAAAAGTCAATTTTCGCGGGAAACGGCTTTAACCAATGAAAAGACAAAAGATCAGAGCATTACAGGTTCAGCCACGCAAAATGACACAATCTTACAAGACCAAGTAAGACACACGGGGTATTGCTTCCGCAATCGACATAACCCCATTCTAAACATAGTAGCTGATCATTTGCCAAAGTTCCTACTATTTTACTATTCACTATTTTTTGACACGTGTAAGTCGACCCTCTATCACAAAAAACAAACAAAGCACAGGTCACAATAGCCTCGTGAACCCACTTGAGATTTCAAGGGTGTATGGAAACACTAAGAAGAGAATGTTTATCAGCAGGGATAGTATATATAGAAAGTTCCAACAGGGGCGGAGAAATATTGAAACACTGAAAATATCAAATGTACAGTGTAAAACGGATTCTCGAAGACCGACGATGTAGTCATTAGACATACCATGATGTCCAAGATAGTTGAATATAGTAATTGTAATTAATTACATTATTATGTTATTGTTGAGTTCATGACAGTAGAGAATTCATATTTGAATATGAAATGTAATGCTAACGCAAAATGTCATTATCTTGTTAAATGTAGTTTATGTACAGTTTAGATTTCGTAAGGATATCAAATACTAGTTTTCGAACAGCATTGCTATAAAACTTCAAAATGATGTCAATCATTCCATTTGTATTGTGATATGTTGTACTGTCAGTACTGGTATTATAGCTAGATGTCAAATGGGAGTAAAATAAGAATATTATCATAAAAGTTCACGATTCTGTATTCACTGATTCATTGTACTATTTTTAACCATTTTATTTTTATCATTCATATTACCACAACTGATACAATAATTAGGGTGTCCCATTTTTTTTTACTTTTTTTCTGATCGCAGTGCTAATTAAACCAAATTCCCCCTCGGGCCCACATCAACCAAAAAAAATTTCAGTCCGATCCGTTGTCGTTGTGACACCCCACCCCCCCCTACCACCTTGACGATCCGCCCCGTGGGACCCTATGAGATGCCTATATGAAAAAAAAAAATCAAAATGGGCCTACAGTGTTCATTTTCATTTTAAATGATAAATTTTGATTTACAGACCAAAGTTTATAAGATAACTAATACTCTTTAGACAATATTTCATTATGTAATGTCCCATTGAACGTTATGCCCTGCACGGGTATTATGGCAAATACGAGGCTTTGTGGCTCCTGTGGCACGGTCAAATATTGTTAGCTTGTAATTTGAACAATACTGCTATGTTACATTATTGATACGGATTAAATGATGCACTGCTGAGTGATGTAGTCATAAAAATCACTATCTATTTTCAGTTTAATCTGTGTAAACTGTAAACGTACCTACGTTCTTATACGTACCCAGTACAGTATTATTACACTGTCTCTGTACTTCTTCCTCACAAGATTGTATCTCCAGAGATAGCTTACATAAATATTCATTCATGAAACAGGGCTTGACACTAGCTAGTGCCCTGGTGTCCTGTGCACATAAATCTTAAGTTAGGGCACATTAAATCTTAGGTTTGTGTGTCCTGGTGGCACGTCGTCCAAAATACCAGTTCTAGCCATATTTTGCCCTCAGCCAATTTGTATGAAATGTTGGTATTCTCTATGGTCAAACTTAAGTGAAGTTTTTCATGTCTGATCTGATAGTTAATAATAGATTTATTAACAAAGAATATAGAATATAAACAACATTGTTAATACATGATGTTGAATTGATATTTACAGTATAATTTGGAAAAAAAAGTACCTTCTGCATTTTAACTAAAAAGCTTCTGGGCAGCTAACTAATAATTAGATCAGAGCAACTGGATCTGACCCACCATGTGCCCTGCAGGGCACTTGAAAAAAACTTAGTGTCAAGCCCTGTGAACTTAAGTATCTTTTGAGAAACTACAGAGACAGCGTAATATTACCGTACTCAGTACTTACAGGAACCTAGGTGCCTTTACACAGATTAAACTGAAAACAAATAGTGAATATTATGACTACATCACTCATCAGTGCATTCTTTAATCCGTATCAATAATGTAACATAGCAGTATTGTTCAAATTACAAACTAACAATGTTTGACTTTGCCACCGGAGCCATAAAGCCTCGTATTTGCCATAATACCCGTGCAGGGCATAACATTCAATGAGTCATTACATATTGAAATATTGTTTAAAGAGTATTAGTTATCTTATAAACTTTGATCTGTAAATCAAAATTTATCATTTAAAATAAAAATGAACACTGTAGGCTGATTTTGAATTTTCTCTTATAGGACCATCGAAGGGTCACCCAGGGCAGATCTTCAAGGTGGTAGGTGGGGGTGGGGGATGGGGTCACAACGTCGATGGATCGGACTGAAATTTTTTTTAGTTGATGTGGGCCCCTGAGGGGAAATTTGGTTTAATTAGCACTGAGATCAGAAAAAAAGTCCAAATAATGGGACACCCTAACAATAATGTATTCTACAAATTGTATCTTGCTCCTAGAGGGCGCCTGAATGAAAAAAAAAAAGATTCTGATTCTGATTCTAGATTTACTAACTAATCTTGTGTCAGGACAGACAGCATAAAAAATCAGTGAATACAGAATTATAAACTTTTATGATAATATTCTTATTTTACGTCCTTTTGACATCTAGCATAATAATCTAGCTATAATACTAGTACTGACAGTACAACATATCACATTATAAATGGAATGATTGACATCATTTTGAAGCTTTAGTAATACTGGTGGATTACTAGTATTTGTTATTCTTACAAAATCTAAATTATATATGTATTCTATGTCTGAAATAAATAAATAAATTAAAAAAAATAAAGATAAAAAAATAAAAAATAAGTAAATTAAGAAATTAAATAAAAAATAAATTAAAATTAAACTGTACATATACTGCATTTAACAAGATGACATTTTGCTTTAGCATTACGTTTACATTCAAATACGAACTCTGTACTGACATGAACTCAACTATAATTACACGTACTATATTCAACTATCTAAGCATTTAAGTTACATTTTGGATTAGAATTACATACTGTCATTAATTCAACAATAATCACGCTACATCTACATGAACATAAGTGACTGTCGTGAGGTTAATATTAACGTGATTTCACTGATTTGGACATAACGCCCTCTCACTGCATGCAAATCATTGTCAAATCATTGCGTTTTTATTTGAATGGACTCAACATTTACTGTAGGTTTACTTTGGGGTCTGATAATCTATTCTACTGATATACAGGATGTAATTAGCCAATCTAACCGTACAGAAGAAGTAAATAATTACTGCAGAGCATATTATTCTCTCTTAATATGAATATTTGATGACGTCTGATTGTATCTTACAAGCTTGCACAGAGTGCTGCTGTATATTATCGATTGCATTGTGTTTTCGTACGATCGATAAACGTAGCTAAAATTAAAGGCGGGAAATTCTGTAGCAGGTGCTTCAGTACATCGAATGCGCACGGAGATCAAATATTCTGAAAATTTAACGATATTTCAATCAGCGGCAGTTTAAATAATCACCCATTGTGAAAAACAACAACTGTAGACATCAGAGAACTCATTGGAACATTTGAGACCTGGAGGTGCGTTCGTATTTGTCTATTACAAAACATTTTTACTTGTACTCATGGGGGATGACATGGCGTGATGGTCGACGATCACGTGACATGTGGCGGGCTTTTATGGTAGAACTAGTGGGATGTGGAAAAAAGGCCACAGAAAAGATGGAAAAAGGCCACAAAATGGATGGATGTGGGATTTCAAGGACGTGGGTTGTAGGGAAAAACGTCTTCAAATTTGTGGGATGTGGGAAAAAATGCCAAAACAAGTAGGAATTATGTGGGAAATAAGGCCAAGAAAATTAGTGACGTGGGATTTCTTGGCCCCCAAAACCCCTCCACACATAAGTGGGTGTTAAACATGAATTTAGTATGAAGAAATAAATGAGTGTTAAAAAAGCAATTGGATAAATGTAAACGTGAGTAGGATCTAGATCTAAATGTTAGAAATTCTACATATTTTTGTCCAACTTGAGGTCTGTTACTTATATCCAAGTGTACAAAAATAAAGTCTCAGTCATCATGTGCTGCTTATGCAACATGCAACAGCTTCAGAGGTTTGTAAATGAAGCCAATTTTACCCTCACCATGACTTTGTGAAGATAGAACCATATACTCTTTTTCTGTATATACTTTTTCCAACATAACACTATTTTTGTAATTTAAGTTTGTCCATTTTGCATTATGTTCTGAGGATGATGGCAAGGTGGAAAATATTTAATTAAAATGTGAATGAATTATTAGAGATGTTTTATTATTTATGATAAAGTTCCACTACTTTGTGATGATCTGTTCGTACTATTTCTCTATGATAAGGTAACTTTACAATAATACTGCTATGGGCAAGCGCTAGACTCATCTCGCGTTTAGCCCGGGGGTTTAGCCAATTGGCTAAACAACAAAAAATAGCCAATTTAGCCAATTTTTTTTTAGTCAATTGGCTAAGCAACTAAATTATTCTATAGCCAAGGGAACGTTCACAAATTACGTCAGCTATCGGGGGAGGGGACGGGGGGTCATGAAATGTCGAATGACGAAAGCTGACAGGGGGGGGGGGGGGGGGGGGGCGTTCGGGCTTTGGATGTTTCAGCTTTCAGCTTTCATCCCAGTTTTAAAGATGATTGAGATATTTTACCAGTCAGAGATATTCCAGATCATGTTTAACTATAATTTAACAAGTATAATTACCTCTAAAACGGATTTTTTGAAAATACCAGTTGATATTAGTTAAATAGTACAATTGAAATAATATAAAGAATACAGAGTTGCCAAGTATTCCGAAATTTCGGAATCATTCCAAAATATAAAGCTGATTCCGAACATTCCAACTATTCTGTCTCGATTCCGAAATTCAGGGGAAATGACCAAATATTTTAAAAATTTGTACTTTTAAAAAAAATATATACTGATGTTTTTGCTCGCCTATGTGCGGCCATTATCGAATGTACTCGATTGAACTACGCATCGTCTAAACACGCTTTTACCGGCGCACAAAAATGCACTCGATTTAAATGACGTGTAGTAAATAGATGTAGTCTCGATCACGAAGCCCAGGTTACGCGTGATGTCATTTATGCGGTAGACAGTCTCGATGATTGAGACTAACAGATTCTGCTTGTTGTGAAATGCACAATGCACCTGTTTACGATATTTAAAAGTAAAACTGATAAGAATTATTGAAAATTAATGAATTTGTGCGTTCTCAAGTAAAGTTATGATGATAAAATACTGTGAAAAGTATACAAGATACATGTATCATGATATCACTGCATCGAAAAAGAGGGCATCACGCCAGATATCATTTGATTGTAGTATCAAACAAGGTGGTGGATACGACATTGTCATTGTGGAGGATGAGAAAGCAAAAGAACACATGTGACATGGATGTGTTGAAAATTCGTGGTGCATACAAGACATAAGATTATTATTGATGTACACGCCTGACGTTCTAAGGTAATGTGCATTTGCACATCCCATGTGCTCTTCCAACTCTACATGGCTGACTAGCATTTTGGGTGTCAATCGGCAAAGCCGACAGGCGTTGCCAAAGGCGCCGTGGGGGGAGTGTGTGAGAGGGGGGACACCCCCCTCTTGCGGCACGGTTTTTGGGGGAGTATCCCCTAATTTTTTGTTGTTGAAAATGTGATGCATTTTTCTGCAATCCAGTGTATGATTTACAGCAAAATCGGGTACTTGAAAGACTTAAAATAGATTTTTTTTTCAAATGTCCATCAAGATTCATTTCATCACTTTCAAAACTGTGTACTACTCATGTACATTTGTCATTGATTTTTCCTTACTTTCAACGTTTTTACACGAAAAGTAGGACGACCATCGTCCAAACCTTTGTATTTATTTTTTATCAAATATGTTGAAACCAAGTTAATTACACTTTTATGTGCATTTTAACTGTCCATTGACCCTTCTAAACTCAGAACAGTGTTATTAAATAGTCTTATTTAAATATAAGTTAAAAATACATATTAAACGTAAGATTCAGAAATTTTGACCCAACTTCAGAAATTTTGGCATCAGGATTCAGAAATTTCAAAATTTGAGGTTGGCAACTCTGAGAATATATTTTGTGTTTATAAAACACATTCTCAGCTAATAATGAAAAACTGATATACGCTATAGTACCAGATGAGGTTGCATTATGCATTAAAAATTATGCATTAAAAAGATAAAATTCCCGTAAGACTTCTCCAATTGATTTTCTTTTCAGCCAAGTAAAAACCTATGTAAATCAATTAACATGGTAATAATAACACAAACATCATTACTTTTAGTTACTTTGACAATATTCCAGGGCCACGAATAGCAGAAAAATCATACTTGTCCATAGGACAGGTATTCTGAAAAATATACCCGTCCTAACTAAGATTTACACATCCAAATCAACAAACATCATGTAAATACCATTGAAACTGATGTCTGGAGTGACTGAAAATACTCGTCCATAGGACAAGTAACTCAAACATTTTACCCGTCCTGACAACACAGATACAACACAGATCACATTGTTTTGTATTCTCTTTAAATATTTTATTCAACTTTAATTTTCAAAAGTGTTGAAAAGAATACATATCGGGCTAGTACTAGGAAATGACCCCAGAATTCTTCTGACTCATGGACAAAAAACTAAAACATTTAAAAGTACTGAAATGATGTATACTTTACAATCAAGAAAATAATGAATTTGAGGAGAAAACATCAGAATGAATCAGAATCAATATATCATGATATCCAGCAAAAATATAATTTTTTATTTGACAAAACCAGTGATTTTATCAAATTTATTTCTGTTTCATTTTTAATAACAGGTATGGCCTAATCTAATGAGATCTAGCCTGCAGTTTGGTACTTGTGAAACCCAATAATCAATTATTTGGTCTTATCTTGCTTCAATTTGTACATTTGAATCTTTTAAAAAAAGCTTCGAGGCTTTGCTTCTACCCGGACCCCGACTATTTTACATCATGTAAAAGACAATCAAACATAAGTATTTCTTTACAAAAAAAGCCAAAATTGACAGGCCAACATTAGATCACATTGTTTTATATGTTATGTATGTTAAACTATGTATTCAAAGAACACTGTATGTATGTATGACTCATGGGCAACTAAGTTTATACTGAAATGATGTATACTTTACAATCAAGAAAATAATGAATTTGAGGAGAAAAAGGAATGAATCAGAATTATATCATGATATCCAGCAAAAAGATATTTTTGTTGCCAAAATAGCTTATTTGAATAACAGATAATAATCAATATCTGCAGTTTCAAACCCAATAATCAATATTTGCTGCTTTGGTGGGCACTCTGCCAATGTTCTTTGTGTATTTTCAGCTCAGCTGCTGAAGGCCATTTATGACATTTTATGTATGATATTCAAACTAGCGCTTAGCCAGCAAGAAAAAAAATTAATACTCAGCCTAGCAGCAATGTATATTTTGGAGCCAACATGATAAAATCAATATACCTGATGCAAATTAATAAAATTCAATACAGCATACTCATGCAAAATATCATTTGTGGCTGATTACAGTATTGTGATACTTTTAATCAAGATTTTCATAACATTTTAGTCAACTTTTTTTTGTTGAACTTGATTAACAGTAAAGTATGCATCGTTTCATTATATGTCTTAATTGCCCATATAAATCAACGTTGTTCTAGCGACGCCGTGTTCTTTGAACACTTCTGATCTAGTGTTCTTGTTGTTTTAAGTGCATTGAATATCAGTAAATGTCATAAATGGCTTCTAGAAAGCTCAATTTAATTGCAGAGTGCCCAAAATCGAATCACTTCGGTGTCGGCTCATACCGCATAGTTGTGTAAAGTTTGAACGAAATCGGTGCAACAGTTAAAGCTCTAGCTTGTCCGGAGACATACATAGTTACATAGTTACATAGTTAGTTACATAGTTACAAATGAACGAAACACAATGCTTGCTTCAGCAGCTGAGCTGAAGCGGGAGCAATGACCATTCTTCTCTGATTTTCCATTCATCTCAAAGGAGAATTGAGCATTAATCATCCAATTTAGCAGGGATATCATCTAAATGGCAATCTTGCAATAACAGTGAACCTCGTGGTCCATAAATGAGATGACAGCAATTTTCGTAGCATTCCGAGACATACACATGGCGGAGTGGAACTTCTTATGTCTGCCGTTGTTGGTTGAGTAAAATAAATCCTGACTGTAAATTGGAATCCTGTATAAGATAATCCCTGAAATTGTAATGTTTAAAACCAGATGCGAACCATCTTTGAATGCATTGGGGTGGTTCCCGAACAACTCCCCCAGGTATTTTGCTTTTTCCTAACAACTTTCCGGGAAGGGATTTTATGAAATATAAATGGGAAATTTTTTGGGGTAAAATTTTTTTATTCTAAATTCATATATTATGAAAAGAATTTTATTTTAAGATTTAAAAATTTTACGGAAAAAAAATTTTGGGATATTTGAAATTTCCTGGGAAAGGTTAAAAAGGCTATTTTAAATTTTTAAAAGAAAAATGGCGCAAAAGGGGGTTAAAAGTCAA
>CM032666.1:59986292-60071222 GCA_019095985.1 Streblospio benedicti | reverse complement strand
GAGTATGTTTGACTTCATGAATTGTGCACCACCACCACCAAAGAAAAAGAAAAAAGATGAAGAAGAAAAGAAAGAGGCAGCAAAGAAGTATGAAGCTGAGAAGAGAGATAGGTCTTTTCAAAATTCGTGGTTAACAACTTACAAATGGCTGGAATATGCTGTAGTTAATGGCACACCAACCATGTTTTGTACACCATGCAAGAAGTATAGCCCTGCTGGAACATTTGCCACAGGTAACCACAACTTTAAAATTGATGTTCTTAAAAAGCATGAACAGAGCCAATCACATAAAGATAGTTTAAGAAAAACAGATGTTGCAAAAGGAAGAAAGTTAGAAGCTGACATAATGTTGCAGCAGCTCGATGAGAACCAAATGAATCATATGAAAAATTTGATGCGCACAGCACATGCATTGGCTCTTAATGCGCGACCATTTTCTGATTTTACATGGCTCTGTGCTCTGGATGAGGCAAAGGGCGTAGCCCTAGGTAGCCAGTACAGAAATGACAAGCGATGTCAAGAAATGATTCAAGCAATAGCAAGAACCAAACATTGCAAATTTGCTGACATCTTCTCCAGAAGTCTGTTTATCACAATTATATGTGATGGTGCAACAGATTCAAGTCACCTGGAATCTGAAATATTTTATGTACGATTGTGTTTGCAAGGTGAGATTGTAATACATTTTGCTGGTGTCAAAAACATTCCCAAGGCTGATGCAAATGGAATCACTCGTGGAATGGAGCATGTGTTACAAACTTGTTTGGAAGATGACGATAAATCCTGGACTCAAAAAGTTATTGCACTGGGATCTGATGGTGCAAGTGTCATGCAGGGGCAAAATAATGGCGTTATTTTGAAAACAAAAATATAGGTATGCAACAATGAAGAGATAATTGCAGTTCATTGCTCTGCACATAAGTTGGAGCTTGCATATAAAGATGCCTGCAAAGAAGTCCCTATTTATAGTTTGACATCCACATGCCTTGCTAATATCTACCTCTTCTACCGGAATAGTTCACTAAACCGCAACAACTTAATAGCAAGCTTCAAAGTCTTTGACATCAAACCTCTTATGCCTACTCGTGTCTCGGGTACGAGATGGATGCCTCACACCCAGAGAGCCATAACAAATATTCTTGCTGGTTACAAGCCAATGGTGACTCACTTGCAACAGGTAAATTAGAAATTGTAATCCATTAAAAATGAATTAAAGTCAAACCTGTCTTTTCCAAACCATTGCTACTTTGAAGTTACTCTAGCTATCAGAAATTAAATGCATTATCTTGTCTTAATTCTAAGAAATATGTATTAATTAGTAAAAAAAAAAACTGTGACATTAAAAAAACTCATTTTCGTTGGTGGTTGAACTGATACATAAATGTTTTGGTCACCTAACCATAAATATATTATAATGAACCTTCAGATCCAGAACCCAAATGACCCAGCTCACAGAAAAGATTCAGCAGCTAAGGCAAAGAATTTCCTTACAAATCTTACATCAAAATCATTTTTGTTCTTCCTGCACTTTCTCCTCGATGTTCTCTCTGCCCTGAGTATTGTGTCAAAGGTGTTCCAAAAGCAAGACACACTGATTGGAGAGATTTATGGGGAACTTAGTGCAGCAAAAGACATATTGTCGTCATACAAAACCAGGTATGAAAATATGATTTCTTTAAAATTTAAATTTAATTGATAAGTCAACTTTCTTTTACAATAACATGTTATTCTTACTGACTACAATATCATACATGTACATTTTAAAAACTATACGGGACACATTTATTTTCCATTGATAGTGATGGTCCTGCGCTTGCTAAGGTGAACGGAAAAAATGAGTTTCAAGGTATTCCTCTGAAAGGAAATGATATCAGATTTAGGTCCTCTAGGCAGGCCATGCTGGATGGTCTCCTTAAGACATTAACAAATCGCTTTGAAACAAAAAATGATAGGATATTGCAAGCCACACAGATTGCAGATTTCAAAACATGGCCTCTGCAACTCGAAGATGAACCTGGTAAAACTAGTCATAGGAATTTTTGTTCAGAGTTTACTCAGTTCAGTTGACTGTTGTCATTATCAATTTTTTCTAATTGATGTTTTTGTTTCCAGACTACTGCTCAGCTAAATCCACAGGAACATATGAAATATAATATAATGATAATTGATTAGTAATCATGCTGTAAACAGAAATATATTTTTCAGAATAAAAGCATGTCACTGAAGAGTACTTCTAATAATGAATATTCATTTATTTTCAGACTTCGGAAATGCATATGTTTCTATGCTCACAGAATATTTTAGTGTAACACTGCAAAATGCCAATCTGGATGTCAATGCCATGGTACCTGAATGGATAAGAATGAAGCAGTTTGTGTATCAGAGGTATATTATTGAATTAGAACATTGAAAAATGCTAAGACTTAAGGAGTTAAAATACATTGAGACTATTGTAGTAATACAGGTCCAATTTAATCTTTTGAAGATAAGCAATAGTTGATTCTGTTCAAGTTGGCCATGCTGCTGCTTATGTTTATCTATTCTATTCTAAATACAACATTTTATCATTACAGGTTTGATAATGTTTGCAAAATCCAATGGAAAATTGTAAATCAGATATTCAGTGAGCGGTTGACGAACATCTTGTGTCTTATTGATTTATGTCTTACATTACCAGCATCATCAGCTGATGCTGAGAGAGGCTTCTCTCTCATGAAAGTTACGAAAACGGATTGGCGTAGCAAGTTGGGGATGGACACTTAAGTGACTTGATGACATGCAACTTGCATAGTGCTCCAATCCTCCCAGTTACCACAGGAACCACAATTGTGCAAGGTTTTGACCCTGACCTTGCTGTTAAAGTAAGTTTTTCCTTTCAAATTTGAAAATTAAAACCCAGTAAATAGATTTGCTTGTTTTGTTTTCTTTGTCATGGAAGACACCAAACCACTGCTCTTTAACATATGGACATGTAACGACAAAAATATCCATATAAAACTGGATATTGTTTATTAAAAATGTTAGTTACAATATGATTTTAGTTTATAACTAATTTTTCATAGGAATTCTTTGCCATTAAAAATCGAAGAAGACTGAAGGATGATCGTGTTGGTGATGGTGTACAGATTCAGAAAATTATTGAAAATCCTCAGTCCTTTGCAAATGAGGAAGACGATGCTGATGAAGGAGCAGTGGCTGCTGCTGAATGTGATGTTGAGAGTGACTGCAGCCTTGCAGATGATGATGAGTGCTATTACTCAGATGATGATAGGAATGAATCTGTAGATGTTTTGCATACTCAGCAAGCTCACGCTTATGCTCTTCTTCAGAAGTACGATGTTGTACATGAGCTAGGCTTAGAATGACTGAAATCAGAATTAGAATAAGTGATTTCGTAAATTGCGCGTGATGTCACGAGGTCAGAGGTCAAGGGGCATAAAGTTGTTTATTGGGCATGATTTTTCTATACAGTATAAAGAAAAACTCTGCGCCAAAAATGCGTAAATAACTTTGTTAATCATAATCTGTTATTTATAAATTTAAATCACCAATTGTAGGAAAGGTGTAAGAATGCACAGCTAAAAGAAGAGATTAATTTGGCATTAAACAGCACCTGAAAAGCTTCTCTAAATCTCTTGTAAAATTGTAAACAAAAGGTTTCGGCCATGACAGACTTTTCACCGGATTTAGAGTGGGTTTAATAACAGCTATGCATGCAGAATTAATCTTTTAACTTCAGATATGGTTTCCTACACTTGTTTTACAATAGGTGACTTAATATTATTTGATTCCCATGAGAATTAACTAAGTTATAAACCACTTATTGTTGGCATTTCCGTCAGAATTTCCCGGTGAATGGAAATAAAACGCACGTGTAAACATTTTCACACATCACCCACTTTCAACTAATATTAGACAAACTTATGATTGTTGGATTTCTTATTTCTTGGTGTCAAATCAATCGCATATTATTCTTTTATTGGCCCCAATTGGTTTGAAAGGGTATAATTTCGATGCAACTTTATATAATTTTATTCATCTTCCCTAGGTTGACACAAATTTTTTATTTTTATACTTAAAAAGTATGAACATGTGTCTATTTTGTTCTCTACATATCACTAAATTGCACCATTTACACTTAATTCTCAAAAATTTTCTGGGGGGAATGCCCCCTCTAATGAGCTTTGTGCCTCCGGCACTGCTACTTGTATTTCATTAAAAAGCAAAAAGCAAAGGTTACAAAGCAACCATTTTGGCTTACCCCATTCCCGATTTCACAAATGTTTTGAAACAAAACATCATATTTCCAATGGTAAAGGGAAGCCCTGTTTGAATCGATTAGGACTATGGTATTTGCAGCAGTAAATGCATGACAGCAATTTAGAAAATAATTAAAAATATTTAACAGGTGTTTGGGGAACTCATTTATATATCATAATAAATCTCACGTTGGTAGGAACACGAAGATATATTTTTCATCAAGATTGAACCATTATAAGTATGTCTACAACGCGATCAAACATTGGTGTTTTTGCGATTTGGTGCGATATGGCAAACATGGCGCCATTTGTAAGTGCAACTTAATCTTAAAATAAAAGCTTAACATCAAAATAAATTGTGCACGACGATTCATTATTCGGTTTACATATAGTTATCTAGTTTTAATCACGATGGCACCTCTGCTATAGCACAAACGAATGACTTGTTTGACGGAGCTTTTGACACCCAAACACGCGAAATCAGCTGGAGGCGGTTTCACCAAATATTAGTTATAACAAGCACTTTTAGCGATAGTCGAAGAATTTGCCAGACGTATTTGCGTGAGTTTTACAAATCAGTAGCAAACGGTACTTGCGTTTTTGCGATTGCAAGACATGGTGTATTTAAGAATATAGTGTCACAGCTGATAATTCGAACTGATGGAGGCTGATTCTTCTTATAAACTTAAGTCTAGTAATAGTGTTCAAACGATTTCTTTTCCTTATGATTCAAACAATGCATGTAAAAGATCTGGTCACATCGGCTTAAATTCACGCACACGCATGAAACACGCATGAAAATCTGACTGTGCATGCATGTGCGCTGAGAGTTTTGACTGTTTGCGTGATGAAATATCACTTTTGATTCATGCATAAACTACAGAAAGATCGCTGATAAACCACTGACAAACTACTAATAATCCACATATACAGGAAAGTTATTTATTTTTGTATGGGTGTATCATTAAAGATATGCTAAATACAACCCCTCGTACGATCCACTATACTTCCGCACGGTCTGCGCAAGTATCACGTTAAGCACTAATGAATTATGACAACAGTGGAAATACTCTATAGGGTCTTGGGGGTTGTGGTGATTCCTAGTTTTGAACAGTTCAAAACTTGGAATCATGCACAGTATCGATTTGGCGCACATCCCCGCACAGCGATGGAAGATTCACGTGAGAAACACTGACAAAAGCCGCAGAGGACTGATTGTCCACTGATGCATCACGTAAGGCTGTAAATTTACGTGTGATTCATGCATGTACATAACTTTAAGCCAGTGTGACCAGCTCTTATATTTGTAATGTGTTAGATGACTTTGATATCCGTACTGCCAGATTAGAAGCAGAACATTTTAATAAAAGCATATTGGCTGAGTTAGACCGTCATAGACACTCTTGTCACTAATGTTCAGAATAAAGCTGACTTATTATTTGGGGCATTTGATGCTTCTGAAATCACATGAAAAAAAAGGAACAGGTTTGGCAAGATATATGCTGTAGAATATGAATTGCCGTATGTTTTCTTGTTAATCTTAAGAATCTTTCTTGTTTAGCTATGCTTGGTTACTGGAATACTGTTTGTGGCCAGGCGACTATGCTCGCTAATTTTGGGCTAGTTAGCATGAATTCACGCTATTTGAAAATGGTGGTGAAACCCATTTTTTATAACATTAGCGTTAGCGATGAAAATGCAGTACTTAGCGATTGCGAATGGCTTGGTGAAACCGACCCCTGGCCGGTTTAGGCCGATTTGAGGGAGAGGGCCCAAGGCCGTTTTAGGCCGTTTTGAGGGGTATAGAGTTAAGCATGACATGGATATTTCCCCACTAACCTTGGTGTGCGCTGTTTTCAGCACTCAATCATGGCTGCGAAGGAGAAGCAAGCCGTAGTTCGCGACAAGACTGACCAGCAGGCCATAGTTCGCGACAAGACTGACCAGCCGGCCATAGTTCGCGACAAGACTGACCAGCCGGCCATAGTTCGCGACAAGACTGACCAGCAGGCCATAGTTCGCGACAAGACTGACCAGCGGGCCATAGTTCGCGACAAGATTGACCAGCGGGCCATAGTTCGTGACAGAACTTACCAGTGGCCCATATTTCGCGACAAGACTGACCAGGTAATGTCCCCTGTTATTTCTTCTTTTATTGACATTATGCTATAGTTTGTCTACTTTTATTTACACCATAGAAATACAAGTTTTCAAAAACATCATGCCCCTTGCTCACTTTAGAAAATGTTGCCTAAGGGAGACAGGCCAATAACGTATAACGTAAGAATGAATATGTAAATAAAAGTGCTGCAATCTGTAAACAGTATTGAAGAATATTGTTCTTTCTAGCGAAGTACAAGACATCAAGCAAGTGTTTTGCCGTCTAGGTGAAGCAGCATTCAAATATCTACTTGTCCTGCACAAAATGTACTCATCCTAGCACAAACTCTATACCTGTTTGCCAAATGAATCAGAATTTGCTACTCATCAAAAAGACGCGTTGCTAAAACTTTTTACATGTCCACAACGCTTTACTAGTCATTATGACCAGATGAGTGGCTAATCCGAAGCCTGTAAACTGATAAAATGCCATTTAATCTGTGATGAATCTAGATGCGAGTAGGGCTGCCTACTGTCCCTGACCATCAGGGATTGTCCCTGAAAATGTGTGTTTTTTTTAACACAGTGTCCCTGAAATCCCTGATTTGAGTTTCATGTCCCTGAAAATGTTAAAAAAGTGCAATCATCAAATAAATCTGGTTAGAGAAACTTTATCATAACAGACTTTGTAAACTGACAGTTGTAGATAAATTATTATTGTGATATCTTTATTGTGAAAAAGATGTGAACAAATCAGTGTTATGTTGTATATTATATAATATAAATTGTTAATTGTAAAATATACTAGTACTTCAGTTCTTTTGGTGTTTTGATTTGAAAAGGAGCCTTTAGGAGCTCGAAAATGTTAATGAATAAAATCAAAGTTAAACTTTAAAACAAAATTTCATCTTATGAAGAATACAGCCATAAAAGAAAACTCTACACTATTGATAATGAGATCTAGTGCTGTAGGCCAAATATACACAGGGCTGTCAACCCCTCAATAGCCATTTCTGTACTCAGGATGCCCAAAATTAGTATTTTAGGGATATTCTGTGGTGGAACGGCAAACGGTCTACAAAAATACTGGGTGTAAAAAATCCATAAGCCCAGAACTGATACGTATGTATTCTGGTGTAATATAACCAATATTCAGGGCTTTTAACACCAATCACAAGCACACATAATGTTGGGATGCAGTTCCTGTGGTTTTACTTCATAAAAAGTAATTATTAATGAAAAACAAATGGGGAAATCTGTATTTTGAAGGTAGAATAATTATTTGGTGATTTTGGGTCGGAAATCTGTATTAATACCGGCATATCTGTACTACTTGGGAGCCCTGTATACAGAATATTCAATATGAATCGTGAAATTCCAATGCAAATACACATTCATGGAAAAGCCCTGTGCCTACAATGACATTTCTTCAATCTAAAAGCCCATTGGCATTAGGATTGGTGTTTAAGACCATATACTGTGTATTTTACTTATCCTAATCTTCACCCTACCATGGACTTTTGAAAAGTCAATATATTTTTGTAAGGAGACATTGAAAAGCAAACTTGTGTAGAAAGTCATTAAGAAGTCATTGAATTTTAATTAAGCAGGTAATTTAATTATATGTTATTTGAACAAAGTAGAAAATTTGTAAACCTTGCCCCTTTATAAGTCTAAGTTTTCGGCACGCTTCATGTGCATTAAACCATACGTGTGAGAAGGATGACATTGCCCCTCCTGTTTTAATTGGGCTGCGTGTCTAGAAATTGCATGAAAAAGAATTTCTTCCTTGACAGTTATCAGTCTTTTGCATGTATTTTCAGTCGATATCGACCTCCAGAACTGCCGTGTAAAAATATGTTGTATCAGGACTGTCCATATACGGATTCCGTATATGGTTAGTTGTCAACCGGACTACTTTTGCCCCACTTCAAATATGTTCAATAATCTAGCACACCTGCTACGTCTAGGAAAACCTCCAAAATCAATGAACATCAAAGACATCGCACGGTACAGCGTGCGTAGCAGTCATACGGCTGACGTAATTGTAGTGTAGAAGTCCAACCATAGGCGCCTATATGTCTGAGAGAGTGACTGCGCCGTGTTTTGTTATGATTATACAGCGTATTCCTACATTATTGCATTTTGTAGTTTATTGATAAATTATCTTGTTAAACGTGTTGAAAATATGCCAGTTTATTTTGAAACAGTATTGTAATTGTTTAGAACAGACTGATAATTACAAAAATGGGTTCGTTGTTTAACATTGATTATTTTATTGGGCTCGTTCTTGGGGCATATCACGGCGAGCCCGAAGAACTTGCCCAATAAAATAATCAATGTTAACAACTCACCCGGTTTTGTCTATTTATTGACCCCTCCCTCTGATATTTGCCGTCCAGACCTTTAACTGTCTATTTTGGTGTATGTTTGGATGGCCGTATACAGCAGTGTATTAAGCATAACATGGATATTTCCCCACTAACCTTGGTGTGCGCTGTTTTCAGCACGCGATCATGGCTGCGAAGGAGAATCAGGCCGTAGTTCGCGAGAAGACTGACCAGCGGGCCATAGTTCGCGACAGGACTGACCAGTGGGGCCTTGTTCGAGACAGAACTGACCAGCGGGCCATAGTTCGAGACAGGACTGACCAGCAGGCCATAGTTCGCGACAGAACTGACCAGCAGGCCGTAGTTCGCAACAAGACTGACCAGCGGGCCATAGTTCGCGAGAGAACTGACCAGCGGGCCATAGTTCGCGACAGAACTGACCAGCGGGCCATAGTTCGCGACAGAACTGATCAGCGGGCCATAGTTCGAGACAGGACTGACCAGCGGGCCATAGTTCGCGACAGAACTGACCAGCGGGCCATAGTTCGTGACAGAACTGACCAAGTAATGTCCACTGTTAATTCTTCTTTATTGACATTATGCTAAAGTTTGTCTACTTTTATTCACACCATAGAAATACAAGTTTTCAAAAACTTGGGAACTTACCCTCTGTGGGCCAAGACATACATGTGACATCATGCCCCTTGCTCATTTTAGAAAATGTTGCCTAAGGGAGACAGGCCAATAACGTATAACATAAGAATGAATATGCAAATAAAAGTGCTGCAATCTGTAAACAGTATTGAGGAATACACAAAATGTACTCATCCTTCTAGCACAAACTCTATACCTGTTTGCCAAATGAATCAGAATTTGCTACTCATTAAAAGGACGCGTTGCTAAAACTTTTTACTTGTCCACAACGCTTTACTAGTCATTATGACCGGATGAGTGGCTAATCCGGAGCCTGTAAACTGATAAAATGCCATTTAATCTGTGATGAATCTAGATGTGAGTCCCGAGTTTTGGATTTATTATTTTTCAAAGAATGCAAAGAATAAAAAATTGTGCATCCCAAAAGTATAAAAAGTATTTTATATAGCCATGATTGTGTGAAGCAGGGCCCATTGTTTCAAAACATGCAAGTTCCTAGGGACTTATTGCTGCAAATTCCTAGATTAACCACTGAATATATTGGGATAAATCACTTAATTTTAATACTAAAACGTAGTCAATACCAGCGGATGAGCGATGAAATCCCTACTTTTTTACTACTTTATTACTTTACTGTTATTTGATTCTCCATTGGGAGAACAATTATTTACAAATCTAACACATGATTAAGACGCCTAAATTCTAACCAAAAATACTCGTATTTCCGCAATATTCACCCTGACATATAACATACTGTAATTGGAAATGCCTGTGATCTCTGATAGAAACTAATGTGTTTTTCCCAAGTTTGCTTATGGATACAATTATATTCTTCTCTCTCTCTTCTATGGCAAGCATGCTCCTACCACTATATTGACAT
The DNA here is from genome assembly GCA_019095985.1 of Streblospio benedicti. Classification (NCBI taxonomy): domain Eukaryota; kingdom Metazoa; phylum Annelida; class Polychaeta; order Spionida; family Spionidae; genus Streblospio; species Streblospio benedicti. Next base: position 60,060,999 of record CM032666.1, on the reverse strand, counting down.
AGCTGAAGACACATCTTCCATTTGACTATGTCAAGTGGCCAGACGGACTCGAACTCACGACCCCAAGGTTGTGAGACCAGAATGATACCATCATCCCAAGCAGCGGGCTGTTAAAAGGCTACTCGGACAAACCGATATCTCTGTAGCCCCCAGCCTACATATTTGGTCAATTATCATCTCAACCCGGAGGTCGTGGGTTCGAATCCCACCTATGGACGGAAATTTTGGGAGTTCTAATTTCTTCGCATTTTATTGCTAGTGGAGTTTGGTAGGAGCTATATAATATAACTGTATCCACAAGCAAACTTGGGAAAAACACATTAGAAAACTCCACTAGCAGTAAAATGTAAAGAAATTAGAACTCCCAAAATTTCCATCCATAGGTGGGATTCGAACCCACGACCTCCGGGTTGAGATGATAATTGACCAAGTATGTAGGCTGGGGCTACAGAGACATCGGTTCGTCCGAGTAGCCTTTTAACAGTCCGCTGCTTGGGATGATGGTATCATTCTGGTCTCACAACATTGGGGTCACTTGACATAGTCAAATGGAAGATGTGTCTTCAGCTATGTCAATATAGTGGTAGGAGCTTGCTTGCCATAGAAGGGAGAGAAGAATATAGTTGTATCCACAAGCAAACTTGGGAAAAACACATTAGAAAACTCCACTAGCAGTAAAATGCCGTCCATAGGTGGGATTCGAACCTCCGAGTTGAGATGATAATTGACCAAGTATGTAGGCTGGGGGCTACAGAGACATCGGTTCGTCCGAGTAGCCTTTTAACAGCCCGCTGCTTGGGATGATGGTATCATTCTGGTCTCACAACCTTGGGGTCATGAGTTCGAGTCCGGTCTGGGCCACTTGACATAGTCAAATGGAAGATGTGTCTTCAGCTATGTCAATATAGTGGTAGGAGCTTGCTTGCCATAGAAGAGAGAGAGAAGAATATATATCTGATAGAAACAGAAAAGGTTTGATTTTTTCATGACATCATTACCAAATAAAGCTAAAGAAATCCCATGAAAACAGTCTTGATAGCTTGGTTTTGTAAGCAGAATACATCTTCGAGTCTTTTTTATCACAGCTAAACATTAAGTCTAGATCATCAATAATGTTTTATTCCAAACGGTGCCAGTCTGATATAGGCTAAAATTACGAGCACATGTATATATTTATGACCTCTTATCGCCGATTGGCTGACCTACATATCTTTAACCAATGAGAGCGCTGCCTGCCATATTGCATAGGCACTAGGTAGAAATCTTGCCAAATTGAAATATTTTTGTAAATAATTGATTTTTGTGGATTGAATATGCTAACCAAAACGAATTCACACAGCGGATACCACATAAACAAATTTCATAAGGATCGACCGAAGCACAGTTACTTCTGCACCTTGTATCACGCAATGTTCCACGTTGAAATGTACCAAGTCTTTGAGACCTGGTTTTAGGACGTTTTAGAATGTCAACATATGAAATTAAAAGTTGGAAGCCAATTCCGCATTGGATATCATTGAATGTGAGCATGATAATATATTTTTTGTTTGATTTATCCTGTTTTTGATTGCCTGATGCAATGGCATTATTGTACGAAGTGACAGAAAAACATCTTTATAATTGTGACCCCCAAGCTCATTTTGAACCGAGAGCTTGACAAGCTTGATGTTACAAACAAATTTTAGAAAAATAAAACCATAATACTCTTACTATGTGCTAAAAATAAGAAAACATATACTATTCTGAATGCACATGTGAATTTATTACAGAAATAACCATTTTTCATGGCTCCAGAAAGAGTTTTTGTCTCAGGCGTCCTACTGTCAAAATACCATTGTCCGTCAGTGTTTTTATTTTGTGATTTCATTTCCCGTACGCCGGAAAAGGTACACGCCCTTAAGGGCGTATTGGACGCGGGAGGGTTAATACAATCAAATTTTGTCGTACTCCGTACACATGCTATTGCAATGGTAGACCATGTTATAAACTAAAAAAATGAAAGTCCACAGCACTGTACATTGTTCACAGTTGTCCACGACGAGGCATTTTTACAATATACCCATCCAAGCATAATGGTCTATACTCCATTAGGCTATGAAATATGGTTTAAAAAGTATTAGTTCTTTTACATATTGATCTGTGAATCATTATCATTTAAAACAAAAATAGTTGTAGATCCATTTTGAATTTTTACACATAGGACATTCGAAGTATCCCAAGGTTGAAAATTCAAGTGGCCGAAGGGTATAGATTGGGTGGGTACAGGGGCGGATCCAGCATTTTGTGTTAGGGATGGGGGGGGGGGCGCAACTGTGGCGAGGGGTCTGGGGGCCGCTTAAGGCTCCCAGCGGGTGCAGGGCAGAGCCCTGGTGGGGGGACCAGGTGGGCGAACCCCCCTGGAAGCTACATTGCATATGGTGTTTTAGAGGTGTCTAGAGAGGTGTTCACTAACAGTGAAAAGAAACAATTCATCTACTTTAATAATCTATTTCTTCATATCTAACAATGAACACTGGGTGTTGATTATCAGTAGTCCGGGAGTCATCAGCTTTGTGGACGTTGTGTTATGCTACAATGATGTTACCTTCATTTAAATGTTAGGGGGGCGCACACCCGCCACGCCCTCTTTTAAGTCTGCCCCTGGGGTACCAGATCATAGCATAATGGTTTCTTATTATCATACGCCCCTGGGCCAAATAGGCCTAAATCAAATGGTAGCACCCTAGATGTTACCCCTAGAACCTTAAATCTGTGTGTTGATACATAGCAAACCTTTTGGGGATCATTAATGTTGCAGGCACAATGATGTATTATTTCATTTTCACATTTCCCCTACTTTGCCTGGATGTATTTCTTTGGAAAATAGCAAAAGCAGACTGCTGAGGCTGGGCTCGCTCTTGAGTTTAGTTTGTCGCCATTGACGATTTTTAGCGCCTTTTGGCTTAAGACTTTATTAGTCTTTCGCCAATGTGGTGGATCATTTATATCCTGAAAATCAATGAAATATTCTTGTACTTTTGCCTGCTTAATGTAAGGTACACCTCGCGGTCTGTACAAATTAGTACGCAATTGCAGGGAAATTGCAGGGAAATTGCACGGCGTTGTGGGAATAGCATGTTCACATTAACAACATGGCAACCAGCCATCATATTTCTGAGAAATGTCTCAATATTATTGTGAATTCTATGGATTAAGTACATTCTCTAAAAGATAGGCCAAGCAATTATGCATTAATAGTTCGTATCAAGGGGCATGGGCCTATATCAGAGATCAAACACGACTCCTGGGAGACCCCCAAAATAGCGATTTTTCAGTTATATGCGCATATGCCTTAATGCACGACTATATGGTATGCTGAATTTTGTCACCCTTTACTCTGGCTTCGAGCTAGCCTTTTTGAAAACAGAAGAAGTGCATTGCGGTATTAATGTAAGATTTCAAGGCTGTTTCTTTGTGGTCTTTTCCTAATGACATCATTTGAAATATTTGTACCTCGTTCTCATCAATGAAAAGTGTAGGTGATTCCCTTCCAAATGGTATATCAATAATATGATATGCCGGGTCAATTTTTATAAAAATGTGAGTATTTGTGCTTCTGTGGCCGAATGGATAGGGAGTTGGACTTGTGACCAGAAGGTGGGTTCGATTCCCGGTCGGGTGATGACCTGGTGTAAATTGTAAAGTCGTGAGATCAAAACTTGGATCAAGACTATAAACCAGACATTTACATTTTATTTTTACGTTTATGTAATTTAGTCACATGAAATGGATTGCTGATGCGCAAAAAAATTGTTCTTCCAAACGACAGTGAAATTATATTAATACTGTGCTTATTTTCCACGCAATTTACATTCTTAGATGTTGTTTGTACACTTGTCTTGACACACTGGTCTTCAATTGTGATGATGGTCAGTCCTTCTGTATGAAAAGTTATTTGAAAAAGAGAGCAATTGTCGCCTAAACATGTCAGAATTGACTCCGATGATCTCCGATCTGGTTGAATGTGTGTTTAACTTGATTTTCGCTGTTATTATTTCTTCAATTTTTACAAATTACACCTTGTTCACTTCTTTATTGTTACATTTTAAGTTTGAAAACCACCAATTTCCTGAAATTTCTTGCTAATCAATACAAAATTTTCAATAATTCATGAACAAAATGAAACAATTAAAATCCCTACTAAGCTTTTTCTTAGAAGACATATATCTTCAAGCATATCAAAATTTGTTAAGACTCGATATCACAGTTTGATAGAAATTTGATATGTATCATTTATTAAGTACACAAATTAAGTTTTAAGATATTGGCCTTTGAACATTGAAAGTCACTATATGCTTATTTATTATTATGCTACCACCAGTTGGTGTACATAAAATGTATCATACTAGAAAAACTATTGCTGATAAAAAGGCTCATTTGAAAAGTATTTTGTTCACTTTTATTTATAGTATGATAAACATTAGAAATGTGAAATTTGATTATTTGTCCTTAGTCTAACAGGGTGACCACGGACAGGAAAAATCAGGGAATTTTGTGAAAAAAAATCCCTGACTGGAAAAATCAGGGAATTTGAAAATCTTGAATAAATCAGGGAAAAATCAGGCAATTTTTAAGATGAACTTGTAAAATAATCGGGGAATCTAAAAATATCATTTAGTAGTGATTTCTTAGCATCTGGATTCATCATCGTAGAAGGTAAATAAACCTACTCAGATGCTTCTTTCTGTCATATCTTGCGACGTTTCGAAGGACTTTCCTCCTGCATCAGGTCTAATTTTTAAATGTAAATCAGGGAAAAATCGGGGAATTTCATTATCAAAATTCTGTGGCCACCCTCAAAAAGAAGTCACTATTTGTTCCTATGAGGTGGTGTCCATGAAAAGTATTATAATAGGAAAACTATTGATGATTAAAGAACAACATCTTTATTGTTTACAGTATAATAAACATCAAATAGCTGAAAATTGATTATTTTCCCCTTGTACACTGATTGTCCCCTAAGTATTCAATTGAAGTGGTATAAGATATGTGAAAGTGCATATAATTTTGCTTCAGTACAATTGATTACTTAATGTTAGGTTATGGTGTACAAAGGATTTTATCATTAAATTTGCAAGGTTATGATTGGTACTAACATTTTGCAGATTGGTTAGCCAGTAATCATTCTATCTTTTATTATTCTGTAGACTATGAGCGACAAGAAGTGGCGCGGTCAAGGCTATGAGGCAAGATGGGGTGCCCCCATAAGAGGCAGACTGGATCAGATGAAACAATTTTTGAAGCCCAATAGAATATCTTTCAACAATTCAGAACCAGCAAGGCAACAGCAGCAGGGAAAGTCCCAGGAGTGGTTTCCAAGGCAGCAAGAATACCATGGGGCACGAAGGAAGCAATACCATAATCTACAAAACGAGCAGATGCAAAATTCTTTTTGGAGCCCTTATCTAGAATTTTCACTATTTCCCAATCAAACAAAATGGCAAAATCAGAAATTAGATTGTGCTCCACAAGATCAACAAAGACACAGTCAGCAACAAAATACATGGCCGGGAATTTTCCAGAAGACATCTAGATTTCCACCAGGAGAACAGGAGAACCAAACATTTACTCCACCTGATTTTGAACAAATGCCATCTTTTTCCTATTTTACGTCACAACCGAATCATTATCAAAATCAAAATCAAGAACCACGTATCATGAACTTGGGACAATTAGTTCCTCAAATGCGAAACAAATTAGATAGCCAAATAAAACTGAAAGAGAAAGAACAAAACCGTGTACAAGAAAAACAAGCAGAAAATTTTAATCGGCAGACGCGTCTACAACAGTGGCTGCTTCAACAGTGGCTGCAGGAACTTACTACCGGTACATTGCCTCCTGTGCATCAAGACAGTTCTCTAGAAATGGCACAAAATCATCAGATACAGAATCCAGATCAACAAAAAACACTTAAAAAATGCAAAAGCCCCTGTACAGAACAATCACAGCTTCGACAACAGCAACTGCAACAATCAAACATTGCACAAGGACAAAAGTATCCCCAACAAGAATCTCAGCTTTTCTTACAGCAGCATCAAGCTCCATACCAACAGACCATGCGTACGTCACAAGGAAACATGCCATCGCCAGCTTCAACATCCCAGCATCCATTTGAACATCAAGCTGCACAACTAGGGCAAATTCCGCTCCAAGCCAACTCCCAGTTAATTACAATGTTGGAACAACAGAAAGCAATGAAAATGGCACTGCAGCAGCAGCAGCAGCAGCAGCGGCGGCAGCAGCAGCGGCAGCTGCAACAGCAGCAGCAGCTGCTACTACAACAGCTACAACAACAGCAACAGCAACAACAACAGCAAAGACAACTGCTACAGCTACAGCAACAGCGACAACTCTATGAACAACATCATCAATCACAGCAGCAACAACTACAATATCAACAGAATCAAATGCAACTGCACCACCAACAACAATACCTAGTAGTACAACAACAACAGCAGCAGCCCGTGATGCTTTTACCGTCCATGCTACCACAAGATATGGTGTTAGTACAGCAGATTGCACAGCAACAGGCCTTGCAGATAGCACCTCAACTTGGACCACGAATGTTTGCTATTCCAAATACACAGCAAGCAACCAATGCAACGCTGTCGTATACAAATTTTTCTCAATCTTTGGTTCCGGTAATACCATCGCCTAATCAACAACTGCAACTACTATTTGGAACACAATATTCTGTAGTATCAATATCCACAAATATGGTTTGTGCTCAAGTAAATCAATTACAGATACCGTCTTCAAGACCACCTTTGGATTCAAGAAATGAGCCACCAGCAATACTTTGTCCACAAGTAGAAGTGACTCAAGTCTATACAGGACCTCGAGTATCATCATCGGAATCGACACTGCTAATCCCACAGCCTGTGTATACTTTGAATGCATCAAACCTTGTTCAGTCTGTACAACAGCAGCTCTCTCCTGGACAAATTCCCATGATGATGGTAACAGGAATGCAGGCTCTTGCGCTACCAGCTGCAACAGTGAGTAACTCAATGACAGGAATTCTACCTACAAGGTGCAATCTTCTGACACAAACCAGCAATGTCCATGTAAAAGTCAAATAGTAATGGTATACCCAGATTGTATTGGAGGTCTGTAGCAATACATATGATTCAGGCTCAAATATAGACTTGCAAAGTGAGCACAGACCAAAGCAATCAAAATTTAGTACTGAAATTTAGACATTGTTCCAAACCAGTCAAATTATCAATTCTGAACTGTAAATATCTTAATGCTGTTCAAGAAGATTATGCTGAAAAATAAGCAATTTGGTAAACTGCATCTAACTCAACAAATGATTTCGGTAAACACCGAATCAGCAAAACAGAACACTAACAATCCAAGTGCGAAAGTCTTGAATGCTGCTAATCTGTCTGAATCCCCACCCATGGATAGAACCAGAAACAGCCCGTAAGTCCTCGAGATGTGTTACTATCTTTGGAAAGTAACATTAGATAGTAAAGCTCAATTTAGAGAATATCATGCAGTATTTGATTAACGACCAGCTATCCATCAATGTGTCGATGAAAACCTCGATAGTGGTGGAAACTGGTCTAATGACACATGAAAGTAACAATTCGGGAATTCAAAGTGATAGAACCTTTCAAGAAACCAATGCATTTAGTGATCGATCTAATATAACTATGAATTAGCAGGATCAATCTGAAAATGTCCCAATAAAATAAAATGAGTAGAAGCTTACCAAAAAACTGGAAAGAGACAAATGGAAGGCCAATTTAACAAAATCAATGAATGGTTTGCAAAAAATGTTGATGGAAGTTATTATAGGAAAATGTTGGTGCTCAATGCTCAACAGAATTAGATGTGTGTGTGAACATGGCAATACACTTGAAAGTAATGAAGTGCTTGGAGCTCAGCAGATGTGGGAAAGACAGACAGAACAGAGACCTGATATGACAAAAGCCAAGCCTGATGTGAAAAGCAAAGGTTTGGTTGCATCCACTTCTGTAGCATCTACTTTGCAAGATGCTGTGAAGAAATGTGAATGGACACAGTAAAAAGGCAAGTAATGCTTAAGAATATTCTAATAGTGCTAATAGAATATTCATTATGCAGAATAGCAAAATGACACACTATACAAGTATGAACGCCATATAATTAAAGATTGACATGTTTTGTGGTACCTCTGTTTCTCGGTATTCGAAAGTGTGTTGTTTCTGTAAACCATATGTTTTGTAGCTATATCAGGAGTTTTGCATTTCAACGTACAGCAACTTACTTTGTATATAAATTTGTTATACACATATGGATGTGTATCTAGACTTGTTGACACTGAAATACAAACGATCATTTTGTGCAAATGGTAAAAAAAATCAATGTTTTAGCATATGTAATAGTGATTGCAATAGTTGTTGGCAGAACTTGTCTTTTTAACAAGTTTTTAGTCCTAGTATTTTGTGAGAACCTGGGATGGAGATTGAGATTATGCAAAAAGTAATGCCAGTCTCTTTGGGGATGAACGCCATATAATTAAAGATTGACATGTTTTGTGGTAGCTCTGTGGCTCGGTATTCGGAGGTGTGTTGTTTCTGTAAATCATATGTTTTGTAGCTATATCAGGAGTTGTGCATTTCAATGTACAGCAACTTACTTTGTATATAAATTTGTTATACACGTATGGATGTGTATCTAGACTTGTTGACACTGAAATACAAACGATCATTATGTGCAAATGGTAAAAAAAATCAATGTTTTAGCATATTTAACAGTCATTGCAATAGTTGTTGGCAGAACTTGTCTTTTTAACAGGTTTTTAGTCCTAGTATTTTGTGAGAACCTGGGATGGAGATTGAGACTACGCAAAAAGTAATGCCAGTCTATTTGGGGATGAACGCCATATAATTAAAGATTGACATGTTTTGTGGTAGCTCTGTGGCTCGATATTCGGAAGTGTGTTGTTTCTGTAAATCATATGTTTTGTAGCTATATCAAGAGTTTTGCATTTCAACGTGCAGCAACTTACTTTGTATATAAATTTGTTATACACATATGGATGTGTATCTAGACTTGTTGACACTGAAATACAAACGATCATTATGTGCAAATGGTAAAAAAATCAATGTTTTAGCATATTTAACAGTCATTGCAATAGTAGTTGGCAGAACTTGTCTTTTAACAGGTCTTTAGTCCTAGTATTTTGGGAGAACCTGGGATGGAGATTGAGATTACGCAAAAAGTAATGCCAGTCTCTTTGGGGATGAACGCCATATAATTAAAGATTGACATGTTTTGTGGTAGCTCTGTGGCTCGATATTCGGAGGTGTGTTGTTTCCGTAAATCATATGTTTTGTAGCTATATCAAGAGTTTTGCATTTCAACGTGCAGCAACTTACTTTGTATATAAATTTGTTATACACATATGGATGTGTATCTAGACTTGTTGACACTGAAATACAAACGATCATTATGTGCAAATGGTAAAAAAATCAATGTTTTAGCATATTTAGCAGTCATTGCAATAGTAGTTGGCAGAACTTGTCTTTTAACAGGTTTTTAGTCCTAGTATTTTGGGAGAACCTGGGATGGAGATTGAGATTACGAAAAAAATAATGCCAGTCTATTTGGGGATGAATGCCATATAATTAAAGATTGACATGTTTTGTGGTAGCTCTGTGGCTCGGTATTCGGAAGTGTGTTGTTTCTGTAAACCATATGTTTTGTAGCTATATCAAGAGTTTTGCATTTCAACGTGCAGCAACTTACTTTGTATATAAATTTGTTATACACATATGGATGTGTATCTAGACTTGTTGACACTGAAATACAAACGATCATTATGTGCAAATGGTAAAAAAATCAATGTTTTAGCATATGTAATAGTCATTGCAATAGTTGTTGGCAGAACTTGTCTTTTTTTAACAGGTCTTTAGTCCTAGTATTTTGGGAGAACCTGGGATGGCGATTGAGATTACGCGAAAAGTAATGCCAGTCTATTTGGGGATGAACGCCATATAATTAAAGATTGACATGTTTTGTGGTAGCTCTGTGGCTAGGTATTCGGAAATGTGTTGTTTCTGTAAACCATATGTTTTGTAGCTATATCAGTAGTTTTGCATTTCAACGTACAACAACTTACTTTGTATATAAATTTGTTATACACATATGGATGTGTATCTAGACTTGTTGACACTGAAATACAAACGATCATTATGTGCAAATGGTAAAAAAATAAATGTTTTAGCATATGTAATAGTCATTGTAATAGTTGTTGGCAGAACTTGTCTTTTTAACAGGTCTTTAGTCCTAGTATTTTGGGAGAACCTGGGATGTAGATTGTTTTTTTTCATGCGAGAGATTTAGATTATGATTATTACCCAACGTGTACCTTATAATATATTCATTACTGTAACACTAGAATATTTGGTGGCTATTAAATTTTGCAATTTTCATATGTAAATTATTATTTGACTATCGTATTATCGCGTTTTGTAGCATAGACATTTATTGTTTTCAAAACATGGCTAGCATAGGCGTTTAAATGCAAGAGGCGTCTATTTGAAGGATGCGTTAATCAACACTAAATGATTTCATCACCTTAGTTGGACACACCTGAGGAAGCCACAATAATTTACTAAACAGGCCGAGACCACTCTATACCCCTGTAATGATATTTTAAGATCAGGTTTTCTCCAGTATTTTACGTTAGTTGTTACACAGTTACGCCGGCAGCAGAGTGCGATCTCTTTGAAATTTGGCCTTTTCCTGGAAGTGGCAGGTGCACTCGGCTTGTTATCTCTCACAAAATGCACATTTTTGCCCAAGTTTGTTAACAAAATATGGTGCTTGCGCACTCAAATCTTAATATTCTGAAATGCCATCCTACATGAAAAAACGTTTTTAAAGAGCTATCTTGTACTAACAAAATGTGTCCACGCCGATTAAGTTTGTTATTCATGTGACTAGTACCCGAAGTTATCTAGGTCAACTTTCTTATAATGTGTTTAAATGGAGGGAGCTCTTAGAAATGATCAAAGTTACAAAATGTCTTTGCTTTTTTCGGACCATGCGCACCGACCAAAAACATTAATATTTTGATATGTTGTAGACAAGAGGTTAAACTTACGATTAAGACCCTTTCCAAGATGTGTCTCGATGGACGCATTTTTGCAATTTAACACCAAACATTGAGAACGTTTGGGGGAGTGATTTTTACTGGTGCCTAAGTTCGCAGAATCATGAGTTGTTGGTACTTAAGAAAAATCAAAACCACAATCTGAAAGTGTAAACGTCCACGTTTCCAACAGTATATAATATGTAGGGGCAGTATCAAAATGTAAGAGTGTATTTTAAGAAACAACGGGACTGTATCAGATTTTTGTAGCGTTTTTCTCGCATATATTTTGTTCATTTTAGAATTAATTGATTTTTCATAGAGTACTGTGTTTTGGGGGCTGTGACCTCCGAGTGTAAAGTACATTTGTAACTTCAAATACTGTAAAACTAGAAATGTTTGTGCACGATTTAATTAGCGAATTTCGTGTGTAGGTGTCAAAACGCAAACTTACATAGTCCATAAACTTTAACAGCCTATGTAAATTAGGTTCAGGATGGACCAAAATCGCAAAATTAAATGGTCATAAAATAATTTATAGAAGAAAATAGCAAAATTTAATAGCCACGAAATATTATAGTTTTACAGTAAACAACCACATTGTATGTAATAAACATATTAATCAATGTAAAATTTTAATATAAGTCAATTTGTTGTTTGTTGAATATTTTGTTATGTATTTTTCGATAATTTGCAATAAAAGCATTACTAAAAGAAGTTTCTTTCCTTTCCTTGCTTGTCCAAAACAGTATCTTCTCTAATTACTGTACAGTTCAATTGTAATATTTATACATGTTTTGAGTATTAAAATTTGAATATTAAAAGAGAATGATTGCAAAACACCCCGAAGCACCTTATTCCACACTTAATTTTTGTTATGACTGAAGGGGACTATGAACTCTTTTCTTAGGATTTTATTAAACTTTGATTTTCTCACTCATTATTGCTTCAATTCTTACAAATTACGCCTTATTTTGTCGATAATTATCTACTAGTAATCTAATGACAACATATTTTGAATTGTATAGATTGAAGAAAAAAAATTTATAAAGCAGTTAGTGAAAAAATTACAACTTTGCCTGCGAAGCATATAACTGATAGTAAAACATCGAAAATGACCAAAATCACTATTCAGTTACAAAATTTGCATATTTATCTGGAAAACCTTGCTTCAAATTTTTTATATTTTTCCTCTATCATTTTACATGCATTTTAAGTTTTAAAACCACTTATTTTCCAAATTTTCTTGCAAATCAATACAAAAACATTCAGAATTCATCAACGAAATAAAAAAATAAAAATCCCTAGTAAGGTTTTCTTCAAAATGCATATATCTTCAAATATATGCATTTCAAAACATGTTGTTCTTCATAGTTTACAGTTTAATAAATATTAAAAAGCTGAAAATAGAATATTTTTCCCTTAAAGAGTTCATAGTACCCTGAAGTTCTGATTTAACCATACCATGCCCAGATGTATAGTTCACCATCCTGCAGTTTTCCATGAATTAATCCATTCTTACAAATTCTATCAAGTCATGTTCTCCCATATTAATTACAATAAATTGCACATTGATTCTAGTTAAAGCAAAACAATGTATTTAGAGGAAATTGTAGCATGATTAGCTTAATGTCAATTTGTTTATGAACTATCATATTTGCCACTGAACAGTGCACTTTTGCACGAAATGTCAAAATCAAACATGCAATCTTTGTCATTAGATGACCTCCTTGGCAAGAAAGTAATCATTTTTATGCTCTATTGAATTTGTGACAAAACAAAGTGAGCACGTGACACTGATATAAATCTTGCTGACATTTATACTATCTGTGCTCGCCCTTCCGATTCGTCCATCACTAAGGGCTATAAAAGCAACCAATAGGTTAAACATCTTGCTAATTGCGTCGCTTCAGCAGCTGAAGCAAAAACCTTGTGTTCACTTTGTTTCTAACTATGTTTGCATCTATGTATGTATGTATGTCTCCGGACTAGCTAGAGGATTTACTGATGAACCAATTTCGTTCAAACTTTACACAAGTATGATATATGAGGCGACAATGAAGTGATTCGATTTTGGGAAATCTTCCAATTCCCGAGGGCCATTATGGTTCATTTTCAACATTCTTATTACTATTGACTGCACAATTACAGAACAATATTCTATCAGCTGCAACAGTCTAATTGGTGCTGTTTGCTATTTGCTGCTATAGGAACAATTATAGCATGACGAAGCTAATATTAGACAGTGGCATATTATTTGTTGCTGATTAAATACCTGGTATATTGTAATTGTGGACTTTTAATCATGATTTCCAAAACATTTTAGTAAACAGCTTTACTGTCCATAAGTCAACTTTGTTCTAGCGAGTACACATCGTTTCAGTATATATCTTAATTGCCCTTGTCAACATTGTTCGAGTGATGCCATGTTCTTTGAACACTTTTTGGTTTAGCTCATTCTTTCACCAATGTGGTGAATCATGTTAATTAAACACACTTCATTTCAATGACTGACTGCGCCTAGATATATTGACAAAACTGGGTGAGTTTGTAACATGAATTATTTTATCAGGATTCATTCTTTAATATGGCGCATCAGTGTCGCCCTTTGGGCTCACCGTGATACACTACAAGAACTCACCTGATATAATAATTCATGCTACAAACTCACCCTGTTTTGTACAGATGATTTGAGTAAAAGTATTGATGGATTATTGCTTTAAAAATTCTACTTTACATACTGACATTGTCAAACCAAATAATGATAATCCGTGCTATACCTTCCCTAAAGTTTGTAAAATACAGTTAATGAGAAAGCAACGATTTCATCTGTCAGTCTATTTTCAGTCCAGAGATTTGTTTTTTCTTTTTATTCATTATTATTTTTATTTTGTTAATTCAAAATATCTACATCAATGTGTGAACTTGTAGAAAAAGACAATAAAAAACAATTAACCCATACAAATTCATAATAAATAATACATATATGACAGAAATTAAACAAAAACTTTAGTAATATTAGTATGGTTTCTAGCCTTATCAGTTAAGGAAGATTCTAGCCAGCTTTTATAAATTATATAAACAATCACTGATATACAAGTGTTCAAATTGATTTTGTCTATATATGCTCATCAATTCCTAGAAAAATAGATTCCATGTCAATTATAATACTTAGAGCATCTTCGACAATTCTCCAGAAAGGATTAATAATAATTTTTATCACATTAAAAATTACTTTTTCGTTTTGCGTAATGGGATCAACTGTCTTTATAGCAGTTTACCTCAGTTGTCTCAAAGTTGACCTTAGGACCCTAAAACCCAGGTATAGTACTTAAGTCAACTCAGAGCAGTTGACCTCAGTGAACTCTAAGGTGACGTTAGGGTCAAGTTAATACTGAGGTCACATTTAGGAACTTGTAACCGAAGGATCAACATGTATATTATAGCGTGTGTGCAATTTTTGGTTAATCACGTGGCCTGGTGTATTTGGTGTTTTTGCTTATTTGCAAAGTAGGATTACTATTGTAGTTCACTTAGAGACAAACCAGGCGACGATTTAGGAACCTCTAGGAACAGTTGCAGTGTTTCTTCTATCCTGCAAGTAAGTTCTTTGTGTTTTATTCTTCTAGTAGTGCGACCATGTGGTCGGTCTCACTTTTCAAGCCCTGTTTGATACTAAAAGTCTGTACCTTCATCATTTTTCGATTTTCATGTTTGTTAATACGTCGTACAGCTACCAGCTTATTTAGTTAGTCAATTAATAAGCTAGTTTAATTCTTTATAATTGTTGTAAGCTACTCAAACATAGTAAATTTGTACATTTTATCTTATTAAAGAATTATTCCAGCATTTATGGCTTAATTTGACACATTGTTCTAATATTACTAACATTTAGATTCAACAAGATTAGTTCGTATTATCATCCTTTTTGTTAAGGTCTTCATCTACGGCTAAACATTTCATGTACACATCTATAGCTTGTGGTACGGTCTGTGCATTGCTTAAATTAAAACACATCTTGTTTATTGTAGCAAACTCTACAAAGTTGGCATTTATGACCATTCTCTATTAAAAATTGTGGTTCTTATGTCTACATAGAGAAGATAGTCTAAGAATTTGTCATTCAGATTCGGCTATGTTCTAAGTACACGATTTACAAGTTCTTTTTCATTAGCAACCCATTGTTTCGTCCAGTGTCAATTTCAATGGGAAGTACTTCTCATTTTAATATAAGCTGTTCGTTTGTAACGTGGGTTTTGTAGTCAGGATAGGCTTCAAACTCCAGGGTAGTTTAAACGTCTGTATGTTCTTTGTTTTTTTCCGTTTCCTTGTCCTTTCCCTGTCCACTAAGCCTGTTGCATTTAATTGCTCTCAAGGTATAGTAATAGGGGTTCACTAATCACCAAGCATAGCTGTTATCCATTGTTTTTCTTATTCTTCTATCAGGTTATAATTTCAACAAGAATCTCTTTTCTTGTAAGCCTAGTTTTTACCGCTTTTATTTAGGGAGATGGCAGTTTTTAATAGCTTGACATTTTTATTTTTGCTAAGAACCCCTGTGTTGTTAGGTAAAACTTGGTTATTACTTTACCTAGAGCACGTGTTGCTGTTTTGGATATCGCTTTAACAGTTACTCCAAGGTCCTAATGTTCATACATGCCTTACTCCTAAATACTTACATTGTATTTTGTTAGTGCATTGCAGGTTTATTTCTCTTTATTTAAATTGGAAAGTTTTTGACTTGTGACGATAATGGATATTTTCAGTTTCAGTGCCCAGTCCTGGTGTAAGCCCATTAGTTTAGTAATGTTTATGTGTTATGTAGTTTCTGGTTCTTTTAGCAGTTGTCTAAGTGTCACTACGTCTACAACTGTGTTAAAGTGGGCCTTGTTTTATGCTCACACCTGTAGTCCATGGTTATTACTTGTCGTGTTGACACATCCATTTGTAAGTTTTGTCTGTTTTGTATCCCTTTGTAACCATCATGGTAGGTTGTGGTCCGACCTTATTGGTGCTCCCTACAGTACCTTTTTTCGTCAGTTGCAAGGGACACATAGTTTTGTGGCTTCATTACGTATACCACTATACCCTCACTCGAAACGGTGGTCCGGTGGTACTTCCTGTAACCTTTTGCATATTTCTTACTGTAGCCTCACTGAGGCGGTGAGCCGGAGTGTTTTTATAGTTACGTATACCACTGTAGTCTCACTCGAGGCGGTGGTCCGGGGGTACATTCTGTAACCTTGTGCATACATCCTGCTGTAGTCTCACTTGTGAGACGGTGGGCCGGAGTGTTTTTTATAGTTTCGTATACCACTGTAGTCTCACTCGAGGCGGTGGTCCGGGGGTACTTCATGTAACCATATGTATGCATCCTGCTGTAGTCTCACTTGTGAGACGGTGGGCCGGAGTGTTTTTTATAGTTTCGTATACCACTGTAGTCTCACTCGAGGCGGTGGTCCGGGGGTACTTCATGTAACCATATGTATGCATCCTGCTGTAGTCTCACTTGTGAGACGGTGGGCCGGAGTGTTTTTTATAGTTTCGTATACCACTGTAGTCTCACTCGAGGCGGTGGTCCGGGGGTACATTCTGTAACCTTGTGCATACATCCTGCTGTAGTCTCACTTGTGAGACGGTGGGCCGGAGTGTTTTTTATAGTTTCGTATACCACTGTAGTCTCACTCGAGGCGGTGGTCCGGGGGTACATTCTGTAACCTTGTGCATACATTCTGCTGTAGTCTCACTTGTGAGGCGGTGGGCCGGAGTGTGTTTTATAGTTTCGTATACCACTGTAGTCTCACTCGAGGCGGTGGTCCGGGGATACTTCATGTAACCATATGTATGCATCCTGCTGTAGTCTCACTTGTGAGGCGGTGGGTCGGAGTGTTTTTTGTAGCTGCGTATACCACTGTAGTCTCACTCGAGGCGGTGGTCCAGGGGTACTTCATGTAACCTTATGTATGCAACCTGCTGTAGTCTCACTTGTGAGGCGGTGGGCCGGAGTTTATCATGGTTTTGTTTAACACTGTAACCTCAGTAAGTCGTCAGCAGGTGGGCTTGTGATCTAGTAGAGTAAAGGCAGTAGTCCATTCATCATTGTTGTTAGTCCCACGTTGTATTTATTGTTGTTATAAAGGGCGTAATTGTTTCAGCTTACACCTACAGTGTACCATATTTTTCCTAGACATGTCATCCAAAGTCATACGCTGTTCATATTTGCTGCTGTCGTATAATTTGTATTTTCAGAATCCTACCGCAAGCTAAAATTGAGGGGTACGATCAAGGAGTCGAGAAGTGCGGTCCCCACAAGACCAGCTAAAGTCAAGCAGACCCGCGCAGCTTGTTCTAGGCTTCCGTCAGGCAGTCTCCAAGTGAGGAGCCTGACAGCAACCCTCGCTGGCTATTTTCATGCACAGCTGGTCGCCACTCAACAACAGGTCGCGATTGTGACACAGATTATGGTTCTGTAAAAGATCGACTCTGTAAAGGAAGCTATATCCACACAAAGTCAACATC
This sequence comes from Streblospio benedicti, assembly GCA_019095985.1. NCBI lineage: Eukaryota > Metazoa > Annelida > Polychaeta > Spionida > Spionidae > Streblospio > Streblospio benedicti. The sequence goes on along the minus strand of CM032666.1, from coordinate 60,043,352 downwards.
TTACACCAGGGACAGTTCTGGATTCTAATAGTACATCTAAAATCCAAGCGGGTTTATGTATTGAACTTATCTCCCTCTCCAATGACCAAAACACAGTGCCAATTGATTACAATCCGGTCACCAGGCAACTCACAGTAGGAAGGAAGACACCAATGAAAATTACTAGTACTTTCGAGTGGCTTAGGCTCTTCACAACGTATGCATAGGGGTAACTAACTGGAATCTCCAGGAAGAGCCGGGCATCACGACTTACATGGTGAGATGGTGGACGTGTCAATACAGTATCAAGGAGAGGCGTACAAGAAGTGTGGCACTTCCCTGGCACCAAGTTGCCTAATCCATACTGATGGATTGTATTCAAGGACGGCGCCACTCGCTGAATAACTGCTATTAAGGCGCACTTTTTACGTTATCCAGCATGGCATCCCCTGCTATGACTACAATATAAGAAAGAATGCCCACAGACGAAATACGTGTTTGTCCACAAGTGCCAATTTGTAATAAACAGTGCAGCGGATGCAATTGCCACTCTGCCCTCTCCCAACACCACGCCGATGACCAGGCAGGACCAGAGCAACATTCAAGGCAACCCCCAGCTCCCAAACACCAATCAGGATAGATAGACTAGCAACAGTTACATGGTTGCTATCCGCTATTGTACATATGCATAAGATTTCAATGTGGTAGATCCAACAGAACGTGAAATTGTGAAAATATTGTTAGCGGGTGCTTAAAAACAGCACCCACAGTAAATATTGGAGCACCTATCACCCTGGACATTTTAGAAACGTTTTTGTTTCAATTAGGGTTTTAATGTCCTTTTTCAGGTCACTTTGTACAATCCAAGGTTGTTATTTAGGTGTAAAACATTTCTCAACATCAGGGAAGTCACTAGTTCAAAAACATTACATTATTATGTTTCATTGTTCACCGAGGCCTCTCTTTGTATTTCAATTACTTATAGGTTTCAATTGCCATTGAGTCCAGTGTTAAACAGTTTGTAGTCAGTTCAATCCATCTACAAACCACACAAAAATGTTTTCCATAGGGACAGCCACTCTTATCATTTCAATCTTAACTTTACTAATAGTCAAATTCAGCACATGGGCAGGGAAGTCTACTGCCATATATAATTCGAGTGCATGACTTAGTTATATTTTGTGTTAGGGATATTAATTAGGTGGTTGCAATCATGTTACTTATTTTTTCATATCACTATTACCTTTTATATGTAATCATTCATCAGGATATTTTCCTTATAGTTGTCAGTTGTATCAAGTTTAAGCTGTTGTGAACGGTTCTTGGGTGGGGTTGTTTGTCGTCTTTGTTTCCCCACCTGTTTTCAAAATAAACGTCAACTTCAGCCAGTGTAAATATACATATCAGCTGAGTTGACACTAACAACAACAACACACAAGTGTTTATTTTTCAAAAACAAGCTCGTCCCGTTCACAACAGCCTTATCATCTCTGGGTCAAAACTAGTTCTACAATGGTAATGAAGCACAAACTAAAAATAATAATTTTTATCACATTAAAAATTACTTTTTCGTTTTGCGTAATGGGATCAACTGTCTTTATAGCAGTTTACCTCAGTTGTCTCAAAGTTGACCTTAGGACCCTAAAACCCAGGTATAGTACTTAAGTCAACTCAGAGCAGTTGACCTCAGTGAACTCTAAGGTGACGTTAGGGTCAAGTTAATACTGAGGTCACATTTAGGAACTTGTAACCGAAGGATCAACATGTATATTATAGCGTGTGTGCAATTTTTGGTTAACCACCTCAACCCCGCCACCACCCTTTTTAGGTTATGCAGCAGTCTTGTTCACCTTTATGTATACATTTGTTGTATTTCGTATATTATTATTTGCTTGTAAATCACTTGGGTGCTACTCTCATTACAACATCATTTAGTAGTTCGATTGTTGCATTAATGTTTAATTATGTGTTTTACCACCTGTTATGTTTAGCATTTGTATACATATTAGCATATGCATAGTATTCCAAAGTTGTTATAACTGTCATCTGGTATGTCATGCTTTTCCTCATTTTTTTTTCATTTAGCATAAGGTTTTTCTTTCAACATACTTGTAATTGTAACATCACTTATGGTATGGGTACTATTAGTCTACAAGGTTTGCGTTAGTTCAATTCAACCATTTGTGTGTATTTCGTATATGATAATTTGTTTGTAAAGCACTTGGGTACTATTGTCATTGTAACATCATTTGGTAGATTGATTATTGTATATATTTTAATTGTTGTCGTCTTTGTTTCGACATATGTTTTGTTTAGAAATTTGTATGCATTTATCTTGTGCATTGTATCACAAAGTTTTACTTTTGTTATCTGTTATGTCATGCTTTTCCTCCCCCTTTTTGCCCAAGTCAGGTTTTAAGGGAGGTTTTTAAGGCAGACTTCATTTAGCACATTGTGTCGTCTTTGTTTCCCCACCTGTTTTCAAAATAAACGTCAACTTCAGCCAGTGTAAATATACATATCAGCTGAGTTGACACTAACAACAACACACAAGTGTTTATTTTTCAAAAACAAGCTCGTCCCGTTCACAACAGCCTTATCATCTTTGGGTCAAAACTAGTTCTACAATTTGTACCTAAGTCCTCATTGCCAAATAGAGGACTTTTTATATTACTAGGCTCAACATTATCTAAACCATCCACATAGTGGTGTAATGCCTTCTGTAATGTATTTGATTCAGCTAGCATATTAACTTTCACAACTAGTTTTTCATTTATATAGTTCATATCTATTTTTCCATCTCTTAATTTTAGATTACCAATGCATTCAAACCCAGAATTAATCCAGCTAGTAAAATAGGGAATTTTTTCATAACCATTTAGTAATAGCTTGACATTGTGGTTGCCAAACAAAGGCTGCTCTAGCAATGCCAAATTTAAATTCCCTGGATGATTCAATTTAGCCCTATTGAAAGACATGATAATTTGTTGGTAAAATTCTGGCAAAGTATCAACCATAGGACACATTTTACTGTTGTTTGCCATCGTTCTCAATATATACTCATCTTTTCCTAATCTATTCATATACTTCGGAGGAATTTCGGTCCAGCTCTCTCCGTTACAATTTAAGTGCTGATGCACCCAGGCAGGCTTGGCCGCCATTAGATACGTTTTAATATCTATCATTCCAAGACCGCCCTTCTTTTTTTTTATTTATAATGGACTTGTGCTTAATTCTTTCCACTTTCCCCCATAAAAACCTATAAAACAAGCTATTAATCTGTTTAATGGTATTATCATTGGGCATATTACACCACAAAGCTACAAACCCAATCTTAGATAAAGCAAGAGACTTGATAATTTGTACCTTTCCAATTAGTGTTAATCTTCTTAGTCTCCATATATTCAACAAACACTCTATATTTGTTATCCGATTACACCAGTTAAGTTTATAACATTCATTCTTATCATTACCTACATATATACCCAGACACCTAATGGGAGATAAAGGCCAATTTATATTAGCAAGTTTGCAATTGTTTTGCTTGTTTGCTTGTTTACCAATATATAGGCCTTCCAGAGATATGGCAACAAATCTATTCAAATAACCTGATCTTTTAATTTTGTGATTATTTAACACTGAATAAATATTACCATTTTATATGGCGTTGGAAAGACCAGACCAAAGTATAAAGATATATGTTGATATGTATATAAAATGTTGTTAGAATGGTTAACAAGCAATAAAATATTTCTCCTTCAACTCTATATTTACACCTGAGGCTTGGCAATAAATCTATTTATAGAACTTGAACATACTCATCACAATTTGTATGTCTGGCCCCACGTCACACAGAAAGGGACCATGTAGTTATTTATTCCTACATTTATTGTTGGAAAGAGGCGTAGCACCCATGAAATAATAACTAGTAGATTTTGTTGAAATTTTGATATTTTAGCAATGGTATAGGGCGTACTTATGTCCCATATTAGCATTTGCATTATGTTGCATAGCTTTCACACAAGGTACATGTTTTGTACATTGTCTGTGAATACGCGTCATGGGAAGAGATGCAGGTCTCAGATTACTTATGAAAATCCACAAGACGCATTTGGCTTGTCAACATTAATAATGAAAAGCTTCACCCAAGGTGACAAACCAGTGTTTATGGTAAGATAAAATAACAACCACAACGGAACCAAATAGGGATCATAGTGGTCGATACACAAAGATTAGTTAATTTTGTTAAGAAGGAAGCCTGATTCATTTTCATCAAATAGAGAAAATCGTCTCATAATCATGATTTTTAAGTCATTCACTTTGAAAAAATAGCCCCACCACATAAAAGTTTTTTTCTCAACAAAATCATTTTTTAAGCCCAGAATGTTCATAAATAAAAACAGTCAGCCACTTATGCATGACACTACTGTAAATCCTGTGTCTCTATTTTAGATTATTTATCAACATCATCACTGCAGCCTCTTTTTTTTTCATTTTGTGACAAACAATTGATGAAAAGTTTCTGACAAACATACTAGTTGCTAAAGATGTTGGTATCTCTTATTTTGAAGATATTACCATGGGTACAAAATTTTGTCACAATTATGCCATAATCAAGTATTGTCAAGCCATTTATTAAGTGCTGTCACAACGAAGATGCTTATTCCATTGATTTGATTATAACTGTATTTGTCACTTGTTTTATAGAATCTAGATACAACAGGAACTTTTGAAGCACTTTCTTATTTAATATATTAAAATATTTTCTATTGGTGAAAAGATCTGAGAAAAATAGGGTGTTGAGCAAACTTACCCCTAGCAGGTTGCACACTGCTCCGTGGCACCTACACGTTAATTAGGTACAGGTCATTGGGTTGAAAGAGTGAGTGAGTGATCGTGTGAGTGATTAGCATGAGTGATTAGCATTGTGAGCTGAATGTGCTGCCTGAGATCAAAACTTGGATCAAGACTATAAACCAGATATTTACATTTTTATTTACATTTACTGCATTTGAAAAATCTAGCTTTTATGATGTAATTTGTAGATTGATAGGAAGTCAGGACCATAAATATAGCCACAAAGGACTAAAATTTTGGGCATTATAGTCCACATGAAATATGTGCAGAATGGTTATTATAACCGTGGAACCTGTATAATATGAAATAGGTGCCAAGAGGCCACTATTTGTGACTTAAAAACCAAATATGAGCAGTCAAGCTCAAACCATGTTACCTGTAGAAGTGCAACAAGGCGGAACCAACCAATACCAATAATGACCCCAAATACAGGCCAATGTGGACCATTTGAAATAGATGCAGAAAGGTCTCCATTTCCAACTGACAACCAAATCTGCATCCCAGCTCAAAAGTTGCCACACTTAAGAGAGTGAAGAGACCATTCAGTATTTATGACAGGGTGGGGTAGGAGGATTTTAGGGCGGGCCATGAACTTTTGTTACAATGTTTGGAGGGGGACTCTCAATTTTTTTCACAGAAAATTTACCCCTATTTTTGAGTGATTCTGTACTCGAATTTATTGAATTTCCGTCAAATATGATTTGAGTTAATTGACAATTATTGCGTTAACTGTGAGGGAGGGAGGTCATCAATTTTTATCACATGAAACTGAGGGGATGTTACCATTTTTTCAGAGATTTGAGGGGTGGGGGCTATTAAATTTTTCACAGCATTTTTGGAAAACCCTCCTACCCCCACCCTGTCATAAATACTGAATGGTCCCTAATGGCACCGAATGGACCCTAATATGGGCAGTTTGGTCAATGTGAAATAAACTCCAAGAACTATTTTGAACTCATGAACCCATTTTTATAGCATCCTAGGTCAAACTAAGTAACTTGTAGAAGGGTAACAGTAAGAAATGGACCAAGTAGAGGTCCGGAATGGATCCAGATAGGGATCCTTTGGGTTTGTGTGAAATAGGCTCCAAGAAGTCACATTTTCAATTGACAAACCAAATTTTAGTATCCTAGCTCAAGTGATGGTCCTTGTTGATGAGTAACTGTCTAAAACGGACAGAATAATGCTCCAGAATGGACCTAATTGTGGACCTTTAAGGCCCATGCATAAAAGGGTTCTTGTGGCCAATATGCATCATTTTAAGTACCAAAAACATAAATTTTCACTGCTACCCAAGACGACAACCGTAGTCGGATGGTGTTTAGTTACAGCCCGTCACATCGCTACAACTATGTTCGACGCAAACTTCAAGCCTCATGTTTTGCAAAATTTTAGCAGATTTCAGCCAAGATATCAAATGTTCGGTGAAGCCCCCCCCCCAACAACCACACACACACACACGCACGCACGCACGCACGCACGCACGCACGCACGCACGCACGCACGCACGCACGCACGCACGCACGCACGCACGCACGCGCGCGCGCGCGCGCGCGCGTACATTATCTATTTTAGTGCCCCCCCCCGGGTCACCATTTACAACTGACATGCTATAAATTTGAGCATCCTAGCTCAAACAATATGAGCTGTAGAAGGGTAACAACGGATGTATGGACCGCAGGTTGGTCGGACGCAATTAATGTGTAAAGAATGGCACCAGTCATTCTAGGGCATTATAGACGCCTGACTGTATTTTGATGGCAGCATCACGTGACCTCCTGTGACCTGATGCTGCCGGCCCGCCTGACCACGTGGGGAGCGGCAGTATCTCTGCCGCTACAGTGGTGTCAACAGCTCAAAATTTTTATCCCACCATCCCAACCCTTAATCATTTTCCTTATTGTTTAAGATTCAGATAATTTGTTTGCTACCATTAAGATCTACTTATATATTATATTGTTGTATGATATGCACTGTTTGCATATGTTTTGTTTATTTGTATTGTCTTTGTAAAAGTGAATATTCAAAACAAATAAACTGTAGTTTTTAGTCGCCAAACGTTCATGTTTGTGTTCTTTATTTACCATTAGTCTATTTTAGTATTACTAGTAATTTGGGAGGGCAACAGGATAATGCATAGGGCACATTCCATCGCAAGGATTTACAGCCAGTCTACTGTCAAAAACGCATAGAAATCGCGAGGATCCGTGAGTATGCAGTGCGGCAGACGTGTTTTTTTCAAGGCAGTACGGTGGCCGTAGAATGCCAAACTTCTTCTACGGCCACCCTACGTCATGGTCTGACCGTAAGGAGGACGTATGGAGACCTGACGTTAAACACAGAGGATTTACCTGCACGTTGTCGGCGCAGACACAGTACTGGGACCGTGCGTTCTCTGTACCATGAACGTGCGGATCCCGTACATTTGTAATCAGACGGTACTAGAATGTAAGTTATACGTGAGTACAACGCACGTTCTATGCATTTTGGTCGCACGGTCGCCTCAATAAAGTCATTCCCTGTGCCGACGCACTCATAACGCACGGAGCCAGTGCATGTAACCCGCTTTAAGCGAGGGGCACATTTCACCTTGCGGCGGTGGTCGCCGCAAGGCGTGTCGAGGTCTGCGGTGTCTACGGCGTTTTCCGCATGCAGTGACAAAAGTGCAGTTGTGGGCACATACGCACGGGCTCCGTGCGATATGAGTGCGTCGGCACAGGGAGTGTTTTTTATTGAGGTGGCCGTGCCCTCCACTTGCATAGAACGTGCGATGTACTCGCGTATTACTTACGTCCTACGCACCGTGTGCTTACAAATGTACGGGATCCGCACGTTCATGGTACAGGCAACGCACGGCCCCAGTACTGTGTCTGTGCCGACAACGTACGGGTAAATCATCTGCGTTTAATGTAAGGTCTCCGCACTGCCTCCTTAAGCAAGGGGCACATTCCACCGCAAGGTGGGTCTACAGCCAGTCTACGATCAAAAAGGCATTGAAAACGTGAGGATCCGTGCGTATGCAGTGCGGCAAACGTACGTTTTTTCAAGGCCGTACAGTGGCCGCAGAAGAAGTTTGGCTTGCGTTAAACGCAGATGATTTACCGGCACGTTGTCGGCACAGACACAGTACTGGGGCCATGCGTTCCATGTACCATGAACGTGCGGATCCCGTACTTTTGTAATCGCACGGTGCGTAGGACGTAAGTTATACGTGAGTACATCACACGTTCTATGCAAGTTGAGGGAACGGCCACCTCAATAAAAACCACTCCCTGTGCCGACGCACTCATAACGTACGGAGCCCGTGCGTATGTGCCCACAACTGTACTTTTGTCACTGCTTGCAGAAAACGCAGTAGACGCTGCAGACCTCAACACGCCTTGCGGCGACCACCGCCGTAAGGTGGAATGTGCCCCTCGCTTTACGGTCAGACCATGACGTAGCGTGGTCGTAGGAGAAGTTTGGCATGTCAAACTTCTTCTGCTGCCGCCGTACGGCCTTGAAAAAAACGTACGATTGCCGCACTGCATACGCACGGATCCTCACGCTTTCCATGCGTTTTTGGTCGTAGACTGGCTGTAGACCCACCTTGCAGTGGAATGTGCCCCTCGCTTTACACTATAGCGAATTCCACCTACGTAGTTCTACGTGCACTGGCGAACTGGCAAATTCGTCAAGAAATTTTGATCATGATCAAAAATTTTGAATGAACATTCAGTTTTGTTAAAGTTTGCTTCAAATAGTTATGCTACGTCTACGGATCGCAGAACATTCGCACATACAAGTAACATTTCGTTTGCCTCAGGAACTTGTCGTACCATGCATTTTTACTACGTTCAATGCCGCCACAATACGCCCAAGTTGACAACGTGACATAATACGTGCAGATGCGTTGCACGGGTTCGCTCATGATCGCTCTAGTGTAAAGCTGGTTTATGTGCCTACAACTGTACCTTTGTCACTGCTTGCAGAAAACGCAGTAGACGCCGCAGACCTCAACAAGCCTTGCGGTGACCACGCCCGCAAGATGGAATGTGCCCCTCACTTAATGGGGTCTTAGCCAGTGTAAACTCTGCAATTATTGTAATTTCCAAGAAGAAGGAGGAGAAAGGGCTATATGATTATACATATATGTGGAATATACCTGCCGCACCGATCATATTTTTAAAACGAAAAGCACAAACTGAGCTAAATACTAGACAGTGTGCCATTTATTCCATAATCTATTGTCTGGCTCAAAACAGAATGAGCCATAAAGTAGAAGACATGTCTGCACATGATGATCATTAATCCTCTCGCCGAGTGTAACCCATTTGCACCGTGCACATCATGCATAATGTTTATTACCGGATGTTGATGGGTGCGCAGTGGCCAAATAACGCCCGTATACGTCGAACATAGTTCACTTTTCTACTTTGAAAAGGGCAATCTGGTCGTCCTGTGTTGCTGGAAAGCAGTTGAATGAGCACCCAACGCTTGCAAATCCGTGATTTTTAACTTGTATAAGAGATTCTTGTACGTGCCACCGAGCGTACCGTGATGACGAAAGATCACCTGTTAGGTGTCAGGTGTCAGGATTAAATTGGCCATTTCAAATTTCTTGTTACTCTCCTGTAATATACACAATTGCGTGTGGTATTGTTCATTGAAGAGTCATTGCTATCGGTTTGACACTATGTGTGATTAGTACAATGGTTGAATGGTGTACAAAAAAGTTTGCTAGTAATAATCAGTGACAGATCCTGGATTTCTCGCAGAGAAGGGGGCTCACACATTGAAACGTGTTTGGAGAGCACATGTAATCTTGGAAATAGCCAGACTGATTATAAATTTGCCCGTAAAGGAAGGCTGGTTCAGTTCACTCGATATGCCACTTCTAATAATAAGTAAATATAAATATTCGCGTCCGTAAAGTTCAACGGATATGGGACATTCGAAATTCAAACAGATGAAGGTCAGAGTTGTGACAATCTAATATCATATGCGCCATTGTAAGTCTTGCTGACATACATGTGCAGAGATAGAAATGATCTACTTCATTCGGTGTTTCATCTTGTCTCGTGATGATTGCCCGTATGAATCATGGACTACTACATTTCTTTTGTTTATTTTGCAGTCGCTCTCGTCGTTATTTTTCACGCAGTAATTTTGAAAGAAAAAGTAGTGAATGAATGTTGATGCGATCCACTCAGTTCGAGTTTGCTCAATACCCACCGCCACTCAACCTAACTGTCATTCGAACCGTCAACTTGCACACCTGTCTATCTACTCCACAACAGAAACATATTTACATGTTGTGTCATGACTATCAGAACTAGTCGGGTTAGTGTTCGTTCATAGGGGTGGATCCAGACCAGGTTACATCAGGTTCTGGAAACTGGTAAAGATTCTGCAAAAAATATTTTATTGAAAAAAAGAGGCTGAAAGTGTCACCAGAATGCACCATTTTCATTGTATTTTTCATAATATTTCTGTGAAGGCATGCCCCCCAGACCCCCCCCCCCGACTCGACTGCGCACCTTAGTGCTTGCCCTCTCAGCTCTTGGGAACCTACTAAACCTTCAGCTCTGGATCCGCCCCTGCGTTCACATGTAAACGATGTAAATAACGTGGGCGATGAGGCGACGTGGTGGCATTATCATGTGACTTCACATGCAAACGACATCGCTAGTGATATCCTAAGACATGAAGGGACCTGGCGATGTGGTGTTAAGGGATTTTTTTTCGTTCATATCATATTTGAACTTCACTTTTCACATGCAAGCGAAGAAGCGACGTAGCCACGTCGCGCACGCGATTTTATTTTTCCTCTGCATGAGCGAAAAATACTGGGAGACGTGGCTTGCATGTGAATCGTTCGATACAAAAATGATATGAGAGTAAAATCGCTTGCATGTGAACGCACAGTTGCATCAACTGCAATATCATTACTAGGGTTTTCTTACTTGACCTAGTGAGTTCGTACTTTTGACGTGCCTGAAGGAAAAAAAACCCATTGTGATCTTTTTATTGGCTGCGACACTGAATAGTTTTCCCATGAAAATTTGAGTCTTGGGTTAATTTAGTGGACGTAGCGACTAGAGACTGGTGATTTTGATGACCATTTCGCGTTTGAATTAAACCTTTTAAACAGTGCAGTTCAAATATGATATGAACGTTATTCTCAATGATTTGTGATTCGAACGAGAAACCCGAGTTTAGATAAATGCGTATGTGTTTAGCAGTTTTGACACTATAGCAGCAGAAATGACTGAAAATCAGCCTACAATGGGATTATGATGGGCACAGTTTGATTGACAAAATGTTAGAAATGGAAACCGGCAATTTCCACGAGTTATTTGACAAGTACACCAATTTTGAAAGCCACGATTCAAGCATTATTCACCCCAGTGTACTGTGACTTTGATTTATCAATAACCAAGTGATGCGCTCCTTGTTTTGCTGGGAGCAGTTTTGAAACCATTGCAGAAAAAGCAACATAAGTGACTTTGAATAGTATTCATTTGCAGTTTATTTTGTAAAGTGCCAAAATTGGACGCAGCTGGGTGATGCTTAGTAGTTATATGAAAATCGTACCAGCGATATTGAAACTATTCATTGTATAAATCAATGGCAGATCCAGGTTTTTGGAAAAGGGGAGGGGGCATTTAAGGGATTTCATGGGTTTTGTACTCGGGATCGATGGAAGACGTGTAATAAACCCTACGAAAATGAAGTATTTTGTTGGGGAAAATGGGGCGCACACCCCCTGCGCTTCCCCTGAATCTGCTTTAGTGTCGTTCAATCAGACTCTATATTGCATATAGTATGCAATACTTGGCCTGGTTGATCGAGGCTAGATCTGCCTATGATAAATGTCAGAAATAGACATAAATTGACCTCCCTGACGTCACACTTTAATTGACAAAGTGCCTAATCACTACGGTATCGACTTAATATACAACTAATATTTTGAACAAAATTCGTTCATCGGTAAACACCGCAGCTTGTCCAGAGATACATACATACGAGCGAAACAAACACAATGCTTTCGCTTCAGCTGAAGGGACTCAAAAAGTGGGGAAAACTGGGACAGAAACCATCAAAAACATAAAGTTGTAAATCGTGTTTAAAATAGTGTGCTTTATGTGTTCTTGCACTCACTTCTCCCTTTTTTTTACATTTTTGATATCATGAAAGAGGATCATATATCGACCAAATGCCACAAATAGGATTCTATGATTCAGAAATGTCAATGTCAATGTCTTATAATAAGCTCTTAAAGGTACCTCAATCATTCTATCAGCGCCCCCTACGCACTCTTTATTGCTTATCAATGATCACAAAATGGGAAATACACATGCACAGAGGTAATGCTAATACGAGCATTCACAAATTCATAGAGTACCCTTGGTTGGAAAATGCCCCATAGTTTTTAGACATGGGTAACAACATCGTGAAAAAGGTGTGTGTGTGGATGTGTGTGTGTGTGTGCGTGCGTGCGTGCGTGCGTGCATGCGTGCGTGTGTATGCACGAGCGTGTGCGCGCCCGTGTTTGTGTGTGTTCACTATATTTACTATTAAGGCGCTAAATCTTGTTCATATAGAATTTGAAAGTGAAACTAACTACCTTAGGCCCCCATTTCACATGGCCGATCCTAGTTCCAGATCTTCCCAAAGACGTCCGTTTTATCATTTCGGGGTGGATTGTGCGTGATCTGGCCTCAAAAGTGGAGTGATTTGGCTGGTTCGGCAGGGAATGGGCCGTTTTTGGCGGGTTCTGTTTTTTTCTTATTTCGGCTAGTGTGCTCCAAAGCACACCATCGCCATGCTTTTCGGGGCCTGTCTGGGGGCTTTCTCTACTATTTGCCACATCCTTAGGTCTTTTTCCTGAACTGTGGCCTCGTCTGCTGCATTGAGATGATTTATGCAGACAGATGAAACCGTAAGTGCCACCACTACTGTTACAACTGGAAGCAATAGACGCATAGAACGGAAGCAACTTTTTCAACAGTACGATGCTCCAATATTAGTGCAGTCTACCTAGAAAAAAATGACTCACTTCTGCCAGTTTCGGGCGCAAAAAGTGTTATCACTTCTCGGGAGAACTGATTTTGACGTTTTTCGGCTTGTGGCCTCCCGTTTTGGATTATTGAGTTGTTGATCTGTATCAACGTTTTGGTTTTCTGCTTCATCTGGAGAAGTAACTTGTTCATCGTTAGGTTTCTCTGCTACCAGGGGATTTTCATAAAGATGTTCCCGTTTTATGCTGTGCTAGTTCCAAATGGTCCCATTAGCTTGCCTTTTGATCAGGTCCATCTGAAAGGTCACAGACCGTAATTACAGACGATCCCGTAAGGTTTTGCTACAGAATATGCAATGAGGCAATATAAATAGGCTGCAAATGTTGGCAGATTTCATTGTTGATTGTGTCTCGGAAGGATTTTACTCAAACACGTATTCACGTTGATCAGTCAACGGATAATGGCAACAATGGCAGCCGTTACACTTAATCTTGTTGCAGCTCAACAACAACGCCAGGAGGAGAAAATAAGAGAGAGAATGATACACGAGACTGAAGAAGAGGAAGATGATGAAGCTTCAGAAGGCGACCTTGGAGGTGCTCAACTTTAAGCTGGTCAGCAGAGACGACCATATACTAAGAAGAGATTTTGGGTACGGCCCTGGGTCAGTCATGATCGTCGTGTGCCGTATGGCCATTTCACAAACCTAATGACCCAACTGAGAATAGATGACCCAGACAGTTATTTTAATTTCATGAGGATGACGCCTGCGCTTACTTTTTGAGACACACTTGCCTTTGGCTGACATAGTAAATTGCTAGAACAGTAATATTCCCTGCTGATTTGAAGAGAAACACGTATTGAAAGGCCGAAGCTGCATTGATTTCACGCATTTATAGCCACGAAGAGGGCCGACGCCGCTATTTTCAGCAAACCTCGTCAATCACCGCCAGCCGATCATGACGACCGGTCGTCATGCTTCGTCTGTCTCGGCCACCTGCAATGTCTCTGACGGCTTGTACGGCTCGTTGACCTTGTCATGTTTCGTCTTCAGACTGTTACGTAATAAATATTAGTGCATTTCAGCCGATCCACCCCGAAAAGACAAATCGGGCGTGTTTGGGAGGATCTGGAGCTAAGATCGGGCATGTGAAATGGGGGTCTTAAGAACAACGCAAGACAGGAAATGAGTTTGAGATTGGATGTATGCTCCAGTGTATACTTAATCACTCCATATTATTGAAATAAGCTGAAAAACTCATATGCATTTACAATTTGAATAATTCCATCAAATTTTCGTACCTTCTGTTCGCAGTAATGACGATTGTAATGTGATTTTATGACTGTGACATTTGTTGCATCACTTCAGCCACTTAGGGAAAGCATTGTGTTATGTTCGTTTGTAACTAACTAACTGCATGTATGCAGTATGCGTGTATGCGTGCCGGTGTGTGCGTGCGTATGTACGTGTATACGTGCGTGTATGCGTATGTATGTATGTATGTATGTATGTATGTATGTATGTATGTATGTATGTATGTATGTATGTATGTATGTATGTATGTATGTATGTATGTATGTATGTATGTATGTATGTATGTATGTATGTATGTATGTATGTATGTATGTATGTATGTATGTATGTATGTATGTATGTATGTATGTATGTATGTATGTATGTATGTATGTATGTATGTATGTATGTACATTTATATGCATGCGTACGTGCGTGCTTGCGTTCGTACGTTAGTATGTTGATTGTATGTCCCGGGACAAGCTAGAGGGTTTACTGATCAACCAATTTCATTCAAATTTTTCACAACTATGAGGTATGAGGCAACACCGAAGTGCTTCGATTTTTTGCACTTTGCCAGTTAAAGTGTGCTTTCCACACGGCCATTATGGTCCATTTTCGACATTTTTACTAATATTGAATGCACAATTACAGATCAATATTATATCGGCTGCAAAAGTATACTTGCTGCTGTTTGCTACTTGCTACTACAGGATCAATTATAGGATGGCAGAGTGAACATGATTAAACAGTGCCACATTATTTGTGGCTGATTACACACTCGGTACATTATAATTGTGTATTTTTGATCATGATTTCAAAAATATTTTTAAACATCTTTATTGCCCATAAGTCAACGCTGTTCTAGCGCGCTGTGCACTCTGAGCACTCTTGATCTAGTTAATGTTTGTTGTCATTCACAATGAAATAAATATATACATTTGTACAAATTACAAGATGTAATGTACAACACTTGATGAATATTTTCTTTATCGTTAGAATTCTTGCTGAAAGAGATTAAATTATGATTTTTGTAAAATGATTTTAATTATTACTACTTGTATTCTATTCATTGCACTAGATTTATGTTTCCGTTTACATAATAGGGATATCTATTAGCTACACTGATGTTTAAATGTATTGCATACAAGGGTATAGTCTCAGATTATTGCACTGAGTGCAATGAAGTGGTTTGTGTGAACGAACACTCGAGTGGATATGGAGTTGGACTCGTGACGGGAAGGTCGTGCTAGTGGGTGTTGAGAAAACTCATCGAGCAGCAGTTGCACACTGGTCCGTGGCACCTACACATAAGTCGTTAATGAGGTACATGTCATTGGATTGAGATGATCATTGTGCGGTGAATGTGCCACAGATGCAAGTATGTAAAAATTAGCAATATATTAACAAGTTTGGTATGATGCAAATTATAAAGTTGTGAATACAAGACTTGAATCACGAATATAAACCATCAACTTCCACATTTCATTGTGTGATTAGTATCATGCGATTTATGGAGGCGCAACAGCGTCGTAATAGGCATGCAGTTCACGCTGAGTGGAATATTTTTTAAAGTTTGACTGAATGATTTAAGGCACATGTGAGTTTCACTTTTCAATTCTATGACATGTTTAATTTATGCCGAGACTTTTTTTAAACCCTTTGATATATCGTCAGATTTAATGAAGTTATTAAATTTATGACTTCCAGTCAGATATCATATCAACATTTTCAAAACCCAGCATCATATCATACATTTATTGATGTCCAGGGTGCACTCCATTGCAGATTAGAGTGTGCAGTATGCAAATCAGAGAGGGTGCAGATTTCACAGCATGCAAAGAATTGATTGCAAACATACATCTGTGATCTCTGAGCATAGACGCTAGTCAACAGAACTCAACTGAACTGGCGATATGCATACATACGGCGTCCTCATTGGGACTGGATATGGAAGATTTCACAGATCTCATTGAAACATGATTCTTCAATCAGAACACTAGATGTTCCGTAAAACGAGGGGCACATTCCACCTTACGGCGGTGGTCGCCGCAAGGCGATTTGAGGTCTGCGGGGTCTACGGCGTTTTCCGCAAGCATTGACAAAAATACAGTTGTGGACACATCAGCACGGGCTCCGTGCGTTATGAGTGCGTCGGCACATGGAGTGTTTTTTTATTGAGATGGCCGTGCCCTCAAATTGCATAGAACGTGCGATGTACTCGCGTATAGCTTACATCATACGCACCGTGTGATTACAAAAGTACGGGATCCGCACGTTCATGGTACAGGCAACGCACGGCCCCAGTGCTGTATCCGTGCCGAATACGTGCGGGTAAATCCTCTGTGTTTAACGTAAGGTCACCACACTGCCTCCTAAAGCGAGGGGCACATTCCACCCTGCGGCGGTGGTCGCCGCAAGGCGTGTTGGGGTCTGCTGCATCTACGGCGTTTTCCGCATGCATTGACAAAAGTACAGTTGTGGGCACATACGCACGGGCCCTGTGCGTTAGGAATGCGTCGGGACAGGGAGTGGTTTTTGTTGAGGTGGCCGTGAGATTAACTTGCATAGAACGTGCGATGTACTCGCGTACAACTTACGTTCTACGCACCGTGTGATTACAAAAGTACGGGATCCGCACGTTCATGGTAAAAGGAACGCACGGTCCCAGTACTGTGTCTGTGCCGACAACGTGCGGTTAAATCCTCTGCGTTTCACGTAAGGTCTCCGCACTGCCTCCTTAAGCCATGACGCAGGGTGGTCGTAGAAGAAGTTTGGCAAGCCAAACTTCTTCTACAGCCACCGTACGACCTTGAAAAAACGTACGTTTGCCGCACCGTACACTCACGGATCATTACGATTTCTATGCGTTTTTGGCCGTAGACTGGCTGCAGACCCACCTTGCGGTGGAATGTGCCTCTCGCTTAACGGTCAGACCTTGACGTATGGTGGTCGTAGAAGAAGTTTGGCAACCCAAACTTCTTCTGCGGCCACCGTACGGCCTTGAAAAAAAACGTACGTTTGCAGCATTGTGCACTCACGGATCCTCATGTTTTCTATGCGTTTTTGGCAGTAGGCAGGCTGTAGACCCACCTTGCGGTGGAATGTGCCCCTCGCTTTAAGCACTCTTAGGTGGATGGTACAGAGAACGCACGGCGCCAGTGCTGTATTTGTGCCGACACCGTGCGTCTAAATCCGCTGTGATTATGCCACGATTAGCGTAAGGTCTCCACACTGCCTCCTTACGGTCAGACCATGACGTAGGGTGGTCGTAGAAGAAGTTTGACATGCCAAACTTCTTCTGCGGCCACCGTACAGCCTTGAAAAAACGTACGTTTGCCGCACTGCATAGCAAGGATCCTCACGTTTTCTATGCGTTTTTGGTCGTAGACCTGCTGTAGACCCACCTTACGGTGGAATGTGCCCCTCGCTTTAACATTTACAGTTTCGGATATTTATCTCTGTCTACAATCAGAATCTCTCTCTGTCCATGTCAGTCCAAGCGACTAATGTGATCATTCACGTGAAAGAGTTGGTGGCCCCCCTCATCCCGGTTCATGACATCTTTGTTCACCTGTATGTGTATTGTCTTGTTGATGGTGCGAGTCCTGTAATCATTCTACCTGTCTACAAGCGATGCCCCAATTCAGGCAATCTTGTGAATGTCTTTGTTGACAAGGCCTGTGCTTGCGCTCTTATTGATCTCAGTCATTGATTCTTTCCCCGAAAGACGTGTGACAGATATTCTCTCATGGTGCTCCACATCCTTTGAAGGTTCTTACAAGCCGACACTAAACTTTCTACCAGTCTATGTGATACATACTTTCTTACAGTCTTTACCTAGTATCTTGTATACCACTTCACTTTTAACCAATTTTGCTTTGTTTTTTCCCGGGTGCACCTATTGATTGGGATGGAGCATCGCTGGTAGACAGGTAAAATTAGATGTCATGAACTAGTACAAGGGGCCACCAACTCTCTCACATAATCCCATCATGCTGATGGGGAGTTTGAAATGTGCAAAAGAGGTTCTGATGATGGACATAGATGAATGTCCGAAACTGTAAATATTTAAGGTAAATCTAGTGTTGTGATTGAAGGACCATGTTGGTCACCTTATCAGATGTTTTAGCCTTTTGTACATGACTCACATTCTCACAATGATCATCTGGCACATGTCATGAGCTTTTGCCATCCGTTTGTGCTCTCCTCCCACAATTTTGCTGTCTGCCAGCTTTCTGTTATGTATGGCTCTGCCGTGGTAAACTTCAATCGTTTTTCCATGTAATAATTCGTCATAATTTTGTTCCCCCGACGCCCCCATATGCATGTACGTCACAGAAGATTTCTTTAATGTTTGAAAGTAGGAACTCGTTGCCTCTAAGCATAGGGGATACCCGTAAAATAATTCGAGATGGCCAATATTCGAGATAACTAACTTATGTTCATAATGTAGTTGAATGAAAATAAAATTAACAGAAAATTATAGGCAAACAATATAGGGGTAACGAGGTTTTACGTAAATGAAAAAGATGTGCCAAGAATCATAAAATGGTCCCATGACATCATTTTGTTGCCAATAAAATCAATCAACAATGCCCTCATCATTGCACCGGCAGCGTTATACCGGACAGGCTTGTTTGGTTCTCAAGACCCGTAGAAATAATCAAGTCACAATAAAAAAACAACAACAACTTAACTACACCATTGGGATAAGAGTGAGTTCTCAATAAAGATGGTCTTTCGTGTTGCGTTGAAGACCATATCTTTGTCACTTGATACACATTGCAGTCATAAATAAGATAAATTATGAGCAGTGTATATCGTGTAAATATAGAAGTACCATTAAGTGTAGTTCATGTGACACACACACACAATAAATATCATATAGATACATGATGTTTCAGATTTACAATCTGAAATGTACAAGTTCAAATGATATATACACTCCAATAATCAATGTATTTAATAGATTTTAGATTACATTTTAGATTTATTAATCTTGAAACTTTCTAACCATGAATCAGTCCCCATACAGCAGGATTTATTATTCGACTTACACAAGGTGTCCAATCACGTAAAATTCTGTTGTATCACTGAATTGTACCCTGTCATTGCTTCCAAAAAATTAGGTGATCGGTCTGCGGTGGGAAATACTACAAACCAGTGAGCTTTGCAAAAAAAATGCCCTCAGAGAATATAAAATAGTAGCCCTCTGTTTACCCATTAGTACAAGGTTAACAGAATGCATACGCAAATGTTCACCTCGAGACCACAACGTTTTGCTTATTTTATAGAAAACATATGTGCCATTACAAAAAAGGTGACAGCTACCTAATAATTCTAGCATTCACTGTCTAACATTCAACAAATCAGCCCCGCGTGTGCAACCAAAGTGCTATTCACGAGGAATTACACAAAATAGACTCACTCTCAAACACCACCAACACAGATTGATGGTCCTGTATTCACTGTGGAAAGGGTTAATTTAAACCGCCCATAAAAGTCATTTAGATTGCATAGCATGGGACCTAATAACTCACTAGTATTCAAATATTGAGTTTTAGCCAGCTTTGGTCGTTTAATTGAAGATGCGGTGATCATCTATGTGGCGGGTTTGCTTCGTCTGGCTCCCATTTTCATTTAGAGAATAGATTGATAAAACAGTGAGGGTGTTTGCATGGCGTGAGCGTCATATGTAAGCTTTTTGTCGAATGATCGCTCTATCTCACTCCACAGAAGGAGAACAGATGGTTGATCAACATAGGACTTCAGCTTTCATCGATACTTTATCAGTAATATCTGAAGACCGCCAGATTAAATGTAAAGTTTATAGAAAACTGACAGCCAGACCAATACTTGAATTTTGATTGTAACTATCCTACAGAACACATACACTGAGTGGTCTGGACACTTTTCCTAAGAGCGGAATCATTTACAGAAATCCAGGAAACGGATCAGGAGAGCATTGGGTTTCAACGACTATCGACCATCGGATTCTGCTTCTATAAGGACAGGAAATGTAGCAAGATCATTGACTTTACATAAAGGTACAGGGACACGCCCACCCCCACCCCGCCCCCGTCCCCACCCCCACCCCGCCTGCCTCAGTGGTCATACCTTATGTGAAGAGTGTGTTCGAGAATATCCGCCATGACATCAAAAAGTATTCTTTGTTTGTGTATTTTAAGCCAATGAATACACTTCGCCAGATCCTTGTGCATTAGACGGATCCCCTTTATAAGGACAAAGTTGTAGGACCAGTACACCAGATACTATGTAGTCAGTGTGATGTAATGTTGGTGAAACGAAATGCTCTTTAAGAACAACGTCGACCAAGTAGCACTTCGTCAGTAGTCTTCAAGAACATTTGATACCGATGCACCTGGCTATGGTATGGACCCAAACGG
This sequence comes from Streblospio benedicti, assembly GCA_019095985.1. Taxonomy (NCBI): domain Eukaryota; kingdom Metazoa; phylum Annelida; class Polychaeta; order Spionida; family Spionidae; genus Streblospio; species Streblospio benedicti. The sequence goes on along the minus strand of CM032666.1, from coordinate 60,022,809 downwards.
AGCAAACATTCTGGCAGTGGACAACAGATGGATTCAGAGAGATGATGATAAGGATGATAAGGAAACTCGTGACACACTAGGGTTTCATGAAGGGGCTCCAGACGGGAGGATTGTGTTGACACGCACCTCTTCTAGCTTCCTCTACGCAGTGCAACACGGAACCAGTTCTACAGCTAGACAGATAGCGACGGGCTATACACTAATGGCAAACGACCTTTTGACCTTTGTGCACTGGTTGGAGCTTATTGTAAACTTAATATGAAATTATTGACATCGTATCGGCAGAGTACACAGCAGAACCGGAGCTCATAGGCCACTGAGTGTCGTCTTGTCGGCGTCGTATTGGTGGCGTACTAAAGCATGTATAGAATAAGTAACGTCAGCCGACTCCCTCCTGTATGGCGGCTGACCAGCGAAAATCAAACGTCCATTGTGGACTGAACACATAGTGAGCGTATTGTCGTCGTACTGGAACATTTTGCACTTTTTTTAATACGATGTCAGTACGCCAGCCCCGAATGTAGCCTGTGTGACCCAGGGTTTAGTAAGATAACAACACAGCCTACAAAAGAGGAGTCTCGTCTGTCCAGTGCAACCTACTTTTACTTGCGATAATGCTACAATTCTCTTAGTATTACAGGTCGAGTTCATTGTGAGGTTAATGAGGATCGTAATAAGTTTTAGAGATGAAAACAAGAACAACACGGTTTGGCATCATATATTTTATTAACCTAAACTACATGAAAGAGGTTGATAAATGAAGTAGAAAATGTAAGTATTGCCAAATGTAGTGTGCCAAACCGTAGTTGTGGTAGGAAGGGCGAGAAGAGTAGGAAGTGGGAAGGTTGGGATTGGGCAGGGTGTTGTAAATGAAATGCGACATTTTGCTAAGTTTTCAATTTATACAGGTTAAACAGACAATGTCCTGATATCGCTGGTGCCGGCCCGGCCAGAAGGGAATCACAGTGACTGTTGGAGCTTGAACATGTATGGGTCAATCGAGCAGAGTGACAGGTTGCTGGAGGTGATGAGGTCTTTAGACAGTTCGTCATGATGACTATCGAGATGGCGCCGCGAGAGGGCGTCGGCGCGCCCGGCCGTCTGAGTGCCGGGGGCATGAGCGGGAAGGAGGTTGATGGCGTGCTTTGCGCATATGAGCCATATCTCCCTGGCGCATTTGAGCATGAAGGGGTCCCTGCCTTTCGCATTTAATAGTGTGTGAACTGTCACCATAGAGTCACACAGGAGCTTCACCGCGGTGCCAGCCATTTGAGGAGCCCACGGCTTGAGGCTGACGACGCAGTTAAGGGCCTCAAGGTGGCAGATAGATAGGGTCAAGTCCGTGATGAAGCAGGGATAAACGGTGTGATGGCAGAACAACTGCCAAATTGCACCCCCGCCTGTCATGCAGCTGTCGCACTCTATGGTCGAGTGTGCTGCGCGGGGCGTGTCAATCATATAAACGCCATTTGCTTGTGGTAGGTGGTCTTTGAACCACTGGAGGTCTCGGCGAAAGTGTTGGTTGATTGGGATTGTGTGGAGGTGACTGTTGTCTCTGTAGGTAGCTAGAATCCTGTTTAAGAAGAGGCGTGCTGGGCGGGAACACTGCGCAATATGAAGGAGCTTCCCGAGAAGCAAGCGTAGTTGCCTGATGGATATCTCGCTGCGGGAGAGCCAGAGAGATACAATCGCTATGGTTTCAGAGAGTTTGTCCTGGGGAATGAGCATTGTTCTGTTGATACTATCAAACTCGACGCCCAACCATATTATGGTTGGTGCGGGCGGGCACGCCTTGTGAGTGGCCTCAGGAAGCCCGAGGGAGGCGAGCCTGCGCTGAAGCATGAGGAAGCCTAGAGTGGCCTGGTTGAGGGTCTGAGCCAGGCCGCCGATTTCGTCAATGTAATTTATCACAGTGTGGCCGGCTTGGGCCATGATGTATTTCACCACGTATTTGACCCTCTGGCAACCAGCGGCACTCCACCGAGCCCCGAAGCTGAGGCTAGTATCAATGTAGAATTTTCCGTTGAATTGAATGTTACAAAGGGGCCAGGTGAGAGGGTCGAGTGGGACATTCCTGTAGGCGCGTGCGATGTCGCAGCTGTAAAGGTAGCACGGTCCTTGCATCGTGCTCATTTGTTGCTGCAGTGTATCCGCTGATGGTAGCGTTAGCTTATGAGGAGCCCCGCAGTACGTGTCGGGGGGAGTGAATGAATTGACACTGGAGCCCAGGGGAAAGCTCAGGTCCACGATGACTCTACGAGCTGTGGAGCCCCGCTTGGGTCGTGTCATGAGTGGCAAGACCTGCGGTGTGGTGTAGTAGGTGGCCTCGTGGAAGCGGCTTCCGTGAGTCGATGAGGCGTGGGCGATGCTGCGTACTATGGCGTAGTGGAAGATTTGTTGGAGACACGTCGGCGGGGCACGCATGCTCGGGAGCAGCTGTTGCAAGCTCGCCGTGCGAGCGCGCGTGCGGTTGACGTGCGGAACAGTGGAGGCGAGGCCATGAGGCTTGGAGTGGCGAGGCTGGTGTGTTTAGAATTGGCTTGCGAGGAGGGCGTTAATTGCCCTCCTGGGGCCGGATGCACTAAGCAATTTTACGTTCACGATCATGTGTTTTACGGTCGTGTCAGTATTTTTTCGTAAAATTTCAGTTGCACTAAAAAACTACGATATCGTAGATCATATAATTGCAGTTTTCATTCGTAAAAAATCACGCCGAATATCGTAAGAAAATGACCGGGCTAAAAGGTAGCGCCAGTGTCGTGGATTTGTTCTCGTTTGTGTTATGTTTGTCATTTGTAAATGATATATTCATAATATTGGTTTGATTGAACATTAACTTGCACAAAATTGAAGCCTCTATTGAGGGGTGTATATAGCCTCGATGAAAATCCGTTCCCCAACAATTTTATTCCCTAAATCACCATTTTCATGTACAGTGTTCTTATAATGGCACAGTTTAATAAATGGTGCTCGAAAAGATGGTCTTACTATAGAGGTGGTCATTTTGGAGAGGTGGTGTTTTAAGATTTGCCTTGATATTGTAGTTTTCATTTGTGCATTAAGAATTATTGATTTATCTATGTATGCCAATCAGATTATTTCAATCAGTGATTTACTCTTTTAAATGCATTAATTCATTAGCAGACATCGACTCTGGAAGACAGTGGTTTGATTTACAATGAACATAATTCGATGTTCACGATTAGTACAGTTCAGTGTACAGTAGAACCTCCAATTAAGTCCAACTCTCTAATCAGACTATTTCTTGCAGTCATAAAGAGGTCGACGGTCAACACACTCCATAAAGAGACCACCTATAAATTAAGATAGCTTGGTGGTCATAATATTTGTTCTACTGTATTCTATCAATGACAGAAATATGAGCTATTTGAAATAAGTATGCGAGCATATTCTGCCACCCCCCCCCCCCCCCCCACACGCCCAATTGATCTCTTTTAGCATGCACGAATCATAGTCTGCATGGGTTTTGAACGTGGAATTGATAGTAAACATGCCAAAAATTCTATGAAAATAAGGTATTTTGGTGATAAAGGGGGGATACAAACCCTCGCTCCCCACCCACCCACCCACCCTGGATATGCACGTGGTATTGATGGAAGGTTTACACGGGATCTTTTAAAATTGAAATGAAAGGCTTTAAAGGTTATGCTGAGTGGCCGACCAAGTATGCTTATAGAAAAGCAATGTGATGTGTAATGTGCATTCTGAACATTTCTTTCATTTTAACAACGTATTAAAGCACGTAGAGCAATTTAGATACCACAACATAAACAGCCAGCTAGTGACCATCAAAACACGTAAAGCAGCCAGATGTAAATTGAATGATTTTCGTCAAACGTAACTAGCACGGTGCACGTAAGAAGCCTCCTATCTCTGCTATGATAATTGTGACGTCTGCCGTTGGAAATCCACAGTACGTCTGGCGAAAATCATTCGATTATGCAATGTCACGTGACCTTGTGTTTTAGCTTACAAGACATCTGGTATTTTTGTAGGTGTAATATATAATTAAGGTGAAAAGTATTAGTATTATTTTCCTTACACTTTCAATGGAAGAGACATCGTTTATTGAAACTGGAATTTACAGATCACTTATATTTTTGACTGAGCATTATCGAACAAGAGAGAAAAACAAGTTGCTAATAAAGTCAGTTCCTTTTTGCGGTAATGTACTACATTTTGCGATCGTAAATTCAAACGATGATACTGCTTTGACGACTACGAACTTTTGGCTTTGTGCAACGCACGTAACGACCATCGTTTTCGTATCGTTACTCGTTTCGTGATCGTAAATTTTTGTTCGTACTTCGTGATTTGTTTGTGCAACCGGCCCCTGCTTGCCGTTTTTTTTCAGCATATTGCTTCCTCTTACACTCTTTTTCTGGGTGGGAGTAGTGGAAGCCGGCTGTCTTGTAACAGTAACTACACACGTGGAGCTTCTTATCATGGGCTTCTAGATGCTCGCACGTGCCGAGTTGGAAGGCCGGGCAGGCAGTAGCGGAGCAGTCAGACGCTTGTTTCTGCTGATTGCGGGTTTGTGGCCTCGACCACACGTGGAGGCGTCGGAGATGTTCGTCTGTTGCCTGTGCCCATGTTAGACGACCTATCTCGATGTGACTCATGACGACTGCATGATAGGAGCGGACGGCCTCCCACTTGTAGCAGCAGGCGTCTTCCATAAGTGCCTTGAGGTGTGCCCTCATGTTGTCCTTGTCCTTATCGGGGGCGTGTTCTATCATGCTCAGGTAGCCGAATGTGAATTCTGCAGTTGACAGGGAGTCGTAGGTGGTGGGAGCGTTGCTCCTATAGACATGGTAATGCGGCCAGTCTAAATCATATTTGACTTTGTGAGAGGCAGTGCGGAGCTTTCCCGACTTTTTACCTTTCGTTGTCTTTTTGTGGTGTTTCCTGGTCGCTCGCGTCTGTGTCATCCTCGTGTTACTATTTTCAATATAGATCTTATCCATTGTATATTAGACATTACATTGGTACAGGATTATCACTATCGTCCCGTCGTTATCGTAGAAATCCACACGATTAGTTGCATAAAAGTGTATCGCCATCGTTATCGCATAAATCCACACGATAACAGTACCTTTAGACGTTCATCGTGTTGCACAAACATTTTTTGTCCAACGATAGCGATCAGATTTCTCCGATCAACCGTGAACGATTTTGTTTGAAAATTTTCTGGCTCTAAATCGCGACGATGGGTCTGTGTGACATCTATATAGTATTTCTTCAGTAAAGTTGTTTATGAGGGTGCTTTATTTAGCACCAAATTTGATGAACCAACGTAATATAAGGAGAAACAGAATATCTAGAGATCGTGCAAATCCTCTTGATGCCTATAATGACGAACAAATAATATCACGATATAGGCACAAGGTCAAATGTGCCTGTCGCTTAACGCACGGAGCCCGTGGTGTATGTGCGCATAACTATACAGTTGATACAGCATGCGGAAAACACCGTAGACACCGCAGACATGAAATAGCCTTGCGGCCTACACGCCCGCAAGGTCAAATGTGCCCGTCGCTTAAGTAGGAAGTGCACCGACCTTACCCTAAATGTCATACAGACACAAAGGATTTACCCGCACGTTGTAGGCACAGACGCAGTAGGTCTACTGGTGCCGTGCGTTCCCTGCACCATGAACGTGCGAATGCCGTACTTTAGTAATCACACGGTGCATAGAACGTAAGTTATATGTGAGTACAACGCACGGTCAATGCATGTTGATCTCATGGGCACCTCAATAAAGCGAGGGGCACATTCCAACTTGCGGCGGTGGTCGCCGCAAGGCGTGTTGAGGTCTGCCGCGTCCACGGCGTTTTCCGCAAGCATTGACAAAAGTACAGTTGTGGGCACATACGCACGGGCTCCGTGCGTTATGAGTGCGTCGCCACAGGGAGTGGTTTTTTATTGAGGTGACCGTGCCCTCAACTTGCATAGAACTTGCGATGCACTCGCGTATAGCTTACGTCCGACGCACCGTGTGATTACAAAAGTACGGGATCCGCACGTTCATGGTACAGGCAACGCACGGCCCCAGTACTGTATCTGTGCCGACAACGTGCGGGTAAATTCTCTGTGTTTAACGTAAGGTCACCGCACTGCCTCCTTACGGTCAGACCTTGACGTAGGGTGGTCGTAGAAGAAGTTTGGCAAGCCAAACTTCTTCTGCGGCCACCGTACGGCCTTGAAAAAACGTACGTTTGCAGCACTGTACACTCACGGATCCTCACGTTTTCTATGCGCTTTTGGCAGTAGACAGGCTGTAGTCCCACCTTGCGGTGGAATGTGCCCCTCGCTTAAACAATCTCTTCTGGCGACGCACCCATAACGCAGGGAGCCCGTGGTGTATGTACCCATAACTATACAGTTGATACAGCATGCGGAAAACACAGCCTGTCTACAGGCAAAAAACGCATATATCGTGAGGTTCCGTGAGTGTACTGTGCAGCAAACGTACGTTTTTAAGGCCGTATACGGTGGCCGCATGTACATGTACACTACTGGTGCAGTGCGTTCCCTGTACCGTGAACTTACGAATGCCTTACTTTCCTAATCACACGGCGCGTTATACGCGAGTACAAGAGACGATGGGTAGTGTATGGGGGATACGTTTTATGCAACATTGATCAACTATTTGAACAAATCGTTGTCGTTCATCGTATTGCCAATCGTGATCGTAAAATCGCCATCGTTATCGTGTCATATTTATGCAACTGGCCCAGCTCTCTCGCCTATCGTGCTGCATAAATATTTTTGCGAGAACGACAGCGGTCATCTTCCCACGATGAACCGTGTACGATTTGAAATGAAAAGTTGTGTGCTTCTAAATCGTGACGATGGGTCTTTAGCCGTATTTATGCTACAAAGACAGCCTTAAACAAGTAAAATTGTTCATGTTTTGCACTGAATCTTATAGAACAACCCGAGGAGCCGCGTAAAAGGAAGAACAGGGTATTTAGAGATCGTACGAATCCGCTTGATGCCTATAATGATGAGGAAATAATATCACATATAGACTTCCAAGGCCATTTGTAATGGATTTAAATGATGTGATTAGGGAGAGGCAGTCTAAAACAGTTTGCATGTCAATAATATGAGATAAATTTAAAAAAAGCAGTGTACGTGCTCAACTGATCGGTATTAATTGCACACTCCAAAAAGGGTGTTCTTGATAAAAACCACGTCTTTTCCTATGTGATTGTCTACATGCAGTCTAATATCATTCACTTCATCACACCTGCACACTTTTCTGTACAGCATTCACACACAGTATATTTGTTACCGTCTAGTGGATCACACGTACACGAGTTTCAGCTTTTCAGATAAATATTTCGTGAAGTTGACGAAACAATGAAGCATACATAAACTTATCATACTATCGACGTATCGTTCAGGTCAGTCAACGGAGGCGATGGGTACTACGACAGCGAATTGCTTTATGCAACGGGTTAGAACGAGCGCTATCGTGCATCGTATCGTACATCGTCATCGTATAACTAATACCGTTATCGTGGGATATTTACGCAACAGGGCCCCGGTTACAAAAGCTGTTTTCCATAACTATAAACTTATGTCCAGTACCTTATAAACATGAACAGATGGTCCCATGGCGGGTGTTGCTGTATTTTATTTTATTTCTTTGTTGTTCATGCATTCTCCTTGTGTTATTGTGCTTTATTCGTGCCGTGGTTCAAGTGTCCATGATGTATGCATACAGTCATGTATTTTCAGCGCCAATTATAAGCTCACTGACAAAGTTAGTGTGCATTATGTCCAAATATGGGCCTTAGCACGAGTATCATCTAGTGGCCAGTAGCCGTTTTGTCATATTGAAAGTGTACAATGAGCATATGGAACGTCAGGTAAAGCAAATGTCTAAAAAAAAATTTTGTGGTCTTTAATAGATAGTGTTTCAAAGCTTTTATAGAAACCACCATCAATTTCATAAAGCGAAACAAATACAAAGCCTGCGCTTAATTTCCTAATGTCACATCAATAGAATCGACAGGATATTGAACACATGAACGTGCATTGGATTGCACAAACCCCGAAATGGGTTAATTAAAACAGATTATCATAATGACGATAATCATGCAAAGTTGTGATTGCCTTTTATAATGTTGTTTTCCATATGCTGGGGTCTGTATGAGCTTCAAGGGCATTCCCCCGAGTTGATCTTTTATTTAAGTGAATACCAGTACATGTTTTTTTCCTGATGCAAACAAAGGCCTCTTTCATAGTCTGATTTTCATTTTTCAATTAATGGTCATACAGTGTAGCCCCCAATTAAGTCCACCTCTGTAAAGGGACTACCTCTGCTACAAACACTTTATCACCGTGTCAAACCTTCATTAGGAGACCTCCACCAACCTCTATAATAACACAACCTCTCCATGGAGATCACTCGAGGTCAGTCCCGCGAGGTTCTTATTAGAGAGTAAGTTTGATTTTAATCAGTAGAATTAGAGTGGCAGATCCATGATTTTCAGAGGGAAAGCGCTTTCTTGAGTCTGCATGCATAAGACACGCAATCAGCACCTACTCCACGAATAACCGGGCCAGGCGTTGGTCACAATGATAAACTATTTGCCTGGAAGGAAGTTTGCGGATCTGGGATTGACAAAGGCACATCAAATGGCAGATCCAGGTTTTTGGAAAAGTGGGGGCGCACTTTAGGAAAAGGGGGGGGGGCACATTAAAGGGATTTCATGAAAACCCCTATGAAAATGAAGTATTTTGGTGGGAAAAGGGGGGGGGGCGACCCCCGGATTTGCCTAGGAGTCATCATCCAAGGAAAGAGCACAGGTGGCATCCCCCACCACCACCATCTTTTTTCTACCAATGTTTAATTTTCATGATCTCTTAAGTGTGTCCTCCAACCACAACCCCGATTTCCGTTGATATACCAGTGACTGAAAAAAAATATCATGCTGTTTATAGTATAAATGCAGTAATCATTTATTTCTCCTATATTGGATGAATGGATTCAGGGTGTTAAACCTTGTTGTAACAATGATATTCTATGAGAAAACACCTTGGAACTTGATTCCCTCTGATGCATTAGGTAAGTTCCAAGTGGACAGAAGCATTATCCAATCAAACGAATGTGAATGGACAATGGGACGCATTATCCAGATGTATTACCTCATGCATGCATAATGCTGGCATTAGATATAGAAATGGAGTAGCTTTTGACAGTGTGCTCAGGAGGGTTTGTAGCAGTTATGTACAGGTATAATCAAAACTGCTGACATTTTGGCAGTACATCTTTTACCTCTGTAATGTCAATGGAGGCTCGTTGGCTGTACCGGAGGAGGTTTTACTAGTGTCTCAGTATTGCCTTTAGGTAACGATCATAAATAACGATACGGGGCGGGGGAGGGGTCGTCCATTTTTGGGGGCTCGAAGAAAAAGCCCCCCACACCCGCTAGAGCAAAGGTCCTCTACATAGTCGTTGCATTTTGGACAATTACTAAATGAAAATATTTGAAAAAGTATACCTTAGCATGACAAAAAGTTCAGCCACCCGCCCAAAAGGAATCAGAAAAGTTGGACGACAACCTTTTTGAACGACCCCCCCCCCCCCGGTATCATTATTTATGATCGTTACATGCACTAATCCCCATTGTCTCTGTGAGTTTTAGCAGTAAAGAAGCAGTACTGCAGTTTTGCACTCGTTAATAATGAGTAGAAAATGCAAGACAATGACATGGGATTGAAGTACATTTTAAAACCATAAAGTGCTATAACAAAAACAAACAGAACATACCACAACATATAAACATACAAAACACATCCCCCATACAGAGAAAAAAAAGCATAAGATTAATGACAGTACCTTCTTCACATATAAACTAAGAATTACGTGCACCTAACAATAGATAGATCAATGAACGTGCAAACTTCTACTAATTCTTCATCTCATCGTGAGTCTACAAGAATCTCTTTGACGCTGTACATATGATAGATTCATTGTTGCAATATCTACTATACACTGCCATCTGTGCTATGTGTCAGTAAGTCTCAGTATATGTCAGTGTATTGAAAATGTGATGCACATTAAGGCAACTGCATCAGTTTATATAATTCATAGATTATACATAGATCTGAGAAAATTTAAAAAGAAAGAATATCAAGGTAGAAAAACAGACGATAAGCTTTTTCTGTAACCCAACAAATATGGTGTCATTTCAATCTATATTTTTGGCCTTTTTCTTAAAAGAACATCAAATTGCTGAAGCAATATCCATACACATGTTTTTTGTGTAATCAAGACCCCTTAGCGGGCAAGGATGATGGTTACATGTGTATGGCCATTAGCACTCAGCAGAAGTCAAATTGTGTTTTTTTGTTAAATAGATGGTATTTTATACAGACTTGTTTTCAATTACAATTTTTCATTTCAATTACAGTTACATGTTCCTTTGCAATGTCAATTACAATGACAATTATACTTTAGTTTTTTGTTTCAATTACAATTTTAATTACAATTACGGATTGATTTTTCAATTGCAATTTCAATTACAAGTGAATACTCAATTACGAGTCAATTATATCTTGATAATAATTACACCATTTGTAACAGATTACAATAGCACTGCATTTTTAGTTACAATGGCAAACAGTGAAGCATGTCAAAATGTTATAAATTCCACATTGCATTATACTTCCTGTATGCTGACTGCTAGCATTTAAATACTGACAGTGCAAACGTGGCCATAGACACTGGTAAAGCATATCAATCACAACTTCACCAAGGTTGATAAGCTTCCTACGTTGAGATATATTTTATAGTCCACATGTCATTCCATTATCGTACTGCAGAACAAGTAATTGAAAGCCAACATGAAAAACAATGTCTAAACAAAGGGTAATACAGAAAAACCTCCAACTACCAGCACGTCTACACAGGGACTAACTCTCTATGAGACCATCGCTCAGTCCTAAATTTTCTTACAGAGACTCCTATGAACTTCTATGTATTGACCACCTATATTGAAACCAATTGAGGCCTGTCCTTTGGTTGGTCATAATAGATAGAGGGTTTTACTGCTACCATGAGATACTGACGGGTGTGATACTGCTAACATGAATGCCGACTGGTTGTTGTGCTGTAGATATACAAAGGCCCATAGATATACAAAGGCCAGACACCGTTTACATGTCAGCCGTTAACTACATGCCGGCCATTTATCAATGTAGAAAGAATGAATTTCCTGTGCAAAAATTAAGACAATATAACGTCAATTACAAAAACAATTATGATTCAATTACAATTACAGCAGGCACAGAAACACCATTTACAATTACAATTAAACAATTTTTGAAAAAGTCAATTAGGCCTACAATTACAACTATGCAGAAAAGTGTAATTAATTACAATTTTGCCAATTACAATTATAGTTGACCCCAGGTAGGGTTGGTAATATCAATAGCTGACAAGGTAGCAATAATATTCATTTATGATGCTTGAAAGTGACATCTTTGACTGTTAATCTGGGTTTACAAATTGCAAAAAAGCTGTGCCAATTTCAATACACATTGTAACACATTTTAAATGAAACATATGTTCTTATTTCCCCTTTTAATCACACTGTATAGAACAAATGTAAACATTGCTGTAATTTTCAATCAAAATAAAGAATTTTAAAGTATACAGTTAGTACCATGGGTCTTTGGGTGATGCATTTTGAAAGACCTTAATTTAGGGAACAATAGTGAAAAGAATATTTTATGAAAGCATTACATTTAATCTGTTGATTAGGGAACTATCATAAATAACGATACCGGGGGGTTGTCAATTTTTTTGGGCGCGAAGAAAAAGTTAACTAATCCCCCCCATCAACATTTTAAAAGGTTGAGTGACTTCCCCACCCTCCGCTAAAGAAAAGGTCCTCTATATTCATTGCATTGCTAAAAGAAAATATTTGAAAAAAACATACCGTAGCGCGATTAAAAAGTTCAGCGACCCCCCCCCCCCAAAAGAAAAGGAATCAGAAAAGTTGGACGACCCCCGACCTTTTTGGACGACCCCCCCCGGTATCATTTTTTATGATCGTTCCCTTATTACATTTATTTCGTTCAAATATCTAAACATCTTTTCAAAGCTCCATACAAAAAACATAAAATGATGCAGTTGCCTTTGATACACATGACAATAGATTTTATAGCTCCTCTTTATGATGTTGGCATAACTATCATGAAGGTAATGAACTCTGCTTTCACGATTCAAGGTTAATCATGGATATTGATCAAATGTTAGGGAATGCAAATAACTCATTAGGGGTCTAACAAAATATATGGTATACGTTACAGTTGGTACACCTTTAGAGTGGTGTCGTGGATGTGATAGGCAACTCATAACTTAATTCAAGTCAAACTATGAGCCATCTAGTAGGCTTATACAGTAACAATAAGAGAGTAGGAATACGAAATTTGTGATGTTAAATAATATGGTGTATTGACATTTTCATTGCTTTTGAACATGTGGTGGTCAATGTGCAACTATTTTGGCAAACTCATCCAAGTCTATTCACAAATTTTGCAGTTAACTTTCACACGTTGTTGATTACTCAAACTGTGTAAATCAAAGTAATACCAATTAGTTGATTAAAAGCAAGAGCGCCAATTGATTTAATTAGGTTAATGTATATTGATTAATAACACCAATCGCTGTCATTGAAATTGGGCCTTGATTGCAAATGCGTTGTCATAGCATTTAATGTTGTACCCTATTTGTACTCTTTTTCATCCCTCTTAATTATAAAAAGCAGCAGCCTTGATGGGGTAGGCGGTGCCCCAAGCAGCAGCAGCAGCAGCAGCAGCAGCAGCAGCAGCAGCAGCAGCAGCAGCAGCAGCAGCAGCAGAAGCAGCAGAAGCAGAAGCAGCAACAACAACAACACATTATCTTGGGCAGCAACAGCCAGCAGCATCACGTCTAACGTTTCATAGACAAAGATTTGCCACCTTGATCTCCAGCAATACAATTAAATTGTGAAAACATCCTAGAGAAGTGCGATTTCACACGTTGGTGGTGGTGTTTACTTCCGAGCTCTATCTCTTTCATCTGATGGATGCGAACCACATGTGGGGAGCAGCACAAAGTGTAAACAATGTAATTGTGCTTTTCACAGCACGTTTAAGCTCCAAGCCACTTGAATTGAGAAAAGTGTATGGATATTAGAAACTTCAGTATAACCTTAGTTATGTTAAAGATGATGCAGTCTGTTGTGACTAAACAGCTTTTTGTTATTTTAACTATTATGGTAAATGAGTACACAAATACGTTTATTATCATGTACGCACAATGCTAAGGAGCGTTATCTTACAATGATATAGCATGCCCACGTATGTTGTCACTTTTACGTAAATACTATTATTTCTCTAACACCGCACTGCTATGCACCTATTACACAAATCCTTTCATTCTCGAATGTTTCTCTTTTGCAGCCATAACAAATACCTGCAATATGTGGGAAATATTTGCTCCCTGTCCAATCAATCGAGTTGTTGATTAGTGGCCCAGCCGTACAGTAATAACAGTTGCCATTGTATGAGGTCCCTCCAATGAAAGTCCCCTTTATATATGGCTTACTTTGTTGGTTAGTTGAGCTTTGAAATGGTAAAACGTGGCATCGCGTAAAAGAGGGATCATGTTGAAACTTGTATTGCAAGGCAGCACACATAGTCTAATGGAAACAATTGCATTATCTATTTTTTTTGGCACGTAGTTCTGACCTGCTATTAGTGGTTCGTTGCTCTACTTCCAAATGTTATTATAGCGGGAAATGTTTTATGAGAATCTCCTTAATATAAACATATACCAAGCATTTATTTCATATCAATCTGTTTTCTAAGTGTTGCATAAGTATGCTGTCTACTGCATAGCCTCAGTGCGTTCAAGTTACCTGTGCTGAGATTGACGCATTGGAGGAAGTGACTCACATGATCAATTCAATCAACGTGCGAACTCTAGAGTACGATGGGGTCACATCATTGTATAGTTTGTGCAAGAATCAAGCTGAGTCTAAGAACATCTAAGGATGTCATGAAGATCTGGAAACAGTTTGCTACATTCTCAGAAATATAGCAAAAGGACACTGTCTCAGTGGGGAAAAATACCAAGTTCTGATAGAAGAAAGTAACGGGGCAAATATTAGTCGTGTGTTGAAGCCAACAGAGTAGCAATGGAAGAACGCATCTCAAAGCAACCAAAGGCTAGGAAATAGCTCAGGTCAGCTAATTCTTCTTATCCATTCGGCCACCGAAACCCTTTAAAAGGGCGAGCTTCATGAGCAGATTGTTGTAAATTATATAACTTGCTTCCGTATCAGTGTGGTTAGGCAGTTGGACTCCTAACCAGAAGATGTGTGGTTCGAGTTGCTAAAGCTAGGGGCACAACCAGCCGCGTGCACATAATGGCAGTATGCTGATTTCTGTGTGTTCAGTGTCTATGGCAGGTAATGACCTACAGCCTAACATGCAGGATCGGTACAGCCTACCTACGGCCAGGCCACTGCTGAATACTGTCTCCGTACATTACCCGCACTGGACATACACTTGTCCACACGCTCCCCATGAGTTGTTGGCAGTAGGGAGGCAGTACTGTCGCATGTGCCCTATGCATAATGGGTTGCAATGTCTAAATATAGACATAGGTTTGGTAAGTGGACGCTGCCATGTGTGATGATTACGTTTGCACTACTGTTACAATGTGCTGTATGCTCCCCCGGGAGTTGAGACACTCAATATGATGTGATTAGGATGAAAATAGCCTGCTGTCGATGTAACGTCAACTGAGCATATGGATAGTACATTAGAAAAAAACTCAACTATTTACATAGGCTGGTGACACATGTCTAGCTTGATCGTGCGTATATTGACACTGTGAATTATGGTGGCGGTAGGCCTATTGCATTTGTGCATAGTGTATAAGATTTAATATTGATGATAGCTATGTTGAGGTCCCTATTCAATTAATTAAATTGATGATAGGTGTATGGATTTATAGCTAAATATGACATCAATATATCTATAGTGTTAAGTTGAGTAGTAACTGTCGGGCACACCTACACTTGAAACGGATTTGATCAAAATATTGAACAAAATGTAATAGGCACTTGTGCAATGGATTATCCTAGAATATTACATACCAGATATAATTTATTGATATATGTTCATTTCAGGTTTAAATCACTGTCCTTGTCGTGATATGTAAAGTAAAATTTATTGTTAAGATTGTGAGATTGAACCTTTATCAATACTCATTGTAATTGTGGCCCTTAAAAAGTCTTTTCAGGCCTAAAGTGTTTGTGATTATCAAATTAACAACACAACAAATTTGTGTCATAAAATAAACTCTAATATGCTGAACCGACGCCAGTTAACAATTTAAGACTTGATGACTGGGGGCTTGAATATAATGCATGGGATTGTTTTTCAAATCAAGACAAAACATTATGTCAACACCAATCATAATGATCTATTCCCAGGGAGCATTACGTTTGAAATCATTAGTAAAATAGTAAGTTTTAGCTTGACTGACATGATGTGGGCAATAACCATTGCAAGATCACTAATTATGGATGATTCAATAACTAGAAATGGTGATTCATGAATAAGATTATCGAAAAAACTGCAAAACCTATTTTGATAAAAACTGCGAGGAGGCGAAATTTAAAGACCGAAAAAGGCAAGTGAGGTGAAGCCAAAAGCTACTTTCTAGGACAATTTGAGGCATGCTCTTACTGTCTAAACCCATGTATAAGGGAATCTAAAGTCAAGTGTCCCAAGAGTTATTCATACTGGGCACCATGCCAGTTGTATGTCCAGTACAAAGACAGGATCTTAAGCCCTATGAGTGCTGCTGTTTGTACGTCATTTCAAGTGGTGCTACTATCAAGAATAAGGCACATGAAACTTATCACAAATGTTCTAAACATGTAACTTAAAAGCTTAAAACATGTGTTTTAGCAGCCATTTTAACATAGATAATACTTGCTACCAACGCTTATTGAGTGTTTCATACTTGACGGAAATTTTGAAAATTATAGATGGCAAATACCCGACGATAACACCCTAAAATTTCTCCACACCTGAAAACATGGTTATAATATGTCATGAAGAGTAGAACTTAGTTGAGAAACATTTGTATACAATTTTGTCCAACCTAAGCTGCTCGTTGGCTGGCCTACAAGGACTTTGCACAATGACGATGAATTTGCCAGAGGACTTATTGTATCTATTTGTAGCGTATGTTGATTTGATGCTTTCAATAAATATCAATGTAATTGCACACACACAACATTAATCATAGACAGTGCTACCTGCGGAGAGATATCCCATTATATTTAACAGTTATTGTGATACAGAGAGATTTTATTGGAGATATTTTGTAAATAAAATAATTTCAGTCGTTAACCTGCTTATATACATTGTAGTTAATTATTGTATATGATTGAATGTATTTCCAGGATGTAAGGATGTAGGCTCTATACATCATTGATATATGAGCGCCATATTAGAAATGGCAATTTTCAACAATCTATTGTCCAGTATGAGAATCATAAATGTCCAACCCCGAAAGCGTAATGTGAAGTTAATGAGCAATACATGTACAAGGATTGAAACAATATTCTACTGTTTACAAAGTATGCCTGTTACAAGGCAATGTGCCAAATACCAATGATCATTAAACCATGACTTTGTTCGGCTTCAAGATTTGTGAATGTTGTTTCCTCGATTCAAACAAGGAACACATGTAGGCCCTATACATCATTCTATGTACATTACACGTCTCCTTGGCCAACTGTGTTAAAAGCTCCATGACAAGGAACAGGTGTCCCATCAACTGCATTGCAAATTCTTAGGCTGAAAAACATCAATTTGGAAGCTACCCGTTCACTATTGTTACACACCACAACCTTCCACCCTCACCAACAGAACCAATTGGAGCCAAGCGATGCCATTGTCTAGGACACAATTACATTAGAAGAAGAGAAATATGGAGAAAACATTGGGAAAAGCAAAATCTTCAGTTTCCCAAAGTTGTGGGATTGTTAGTAATAACACAGTGATCTTAAAAATAAGGGGTAGTGCAAATATGTGGTGGGATATGGTAGCCCTGCTCCCACCCTCTATGCTGAGCAACCTTCAAGTATAGTGGAATTTGCAAATTTGTTAGAGAACATCCATCTGTGTGAGCCTCCGGGTTACCAACTGACGGCACTGATGTATGTGTGAAAAGCACCGTACACCTCCCACCAACAACGTAGAGATTACTATGATATAAACTGGGTTAACTCCCAAATGAAACAACATTTACAGTGAATGTGATGTCTCGTCCCCTGCATGCTGCTAAACACTTACATGAGGTCCAAATTTGTAGGAATGTCACCGAGTGCATTTTCACATGCTTTTACATGGCTTAAAAAAATTTCTTCAGCACCAAGGTTCAAAATGTCTTCTTTATTGCGTCAAATGACGTGCGTTGTGCATGTACATCATAAACTGCAATTGTTTAGCTGTGTGCACTTTAAACAGGCTAAAAAAAATCTGCACCACAGTGTCACTTTTACCACGTGTAAAGTCCTTCTATTGTGACCAGCACACAATATGGCGCTGGGGCAATATGGCGGCTGTTCGCTCCTCAATAACTCTGCGTCACGTGATTTGTGATGGCGGCGGCCAAGATTATCTCTGGATGAACTGGTGGGGGCGCCACTGTCGGCCACAGGGGCTATATATCTCTTTGCCGACTGCCAGTAAGTGGGGAGAGTGCAACCACCGGAGGTGAGGACAGATACGCGATGTTAAAGCACGTGGTCTAAGATTTCATACATCCACCAACTCGTTGGTATCCATTGGAACCGGTTTGTCTTTTGTTAAATAACCGGCAGGGAAGCTGGCCCGAGGCGCCAAAGACGGCGCCTCAGTATCCGATTAAGGTGGGGGGGGGGGGGCTGAGCGGGCTGCAGCCAAGGGCCCCTATATGCTGAGGATTGATTTTGGCAAAAATCTTACGCGCACAAATTTTCGACGTGAAAGCCTTTAATGATAAGGGACTGTAATAAAAGTTACTATGGGACCCACCGATTTAGTTAACATTTTTCTTTGTACTTCTTTTATACGAAAGCACAAACGCAGAAAAAGCCCCAAGTATGTATATTTTCAGGTGCCCCAAGTTATGTGAAATCTGTTAGTCAACCCAAAGCCTCAAATAACAAGGAGCCCTAGTACACATTATTATGGGGCCCCAGACTTTTTTACACATATTTCTTTGTTATGCGAAAGCACCAAAGTATAAGCCCCAAGTATAGATATTTTTTCCAGTGGCCCCATAAAATGTTGCGATTTGCGACAAAATGTTGCATCATGTGTCAAAGGGCCCCACGTTGACTCACAGCCCGGGGCCCCACTAAACGTTAATCGGGCACTGCGGCGCCTTGTCTCTTGGCGCCTTGCCAGTGAACGTGGGCGGCTTCATGCATCTGAAGGCACCACACTGATATTATAAACGTGGAGAATGCCGTCACTAACGAACACAATGGCCTCCTATATGAGGCATCACACCGCCAAGCCACCGGTCAATGGTTATACTTTTGTTTATGTAAATGACTACGCACAGCATCTATCACGAGGCTCGGTGCCAATTATCGGAGGAGGGTGCAACCACCTGAATGTAGTGCAACAGTATTTCAACCGGATATAATGCTCATCGCTATGAGAATTGATGCCTTTCTTCATGGTATCACACGTCTGCTACAAAACAATTGCATATTTTCTCTTCACTGACTCCTGCTCATTGATCAAGACTGTGTCCACTTGAATTGGCGCTCCTGCAATTAATGGAAACTTGAAAAGAGATAGGAGAGTGGATATCAAATGGAATAAGTAGGGTGATTTTCCCTCTACTTGTAGCTGTAAAAACCTACTTCATGCATTTGATAAGTTATGAAGTTACTCAACACCCACAGCAAACAGATGCAACCGGACCCAAACCCGCAACCTTCTGGCGAGGATTACTATCCACTTTTACACACTCTTTTATCTAGGAAGATTTTATCATCATAGCCTCACAGCTATATACGCAGTATATAGCCGTGATCCAAAGGTCCTAATATCTGTGGAAGTAATATCCAAAATCCGACCAATCAGAATCTCCACTGCCGAAATGATCAGAAGTATTAATACAACGTGATTTTGCATTTTTGGCATCATTGCCAAGTTCGGCGGGATTAGGTAGGTCTAATCCACGGGTTAATAATATGAACATGGACTTGTTACAGTAGTGTGAATAATAAAGCTGTGCAACCGACGATGGGATGATTTACTCTGGCCTTACTGATACATGAGATTAGTTGGAGGTGACATCATTTAGAGGACTACCATTTATAGTGGGGCATGAGGACAAGAAACCAATATGGTATTATTTTCTGGCCCATATCTACAGTCGTGTTTAATTTTCAGTCCCCTCCCCCTCCCACCCACCCCTAATATTACTACCAATCACATGGGCACCCCCTGTAATTACACCCCCGTTTTTCAAGCCCCCCCCCCCCACCCACCCACCACGTATCCTTATGGTTGAACATTTGGGCTATACATTTGTAATACACCACAAACTGCATTCTGCAAACTCCACACTAGCCATGTGTTGATAGTTAATAATTAATTAATTAGCAGTTACAGCCTTGACTTAAGTTTGATAGAGTTTCCTTGTATAGACAGACATATGTGATTACATTATTCATACATGTATAAACAACAACCAAACACATGTTGATTAAAGCTAAATTGCACACAAATAGGCAAATAGATTCTGTTATTCTTATATCAACCCTATGGATACCAAACAGTCATTTACATGTCAACTTGCGCTTGTGGACTTCGTTTAGTCCCATTTTGAATTTCAAAACCATAGTAAGCGGTAAAGATACTAATAATGATGAGATATATTACAGGAATATCAGCAGTATTTTTCATTGTGACTGGATTATATATAGCAGGTACTTCGCTGTACAAGTCTTTCATAAATAAACCAACTTAATTCTACAGTCAGACGGCCACATACGGTAGATACGGATGCTTGGGATAACAAATACGTAAAGCATCCGCAAGAATACGTATTCTCCGTAAGCATACAAGCGAGTTAGACTATATAATGCACTATGACGTTTACAGTATTACAATCCGTAATTCAATACGCAGGATATGCAGACATACGCAGACATACGCAGATCCTCCAGGAAAAAAAAATGAAATTCTCAAAATTTTGCTACGGATCACACATACGTAAAATGTATGCAAAATACCTAGCTCTTACGTAAGATACATAAACCTGTCCGAAAGATACATATACTCAACTGTGATGATCCGCATCATATGTAAGCATATGTATCTATCTGTAACACAATTTGCAGGATCCGCAGTCTTACGATGACCCATCTCCTAATTTGAGTTCGTGTTCACAACTGGGATCTGGGGTCTCTTCACTGCGTATTTTCATGATATTTACGTATTTTCATTGTGCAAGCATCCGCAGGTCCGTATCATGCCATGCGACTGTAGCATGTATGTATGTATGTATGTATGTATGTATGTATGTATGTATGTATGTATGTATGTATGTATGTATGTATGTATGTATGTATGTATGTATGTATGTATGTATGTATGTATGTATGTATGTATGTATGTATGTATGTATGTATGTGTGTATGTATGTGTGTATGTATGTATGTATGTATGTATGTATGTATGTATGTATGTATGTATGTATGTATGTATGTATGTATGTATGTATGTATGTATGTATGTATGTATGTATGTATGTATGTATGTATGTATGTATGTATGTATCTATGTATCTATGTATCTATGTATCTATGTATGTATCTATGTATCTATGTATCTATGTATCTATGTATCTATGTATCTATGTAACTATGTATCTATGTATCTATGTATCTATGTATCTATGTATGTTTGTCTCTGGACAAGCTAGGGCTTTTACGCTTTGCTAGATTTCGTTCAAACTTTACACAACTATTTGGTATGACGCAACACCGAAGTGATTCGATTTTGGGCACTTTGCCAATTAAAGTGTGCTTTCCATAGTGCCATTTTGGGTCTATTTTCAACATTTTCTGCAATAGTTTTGTTGATGCTTGTGAGAAAGCATTCAAACTTTGTACAATGCTTACATGCCTACTGAACATTACCTGTATTCAATTTTGGCACTTTGCCAATTAGTTTACTTTTCAGAGGGCCATTTTAATTATTTTCTTTCTATTTTTCTACTATAGTTTCAATACTGTGCAAAACATTACTATCGAATTGGCATAGTGGTTATATTGGAATAAAAGTGCTTAGAGAGCACAGCGTTACCATATTAATTTCGACTCATGGGCAATAGATATTTACTTTAGCCATGTTTAGAAAGCGCCTGCAATCCAATGCCAAGAACATAGATGTAGGATGAGTCACGCATCAAGTAAGACTTTTTTCTGCTTTGATTGCAAAGCAAACATCTTTATTGACCATGGGTCAATGTTGCTCAAGGGACGCTGTGCTCTCTGAGCACTTTTGATCTAGTTGGAAATTGGTAACTGTTTCACATTGGGTCTTGGATTGTGCCGATATTTATAATAGGTTTATCATTTAGGGAATGATTATAAATAATGATACCGGGGGGGGGTCGTCCAAAAAAGGGTGTGTGTGTGTGGGGGGGGTCGTCCAACTTTTCTGATTCCTTCTCTTTCGTCCAACTTTTCTGATTCTCCCTTTTTTTGGGGGGGGAGGGGGTCACCTGACTTTTTATGAAGGTACTGTTCATTTTTTTAAATATATTCTTTTTAGCAATTATCCAGAAATGCAATGACTATATTGATGACTTTTGCTTTGATTATCTCATATTATATATAATTATTAAGACTGTAAAAAAGCAAAATATAACATAAATGTTTGTATAAAACATTTTTATTCATGAATGAGTGGAACATCATTTTATGTTAAAGCAGTCAGAAATGTGTTTTCAAATGATGTTTCAACAAAAACATTGTTGTGATTATTGTTCATGTAAAGCTCTCATACGGATTGAGCACTATTACATATGTGGTAGCAACCAACACCCTTGAACTATATATATATATATATATATATATATATATATATATATATATATATATATATATATATATATATATATATATATATATATATATATATATATATAGCTATATATATATATATATATATATATATATATATATATATATATATATATATATATATATATATATATATATATATATATATATTTTTTTTTTTGTTTATTTAATTGAATTTATTTATCGTCAATTACACACATTAAAAATACGAAACAAAGTTGACATTAAATACAAACATCAAGCACATATGCTCCGAAATGATATGCATCATAATGATTGTTAATGAGGTGAAAGTTTTTTTATTTGTCCTGAATTCATACAAAATCTTTGAGTATTGTTGATAAAGTCAAAAATATGTTTAAAAATAATGTTGTCAATTTCCTTATTTTTTGTTCCATTTACTAATATATTAATGAAGGATTTGATATTTCTATTGTTATGATAATTTTTCTATATGGGTCTGAACAGCCATTGGTATCTCTCTGCTAAGACCATCAAGACCAGAGTCTTTGAGCTGCATGGGCGGGACAATATAGAAAGAAATGTGTTGTGTCCTCTTTAGCCAAATGGCATAGGTCACACATATCATAATCGATAAAATTGTATTTCTTTCTGTGGCAATTTAAACCACTAAGACCCATTATATATATATATATATATATATATATATATATATATATATATATATATATATATATATATATATATATATATATATATATATATATATATATATATATATATATAATATAACTTATAAATCAATGGACCAAATTAAGACAGTTCAAAGCTTTAGCGGGGGTGGGGGGTCACTCAACTTTTAAAAATGCTGATGGGGGGGTCGGGTAACATTAATTATCTAAAAGTGTGAGGGCACTGAACTTTTTCTTCGAACCCCCAAAAATGGACGAACCCCTGGTATTGTTATTTATGATCGTTCCCTTATGTTTATGTGTAAACTGTGTATTGAAGGAGTAGATACCAAGACCCAGCTGTGGTGTGAAGGCCCCATCCCCACTGACCAAGCTGCGAGGGCAGAGCTGTCCAGGAGAACCAACTCTTGTGTTGAAGGGAACCGGCAGGACTGTGAGCCCATCGCGCCCAGCTTCTGCCATGTACTCTACACAGGTGGGTAGAGACTCCTCGACCAAGGATTCTTGATCTATTAAATGTAGTATCCTTGGTGTAGCTAGCAACTTGATGATTGTGGATGCCTACATCACATATCGTACCGTGCATTCATCTTCTTCCTTTCTTTTTTTTATCTTTTCATATGATTACCTAACATTTTATGTAAAGGAACTGTCAACCGTGCCGATAAATAATGAGAATTCTACATTTTAGATGTGGATTCCTGTTCACCAATATGTAAAAATGGTGCATGGACCACAGATGCTACTGGGGCTAAGTTCTGCTCTTGTTTCCCTGGCTACACGGGCAAAATTTGTGAGACTGGTGAGTGTACGCATATTGGCAGAGTGAAGTCCGATGAATAGGGTGGAGGAATCAGCCTGGAGTAACTACAAATAAGAACTCTATGTATTCTTGAATGATTTCATCATGTTGACCATTTTATACTGTGATCAACATGATTCTTCAACCAAAACACATAACTATTTACATTTTCGGACATTCATCTCTGTCCGTTATCAGAATCTCGCTCTGCACATGTCAAGCCGAGCAACCTCCCATTAATATGATGTGGTCATACTCGAAAGACAGTTAGTAGGCCTCCCAGTATTGATTTATGACATCTTTCTTCGCGCTTATGTGAATCGCTTCCTTTATGGTTCGAGTCCTGTAATCACTCTCTCTCTCTATCCACAATCAATGGTCTGTCCCAGGCACTCTCGTGGTTATCCTTGTAGACATGGTCTGTTACAGCGCTCCCATTTGTTTCATTCATCAATGCTTTTCTTCAAAGACAACTGAAAGTCCCTTTCTTGTTCTAATCCACATCTAGTGTTGTTTCTTTCAGTGGGACACCAACTGTTCTGCCTGACTGCCCAATGTGAAGTTTCTCACAACCTTTGCACTTGTATATACGACTGTGCACTTGAAATTATAGATGAAGGATAGACACAAAATCTGACAGATAATCTGAACATGATGGGGGATAGCGGGAGTGGGAAAATTTATTCATAAAGCAGAAACAAAAGTCAATATCTTTCTAGAAACTGATAGTGAAGACGCCATATTATATAACACCATCAAGTTACTTGTGTACCAAGTAATAAGTGTACAGCCTTTTATATTATGGAAAGTATCCAGAACTGACACACGTAGAAAGAGATTCTGATGATGGACAGAGATGCATGTTGAAAACTCTAAGTATTAAACTCATTTCTGCATTATGAAACTTGTGATTAAAGAATACATAGACTTTAATTGGTTTAGTGATGTCAATATTCTCTGGAACCTTTTCCTCTTCTTTAAACTATTATATTTTGCTTAGAAGCTATTTTTATTCATTATAAGTAACGTTTGTATTACAGATATAAATGACTGCCAAAGTTCCCCATGTCAGCATGGGGCTACGTGTATAGATGGTATCACCAAGTACACGTGTACTTGTGACCCTGGCTACACAGGCGTTATATGTGAAACAGGTCAGTTCGTGTGCACTCAACCGTGCTAGCTTTGATGATAATGGTACATCTAATTGAATACATTTGCTCATATTTCTCATTTTCATTTATCTGTAAATTAGAGCATCATCATTACTCTTAACTGGTTTTACATTATATAAAATATTTAGGTACTACATGTACATCAATTATATAAATGCAAAATCATAGTGAGCATTTTAATTCACACACACACACACACACACACACACACACACACACACACACACACACACACACACACACACACACACACACACACACACACACACACACACACACACACACACACACACACACACACACACACACACACACAGCTCTATTTTTTTAGATCTAGCCCTTTACAAGGCATTGTAGTTTTGGGCAGAATATTATGCTCACATTTACCTATAAATATAACAGACCTTTTAAAATTCTTGTCTCTAACTACACCAATCTTTTCAATAACCATACAATCATTAAAGCCTAGAAAGAACAATAGCTACAGAATAAGTGACCATAATACAGCAGCTTCCACCGCACATTATAACATATTGTGTGTACATGACACAAACTATGAGAATGATTTTATGAACACCTTAAATTTTGAAAAGAAGCAAAATAATTATTGTTTGTGAGATCTGTCAAATGATATTTCAGAATGTAATATATCATAAGAGAGCGTTCATTTAAACTAAGCATGACAGGGTCGGCAGTACATTCTGAACTCATACCAAAAGGTCAAATCTTTCCAATAACTCACAAAATCACTGATAAGCTTGTTTTATATGTTACAATTGCAGGTTTCCAAGGCTGTTTTCAATACGCATGATTGTTTATTAATTATCAACTTTACCAAATTATGGTGTACCCTCATTTGTAAAGATGCATAGTGATAAAATAAATATGTAAACTGGTGCTGCTGGCCCAGTAAATAAGTTAGAAAATGATATGACATTTGTTTCATTGGATCATAAAATGCAAAATTATCTTTAATCTACATATCTTAAGTGGAACACTAATAGGATGACCCAGCCCACCACCACAATGGATTGTCTGGAAATAAAGGACACCCTATGGCATTTTCACCCTTCTAATGTAACATTCATAAAACTAAAGCATTATCCACACTCGATTCTTAAGAAATATGTTTTTAAGTAGTACGTTCTGAATATTCTTTTGTAGATGCATTTTCATTAACGGAAATGTATATTAATGTGTACATGTACATTAACAACAAAAATACTTGTTAATTCCATGAATTTTATTATGACGTATGTGGGATATTTCTTACATAAAAGTGATTAGGTTATTAAGATGACAAAATACAAAATGTTCCAAACTAATGTAAATATATACGGATTGCTCTAAAGATGAAGAATTTGAGTTATTATTTGCAAGGAAAATATTCCATACAGATCGGACAGGTATCTTTAATAAAGATTCCTATACAAAGAGATAGTGAAAGAAATCATTAAACAGCAACATTTTGTCTTAGGGTTGTATGAGAAACTACAGGAAAACCTTACCTGTGACCCGATAGTTTTGCAACTTTCACAGATACAATGTCTTATGATAGGTTTCTGAGCATATACTGAGAATATTTCACCGACGTGTATACAATATTTCTGGACATCTGTTACCATGCAGTTAGGGAGTCTATTCCACGAGGTCACAACTCAGTAGCTAAAGAAGAACAAGCTGCGGTTGGTTCTTGCTGCTGCTCATGCATTTTATACTGTAGATTCTTAGTACTGCACTAGTAAATAGTGCTTCTGTAACAGATCAGTATATTATTGATACATATGTCTTACTTGTAAACCATTGTACAAAAGACCACCAGACACTTGCACATTTCTGTCACATTACCGCACATCAATTCAAACTTTCATTACGTCATCAGAGCCATTGCCAACAGACTTGTGCATCAAACTTAAGTTGTGAATACGTGAGGGTAATGAAATGATTGTAAATGTACAACCAAGTATGTCGGGTAATACCTCAAAGCACATGCTCAAAAATGTTATTTGTGATGCTGTCATCCATCTTTATACAGAATTCACATAAATGTCCGGGGGTGATGTGGTTGACTTGGGGTTACATTAATGCATATATAACATACTGACATTGCCTATTTGTTAGAACTGGCCCCCTGTCAAAGCTCACCTTGCCAGAATGGAGGAACCTGTACCAAAGTGGGTGCGCAGTACACCTGCACTTGCAGACCTGGCTACAGTGGCAACAACTGTGAGATAGGCGAGTACCCATGAATATCTTTATGAATAAGGAACTACAGAAATCTGTATTTTGTGATACGAATTGTTTTTCGATTATAACTGGTAAAATTATAGTCATTTTTCCATTAATGTAATCACAGTTCCACACCAAACCTTTAACTTTCTTGCACTGATAGTTTCAAAATTGATTACTAAGACACTTTTTACAAAATTTAATACTTCTCATTCGAAACTGATGAGTGAAGTGGTAACTATCTAATTTAATCCCATGAACTGTATGTAAGATTCCTCAATGATATTAAAAAGCTAATATGATCAATGAAAAGCGTCACTCAAGGTGACAAACCAGTGTTTACAGAAAAAAATCAATTAATAACCAGAATGTAACCAGATAGGGACCATTGTGGTCGATATGATACTCGCCAATTATTGACAATTAACATACATACCGATATTGAGAACTCTAGATATAATGCTGTGCTTTGTAAATCAGTAATGAATCAGGGACCATCTAGCCATAATAGATAGTCACAATGACCCAGTGAAAACCAAACATGAGTATCCTAGCTCAAACGATGTGACCTGTAGAAGGGTAACAGTAAGAAGTCAACCAAAAAATGGTCCGAAATGGACCCAAATATCGACCATTTTGGTCCATGTGTAATATGCTCCCAAAAGTCACCATTTTCAAATGACAAACCAAATTTGAGCATCCTAGGTCAAACGATGTGACTTGCATATAGGTAACAATAAATACTTGACCAAATAATTGTCCGAAATGGACCCAAATATGGACCATTTGGGACAATTTGATCTAAGGTTCTTGTGGTCACCATTTCCAATCGGCGTGCCAAATTTGTGCATCCTAGCTCAAAGGATGCGGCCTGAAGAGGAGTAACAAATGGGACGGTCGGTCGGTCGTCAGTTGGTTGGTATGACGCAATTAATGGGATCTTAGCCAGTGTAAACACTGGAATAAAAAAAGATGCAATACAGCATGGCTCACATAAAGAAGAAACAAGGTTGAATGTACAATAAAACAATGCACTTTGGGAAGACTTATCCATTTTACCGTATTCCTTATTGATAGCAATATTCGCGTAATTAATATGCATGTCCGTATTTTACAGGCGCTCCGGCTGAGTTCACCACATCTCCACAAGGTGGCAGTGCATACTACATTGCACACACAATCGCAACACACTATTCTGAATACGTGTCAATGTGTCAGAATTTTGGAACATTCTCCTATCTTGCCTCATTAGAAACGCAAGAAGAAGACCAGTATGTGGCACAGCAAGCCGCAGCTGAAGGTGAATTTGGCTATATATAGCTTTAAAATATTTTCATGAAATATCTACTTTTAAGTACATGTGTTCTGAAGTTTACTAGCAGTCAATTAAGTGTGTATTTACATTTCACTAAGCTGAATCTCATACCAGTCTCCATTATAAAAAACAAAGCTAACAAAATGACTTGATCTTTTCCTCACTTTAAAAGGCGTCATTCGTTAATGACGTCATCACATTTTCGGGCATTTCTGACACCCCCCACTCGTCATTTCGCGTCATTATTCTCACCTCAATTAATCCCCGCAATTAATACAAGTTCATCCCTGCAGTCCACAGTGACGTCATTTTTTCTCTGGACAGCCCCCCTTCCGTCGTCTATCGTGGAGATCATTTTGTACATGTATAATACTTTTTATTAAAATTGTATTTTTATTAAAATTATATGGCTCTTATTTGTTCCCAGGCTGTGGCATTGTGGTGACCAGTGGTTATGCTGTAGTGGAATATTCGCCCACCTTTGTATGGCACCTGTGGGACGGAAGCACCAAGTCTATCACCTACACCAACTGGGGGTCAGGACAGCCAAACAATCACGGAGGTCTCAATGAAGACCTCCTTGTGCTGTATGGAAGTGACCTCATGTGGTATGATGCAACACCAGACCTGTCTCAATGGCCCGCAAATGACAATGTGTGCTATGTGTGCGAGTATCCGGTTTGAGGCAACTAATATTAAAAGTGTCCATGGGGTTTCGGAAAGGGGGGGGGGGGCGCACTTAAGGAAAAGAGGGGGCGCACTTACGGGATTTCATGAAAAACCCTGTGAAAATGAAGTATTTTGGTGGGAAAAGGTTGGGCGCACGCCCCCTGCGCCCCCTCCTGGATTTGCCTATGGGATATTAAAGGATATTAAAAGGCTTAAAGGGCTTTTTTACGGAACACAGTCAGGGAATTCTTACATCACCGTAAGTGAGTATTGCTAACTATAAACCGCTGTTTTGTTTAGTATAAATGTTCTGAATAGTTCTCTGTTGTATTTGCAATTTGGCGGTTGCATCACCTGAGTTTATTGCGTCGCTTCGACAGCTGAAGCAAAAGCCTTGTGTTTCGTTCGTTTGTAACTATGTATGTATCTATGTATGTTTGTCTCCGGACAAGCTAGAGCTTTTACGGAGCACAGCGTCGCTTGAGCAACATTGACCCATGGGCAATAAAGATGTTTGCTTTGCAATCAAAGTAGAAAAAAGTCTTGCTTGATGCGTGACTCATCCTACATCTGTGTTCTTGGCATTGGATTGCAGGCGCTTTCTAAACATGGCTAAAGTAAATATCTATTGCCCATGAGTCGACATTGATATGGTAACGCTGTGCTCTCTGATCACTTTTATTCCAATATAACCACTATGCCAATTTGATGGTCATGTTTTGGACAGTATTGAAACTATAGTAGAAAATAGAAAGAAAAATAAATAAAATGGCCCTCTGAAAAGTAAACCCTAATTGGCAAAGTGCCAACATTGAATAGAATTAATGTTCAGTAGGCATGTAACCATTGTACAAAGTTTGAATGCTTTCTCACAAGCATCAACAAAACTATTGCAGAAAATGTTGAAAATTGACCCAAAATGGCACTATGGAAAGCACACTTTAATTGACAAAGTGCCCAAAATCGAATCACTTCGGTGTCACATCATACCAAATAGTTGTGTAAAGTTTGAACGAAATAGAGCAAAGCATAAAAGCTCTAGCTTGTCCGGAGACAAACATACATACGTAGATACATACATAGTTACAAACAAACGAAACACAAGGCTTTCGCTTTAGCTGCTGAAGCGACGCAATAAATGCAATCTATGCTACATAAATATGAATAGTTTTTCGTGATCACTGTCATTTTTGTGCCATTCTTGTGCCATTTCAGCTGCTAAAACAAACCCTTGTGTTTGTTTTGTGTGTGCCTGTGTATTTATTTGTGTATGTCTGTGGACAAGCTTGAATGTTTACCGACTAACCAATTTTATTCAAACTTTACACCAGTATGTGGCATGACACGACACTGAAGAACTTGTCGATAAGATTGATGCGTGAGCTGTATACAAGTGCGATGTATTTAGCACAAATGTGGTATTTTATTTCGCACACATTGTGTTTAGACAACTAATAAATAATTATTTGCCTGCTATTCTATTCACTTGTTTTTCTTCCAGTTGTTAAGCCAAGCGGAGCACGCTCAGTGCATGCCCCGTACTATATATAGTAAATACATCTGTTGTTGTTTTTTAATGTCAATTATCCAACAACAACAACAACAACAACAACAACAACAACAACAACAACAACAACAACAACAACAACAACAACAACAACAACAACAACAACAACAACAACAACAACAACAACAACAACAACAACAACAACAACAACAACAACATCCATATACTACTGTGTAGTTAAGAGTGCCATGCCAACTGGCCGATCCACGTTTTCGGTAAAAAAGAGTTGGGGGTGCATCCACAGGATTTTACCGGCTTGTATGAGCAAAGGTTTAAGGAGATGACAAAGAGTGTACATGAATCTATATATCTTTGCAGATACGCCCCCTCCACTCCACTTAAAAATGACATTTTTGGCCCCCACCCCTCTGGATCTGCCTATGATGTCTGTACGTATGTTCGCACATTTAAAAAAAAGCCTGTTGAATGACAATTTGAGTGACCTGGTCAACATGTACATGGCAAAGACAGATCACTCTTTCTTCCTGTTTCAAGCAATCGGACAGTTTAGACACGTGATTAAAATACGCACCAATTTAAGTGAATTAGAGAACATTTGACTGACTGATGACCACATGGGTGACAGTGTACACAGAGCAGACGTGAAATGCACACACGTTAATTAGAAGGGCACGTCTCCTCTTAGATGGACCAATGATACATTACCTGTTTATAGACAGACAAGGTTGGACGCCGAGCTAATCCGTCTCCCGTTGTGTTGGACCTTTAAGACGTAGGTTAATTGATCTAAATGGAAGTGGTCTTTTTGCACTTGTTCACATTTTTTTTAGTAAAATGCAGTTTGTATATTCTGTTGATTGGAATATAAATTTGCAAAGCAATATTGGGGACAAGTGGAAGTTATTGTGGAACTGGTGGTTATGGTAATTAAACTGTTGGTTTATCGTTTATGTCTGAATAGTGATGCTAATAGCATGAATCCATTGGCTCCAATTATGGTATTCAATACATCTATGCAAACCGGGATACACAATGAGGGCTAGACATACTCTACATATTTGACAGTATCTCCGCTGGTAATATTATATATGTAAATGGATTTGTATACCACAAGCTATGATTTATAGTACTACAACGTATGATAATAAGCATTTTCTTTCACAATACTATACACTGCAAAGTTCCCAGTCAAATCAACGATCAGCCGCTTGCTTCTTTACGCCCCTAAAATTCCACAAGGAATGTCCCAATGTGTGCTTCCGTGGCCGAGTGACCAGAAGGTCGTGGGTTCGATTCCCGGTCGGGTCTGATGGTGGGTGTTGAGCAAAACTACCTCCTACAGGTTGCACACTGCTTCGTGGTACAAACGTTAAATAGGTACAGGTCAGGCGAGTGAATGCTAATGTGAGTGATTAGCTCCCGGGTGAGTTGAGAAGGATATAGTGTGACGAGGATGCCAAGTACCTGGTGTAAACATGTAAAGTCGCTAGAGCACGATAGCAGTGAATTGCGACTATAAATAACCACATTTACATTTACATTTAATATAATTATAAATACATACTTGCGTATGGCCCAAACTAGAGTAATTATCATCGGTGAGGTTTCTGGTACGTCATGTCCTTCTATATAATGATGTATAAATATGAGCGACGTCGCTTAATTGGTGTCTGGTGTACACAGAGCTCCTCTGTGAATGATATAGCAGGAGCACTTATTTGCCTCAAGCATCCGTGGAAGGTGCTATTACTGAGGTGTCAGCTGTTCTTCTCTCTAAGATATTCCTGATGCGATGTTGCTGTATATACACACCGTTAATTGTTGTCAGCTGGTCTTCGCACTATGCCGTTGTATGCGTAGATCTATATACATATCCTGGTTAGTTCACAGCCCGCTCTAGATGCATCAATGCTTTCACTTGATTCTTTTAGAACCCCATTGGCTTAATAACAACCCAACCCTGTCTAACAGCGGTTATTTGATAATGCTTGATACACATACCACTATATACCCTACCACACACATACCACGTACGCACGAGTCCCTATTTCACGTTTCAACATATACTCCGCTTGTACTGAAATACTTATTCTCTCCTTGTTGACACCATACCCGTTTGCAATCTCTAGATAGGCTTTGGGACACTCGGGAACTGGGTAATTTCTAATTAAGGATGGTAGCCTATACGTGTTTTGCGAAATGGATGTGAAAAGTAATGAAGTTGGAAAGCGATGATTAATATCTTTGTTTGTGATACGATGCCTGTAGCTATTCATAAAGCAGCCAGTGTAAAGAGCCAGTGTACGCATATCGATCGATCACTACGTGTACGATGTAGACGGAGTGTGATCTTCCATGATATCTAGGGCGGTCAATACTCATCATATAGTGAAACATTGGCTGTCCAATAGTTGTATATAATAATCAGGTTTGACATCCGCACTCGACCAAAATCACAGTTTTGAAAATACTCTGGAAACATAACAGTGACAATACCTAACGACGTTGAAGCCAATCGCACTCATGCTGGTCATTATAGTATTGTAAGATGGCAAAGTTTAGATAATTGTCGTTTGTAATTACACTTCACAAATAGATAATATATTGGGTTGTGCTTATCAATTACCAAAAACAAGAATGACATCACTATCCAAGGCCCAATTGTGGCCAACACCCGTTACAAACGTGCTCTACCCACCACTTGGTGCTGGCATGATAGCCACTTGTCTCTTTGTTCTTAAATGCTTAAACTTGCAACTCATGCTGAGTAGGCACATCGGCTTGCTTCTGAGCTCTTTGAATGCTGTTAGGGAAATTACATAAGCTGTCCCCATCCTTGCTGTGAAGGTCACGATACGGATGATATGCATGCTAAATTAGGTAAACGTGCCGGCGATCAGCGTCTATGAATATGTCCATGTACTTGTTGACTTCAACAATATAGCTATCATGTTCTTGATCTGGATGTTACATGACGTCTTAACATTTTGATGGATTTTTTTCATTGCTTTGAACTGCTTCAATGTTGATCTTGCCTTGCGCGAATTATGAATTGTTTGTCTGTGTTGTAAGCCTTAAATGCCTCTGCTGTGAACTGTGGATGTTGATGTGGGTCCTTCTGTGGCTAAGTGGGTAGAGACTCGTGACCAGAAGGTCGTGGGTTCAATTTCCTGGTCGGGTCTGGTTTTGTGGATGTTGGGCAAAATGATATCTAACTTGTTGCATGCGTGTCAGTGACACCTACACGTTAGACAGGTATAGGTGATGTGAGCGACCGTTAATGTGATGATTAGCACAGCTGCAAATGTGCTGTACGCTTCCCACTTGGTTTAAATTATTAACGTCTGCTGAGGCGTCTGGATATCAGGCCAAAACTCTCGCACGATTACATTATATGTGAATGAAAAACAAAATGGGAAAGAAATAATTTCCAAATAAACATTGTTCATCTCGCCAAGGATGCAACTACATACAATTGTTCATTGGTGTGTCGTTATAATGGAGATCAATCATTCAAACCACATGATTTCCCCAAACCCTATACCAGATGATTCACGTCAATTGTTTCACACTTGAACTTCTGATAATTAGTGATGTCTTCTGCCATACATTCATTGTTTCATGAGATTTTCAATTTGATAATGAGTAAACGTACGTCTTTTGAGCATGGCAGTAGAACAATTGAGACTTCCAATCTCTCTTCCCTACACAAGGACGACACTGTGAGAATCAGATGTCATATATTGACATTGGAATCTCAGCGTGACGGACGATCTCAAACTGAATCAATAAGATGTCGCAATAGATACTCCGTACTACTCCATATGCAGATCCAGTGGTGGGGGTGGGGGGCGCAGGGGGCGCAGGACCCCCCCCCCCCTTCCCCCACCAAAATGCTTCATTTTCATAGGGTATTTTACCCTTTTTACGCTATTTATCCCTTAAGTGCGCCCCCCCCCCCTTTCCAAAAAACCCGGTGCCATTGTACTCCGACCAAGGATGCATTCAAACAGAATCGCCACAATATCACGAAAGGTAGATCTACTCTCCACTCTGTCCTCCTCACCCACGGCCCCGCAGAATCCATGATTAGCTCTGCACCCGCCCTCAGGCCTTCCGATCCGTGCCGGTTATATAAATGGTGATTGCAGGCTGTTTATATGGTCCGCCATAAACTAACGTAGTCCAATAAAGTTCCCATAAAGTGATGCAATATCACCTTCCACAGTGAGCTATCAATATGCAGATCAAGGCCACAGTGCCAGTCGTGGACTTTGCATCCCTTGCCAGGTTTCAACTCTCCTATATGACGGATAACACCTCTCTGCCGTAAAGTCGACGTAACTACGTCCCATTTGAAAAGCCATATAGCGAAGTACGTCGGCCTACACTGTCAAAGTAAGATGATTGGCTTTAGCCTGAGTATTAGGGTGTTACACTTGTTCAACTGTGAAGTTTATTGCCCCCATGAGAAAATGCAATGGCAACGCATTTTACAACCACCGGCAAACACATATAATAAATACACAGTCGATTGCCCCACTCTTCAATAGATCATTATTCATACTGGAATACGTCCAATATGATTGTGTGGCTGGAGATTCAGACATCATTATACATGGTAATTTGCAATGAATACGTCGAGGTGTGTTTTAATGCAGTGCAAGTTGCACCCGACTAGCTTTCTGAACATATTAGTAAGTAACACACGGCCCCCGCGAGTCTGCACAGAAAGCAATCGGACGCTCATACAGGATAATCCATCTTAGGTTTGACAAATCAGGACAGTAGTCTTATCTGACTATCAAGGTCTTCAGAGAGATCCAGCAAGGATGAGTGTGGTGTTGGAGGCACTCCCACACGAAATCCTATCTAATTTCCCGTGTAATATGCTACCATAGATGTCGTTATTGGCGCTGCCTCACAAGTTCGTATGCACAGAAGCTCTCTATTAAGACCACCCTGGGGACTGACCATAGGCTGTTTTAATAGGCAGGTGGTCTCTTTACGGAGGTTTATACCGGCCTTTTACTGAATGTTTGGGACCAATGAGCATTCTACTTAGGTGGTGTTAATATAGATGTGGTCTTAATTTGGGGGGTGGGGGTGGGGGGGGGGAGGTTCTATACTGTACGTGTACAGTTCTCATCGCATTCTCACCTGCAGTCTTTGACTCACCCCCTTGTTGTAAAAATGACATCAAACTCTAGCATTGAGACCTGCAGTAAAACCGCCTATGGTCGAATTGAATGAAGTGGGAGCTTATCATTTCACTATCATCATTAGTGATAAGATGAAAACACACGAGTTCTTTTACATTGATTTCGCAACTACAAATATTGTTCTTTCTAGTGGCTTGAACAGCTAAAGTTTAAATCATGGTTTTCAAATGATAGGCTGCTCTTTCAACATTATACCAAATGTAGGAAAGGCAAGTGCGAAAGGTTTCCGGTTAGATTGCGGAGAGTCATCGCTGCCGAGTGTAATCCATGATTTATATGTAAATTGAGCCGGTTACCTGAGGCACCCAATTTTGGCCCAATCTACTCACGAAGACGCAGCTCAATTTTACACTAAGCTCATAATGTTGCTCAATTTATTGACTCCGATCCTTTTCAATGATGCGGTGATCAGGAATAAGTTGGTGTGTGTTCATGTCAGTGAGTATTAACTCTTGCCATGACTAAATTAAGTCAAGTTTTGGCCATATTGCAAACTTTGAATTTGTACAGTTGGAAAGTGTCTAGGAAAAGAGTCCATTTGCACTTGATATGTGGTAGAGTGGATATACGATTCGGGTCGTGACCAGAAGTATGCAAATTCGATCCCATGTGGTGGGGTGGGGTGGACAAACCCATCTCTAACCAGTTGTACATTGCAGGTATACGTTAAATAAGTAAGGCGAGGTGCACGTCCATGTAAGCATATGTAAATTGGT
>CM032666.1:59913792-59981292 GCA_019095985.1 Streblospio benedicti | reverse complement strand
CCTTGGCAGTTGTTAAACATTGATCCCTCACCTACTGTACATGACGCAAAGTCAAACCTATCTGCCACAATTTATAGATTGATATTGATATATTTCGTAGTTTTATGTCCTCTTGTATTCATGTGTTTGTGTCGCCCAATAATAGGTGCGAAGTACGCCATGAATACTTATGATGTATTTTATGTATACCGTCTAAGTGTATAGGTATTTCATCTCATTGTAATCATAGGCTGACATAGTAGATGTCCACATGTTGATGTGTGTGTTTTTGCAAGCAGTTGTGTGTTCATACAACAGCTGTTAGGACACTTTTTAACAAAACAAACTGAATACTGAATATATTTGCATAACCTACGTGCAAACACTGCCATAAACTACTTTCTAAATAGGATAGGCACCTTTTATGGATGCATAAGCAGTAGCTTAGAAGGATGTGCGTTCTTTCCCATTACGCCCTCCTTATTCAAATCCCACTTTTTCCAGCTGTGGTGCCATGTGCAAGCTACAAGTACAGCAGGGAAGATGGGTCCTTACCGGTTAACCAGTTAAGAGCGCATTCTAGCTTTTTGGGGTGTTTATTGAAGAATGAACTTCCTCACAGAAACAGTATATTATATTCAAATGTTCATTCTGACTCAGTTTGCTGTGATTTATAGCATATTGCACCGTTCTTCGATGCATGATGTTACTTGGGCTAAAACTAGAATATAACATACAGCACATGTACAAAATGGGTTCATCAAAATTGCGTCTGGCAAATTGTACATTATTCAGTCTGATGTTTGACAAATCACCTGAAATATAAATTTACTTTTTGGTGTCAATATCTTGATAGCCAGCGTCACCCCAGGTGACATACAAAAAACTGGACATGCATACCAAAGTACAGTGATGATTCTTTTGGTGTCAATCATTCGCATAATCAAGTTCACCAGTCAAACGGAAATCTGACTATGTTGGTGGAGGAGATATTGTCATTTCATAGCATTTGTGTGAACAAACGCATCCTTAAACAGTTGCACACTACTCCCTGACACTTACACATTAAATGGGCACAGGTTAGGCAAGTGAATGTTAATGTTGATTGAAAAAATCACGTCTTCACCATGGTTGCAATATGCTGTATACTCCCTGGAGAGTTGAGAAAGACATAGATATTTTGTGAAAAGGATGCCAATGATCTGGTATGGATGTCATGTTGTCTGTATACATATTCAATTGATTGTACGCATTATATGAGCAGATGCCCCCCCCCCCCTCCAAAAAGAGGCCCGTTTCTTCCTGGACTAGTGCTGAGACCACTTTTTTTCTTTGGACAGATTCTTGTCTTGAACATGTTTTTAGAATTACCCCAAACCCCATCTTTAAATCCGGTAGAGGAGTCGCCCCATAATTTTTTTTGCCCGTCCCACACCAGTTCTGCCACTATCCTGCTCTTTATCACAGTGAATAATAGGCACCCCCAGTGCACTTAGTATGTCTACTCATCACCTAGGTAACTGTCCTGTCTGTGAGGGCTTTTATTTGCAGCTAGGGTGTTTAACATTGTTATAGAGTAAACTGTGAAAATGCCTGTGAGCAAGGCGACTCCCATATATGCCCTTCATCGATAATCCTGTTTCCATGAGTTTGCCGGTGTTGCTTGATGGATAAAGACTGCACCACAGCAGTTAGTTCTAAGAGCTAGAAAGACATGCAACACATGAGAGACATGCATAAAGTATATATCATTTTCAATAGATGTAAAACTGCAAATGTTATGCTGTTTATCAGTCTCGTGAAGTGAATCAATACTAAGATGATGTTTCAGATTATAAATGAGGCATGAGTTAATATTTGAATACACAGAACTGGTGACATCTTTCATCTTCTATTCTTTAAAATATTAGATGTCACCAATTCTGTATATTCAAATATCATAATTTTCAATACATGTAAAACTGCAAGTGTTATACTGTTTATCAGTCTCATGTGAAGTATACTAAGATGGTGCTTCAGATCATAAATGAGGCATGAGTTAATATTTGAATATACAGAACTAGGGACATCTTTCAACTTCTATTCTTTAAAGTATATATCATTTTCAATATATCTAAAACTGCAAATGGTATGCTGTTTATCAATCTCATGTGAAGTGAATCAATACTAAGATGATGGTTCAGATTATAAATGAGGCATGAGTTGATATTTGAATATACAGAACTGGTGACATCTTTCATCTTCTGTGCCTGTTGTCTCTAATCGTTGTGGTAAGAAAAGGGCAGAGGTTGAGGGCAGCAGTGGTTGAACACATATAAATAACAAACTCTCTCAGTAAGATTAGATACCACTTTTATTGCTTAGATTATCGACAGCCATAAGTTACAATTGAGGATAAACACATAATGTACATCTACAATACATATCAAGTGATAACCAGTGCACTTGTTTGACACCTGCTGAACCATTGTGCCAATGCATCAGAAGATTACACACAAACATAAAAACTACTATAATGATTGTCACCAATAAGCTGCTATGAACATTGATGGAAATTGTATTTATTTTCAGCACTGTAGTGAGATGTCAGAGATAAGAGTCATGATTTATAATAAAAATGTAAAATGAAAAGCATCAACATTTGAATAGAATCAATGGAACTATACTCACATTGTAAATGCTAGCATCATAGTAGTGTTTAGTAGCAGTAATTAACGTATAGTTTGTAAGCACGTGCGATACGTAACATCCATATATAATCTTTCAATGGTAATAAGACAAAAGAGTAAAATTAACTTCTAATGATTAACCAAACCGTCTAGTTTTCTATATTACTCCAGTAATATGTCAAACAAGTAGTTATAGCAGAGAATGAATGAAAAAAAAAATCTAATATAAGGACCATACACAGCATGTTGTTTTTTCATTACTAGTTTCCATTATTATATTGACTACAATAAGAACAAACGTGCATTTGTATAGGAACCTAGGTGTGACACATACATGTATAACCGCAAACGCTATTAAAAATGCTAGTATGATAAGTGTTAATAAATCAAAAATTGTACTTTCTACATTTTCAGAAACACAAGCACAATATCAAATAGATAACTTATTGTTTCAAAGAATGCAGTGTGATAAAACTATGCATATCGGTGAATCTAGATGTTGACAAACTTCTACATGTTAAGTATACCAAATATTGGATTAAAACCATTTCTGGGGGCATTTTAGATGATGTGTAACATAAGATAAAACACGATGGACGATTGTGCTGCATACAGATACGAAGCTGTGTCTGATAACACTTGTTGCAAACCTATTATCTTTTTTGTTGCAAACCTATTATCTTTTGTAATAAGCAAAATGATACCAAACTGTAAGAGGCAAAGGTGTTTGGAAAGGTAAAAATTCATAACTATTCTACTTCTATCTAATTGTAAATCATCCATATACACTTGACAACACAAAGTATACACACCCCTGATTTACGACATGATCTATTTGATATGATACTTTGATTATGTCCAATAAACAAAGAAGGCAACAGTACTGATACTTAAGAAGCCAGTACAGCAATGGCGTCCTTAGTTTCAACGGGAAAATGAAAAACTTTATGTTTCCCATCAAAACAAATGTTGATCCATGTGCTAGATTGTAGTCATAATTGAAAGACATGGATTCAATTGAAATGTTGCAATTTCACTATTTTCCAGGACCGGGGCCCTGCTCATCAAAGTGCAGGTGAATTGTTTATCTCTAACAAGTATACACCTGTTTAAAGGATTCACAGCTCGATTCACAGACTCAGATATGACAATGACAATAATTCAGGGAATATATAATTTCCCTTCTTGAAATATGGCTGCTTTTCTAAAGAACATTATAAAGTATTATACCGTAATTGACGCCAATGCTGTACAATATCACAACTCATAATTCAAAACTAAAGTTAATTAATATCAATCAATATTACATATATTCACCAATATTCATTAACCCATAGAACAATATTACCCTGACTCCCATCATAGCCCATACAATGGTCATACAGTTTTTGAGAGCTTCATATAGAAGTTGCTATCTGTAATTTGCCCATATGCTTACTACTAGTATTCTATACTGCTTTGGTATTGAAATACAAAGCTGCACTAATGTATTTTTCAACAAGCAATGAATCATGTGTCTGTCATGTTTTGACAAAAACA
Organism: Streblospio benedicti; assembly: GCA_019095985.1. Taxonomy (NCBI): domain Eukaryota; kingdom Metazoa; phylum Annelida; class Polychaeta; order Spionida; family Spionidae; genus Streblospio; species Streblospio benedicti. The sequence goes on along the minus strand of CM032666.1, from coordinate 59,977,105 downwards.
ATTTGAGAATGATGAGCATCTTGCTTTACATTGCTAGCATTGCTTCCATAGTAATACACCTTAAAAGTTGACTAGTAGTGATAAAATTTCAAATGGCAATTATAAGTGAAGCAGTCCAATGATAAGATCTAAGGACCAATGCCTACTGATATAAGGTGAGACCGTGACTCAGAGTGTTCTACATATATTCTGCTAACCCTAATGCATGTGACTGATTAGCTTTGGAAGTGATTTTGATACATATTAAATTAACCCAAGTTTACCCATTACTCAATGATGCATAGAATGTATACATGTACATAGACTTTAACTGCAGCAATTGCACTAAATGCATTCTGGTGGTTGCCAACCATAATATATGAATTATTGCATGTATTATATTTTTCATAGAAGGTTTATTTTTCACCATTAGTGAAACCTGTTCCACAATGCAAGTCTATTTACAAAAAATGTATAATAAATATTTCGGTTTGGGTGCTTTGAATTGAAAGTAACCAAGTGAGTAAATTAGATTTCTGCTAGCTACGATTTCATACCAAATTATCCGGAGTATTTTGCAAATTCCAACCCCTTTCATTATGAAGATATTGATAATAATTAATCAATTATTACAGATATTTAATACATTTTATATATTATTCTGAAAATATCCATGAATCATTTCCAACTGGCCAAAGAAGATTTTAACTCGCTATGGTATGAGAAGAAACTATTGCAATCAACAATATATAGATATATAAATATTCTAACTTCATTCAAATACACACTTCCGTGAATATATATATGCCCATAATATAGGAAATGTTACCTATTCAAGAACTTCAACAATAAATCACAATAAATATTTCTGCAATAAGACCAGATTCTAGTTTTTTGCTAAATAATTGATATAGCAAATCACTGTTCAGAAAAGAATAAAGTATTCCAATGTTGCGATAAAGTAAGTCTATGTGCTACACTTAGATTGTAGTAGATAATAATAATAAACAGAGACCAGCTCTGCAGCGTGTCTATTGTCACTGAAGTAGAATCACTGCAAGTGGACATTTTTCACATGAGGAAAGTTGCTTACCATTGTAATGAATCACAGGCCAGAACGGTGCACCATGTGCAAATTATGTTGCCTAATCCTGTCTAACTTGCCATTCAACGAGGCCTTTTGGGCACATTGCAGGAAGTCAACGAAGGATAGCATGCAAGGAGTTCAGTTAGAGATGCAATCAGTGGCCAGAAATCAGCCACTTTTTTATTTAATCAATGTAGCTGGCAAGTATCCTCATGTGAAAATGTCTATTAAGTCACTATAAACATCAAACAACTTTTGCTTTGAAAACCAATCCTTTGCCTTGGGAATGACACTAATAACCTTTTCCCTTTTATTCTGTAAAAGCATTGCTTATAACCATCTCTTCTTTCTTCTTAATCCATTATTGCCGTTCTACGCAACCAATATAGTATGGCAACAATGTACTGCTGGATTAGGAAGTCCTCTTTCTCAACCCAACATCTGGCATACACATTTACTAGCCATTGTGCCAACTATCTCAACAATACCAGTCATTGTCCAAACTATCACATCAATACCGTCCAAGCTATCTCAGCATACCGTCCAAGCTATCTCGCCATTACTATCTCAACCACCTATTAGCTATCTCAACAGTCCTGTCATTTCCAACTCCGTGGCGTGCCCCTACCTAGGCACGGCTGCCTTCGGCCTCCTGCAGCCAGCGAAGATGGCGACGATGTACTTGCGGAACTGCTCGCTGAAGTAGCAGTAGATGACGGGGTTTGCGGCGCTCGTAGCCGAGCCGAGCCACTGTGCAATGGGCACGAGGGTCTTGGTCACGATCCACCTCTCAGTGCCACCTGCAATTGTGTTATAGTGGGTTTGGTTCTACATTTCGTATTTGTTTTGGTCTTTACCCAACTACCTACAGATCTATCATTCAATATTTGTCTGGAATATGACATTCCTTTTCTCTGGGTTGATGCAATATTGAGTACTATGTAAATATGTGTGCATTGCAATTCACAAATACACAATATATAAGCTGTTACAATTACCAAAATGTGAATAATTGTTTTGTTTGTTTTTATTAAAACATGTGTGCAGTGAAATAGACTGAAATTCTGGATTACGAAAATGTATATTTACAGCTGTGTAAAATACTTAAGCGTTCGAACATGTATCAGTAAAACATCAAATTTTAAAACTCACCCATGGTTGTTCCGAAGAGAATGCGCATGCGGATGGCATAGAGAGGCAGCCAGGCCATGGCGAATACCACGGTGACCGTGATGAGCATGCGCACGATACGGATCTTGCTGCGCTGTATGTTCTTCTCTGCCTGGGTGCCCTTGATGCCGGACACATTACGCTTCCAGACCTTTTGGGATAGAGATGAGATTGTGAGGTATAACTGCTAAGTGCTTTTATGCATTGTCTGCAGCTCAGTCATGAATTTTTTCTGACTAGTTCATGGACTTTCTTGTGTGCTTGAGTGCCCTTACTACTAGACATGAAATGCTTCCACACTTCCAGCGTATGCTGTCAGCTATGCGGTTCGAGTTCGAGTACTGCCATTGGGGTACTTGGTGCCGTCGAGGTGAGAGATGTAACTGGGTAGTTTGATGAATAAAGAGTTTCATTTCAGCAATTAGATATGTGAGATATTATGATATCATGTGATGGTTATATGGTGTAGTGTCATGGTAAGGTTTTTATTTTTAAAACAGATAACAGTAAGAAAAGTGTGTCTGTTGTTTTGATCCATATTTACATACAATTTACACAAAGCTGGGGAGTTTCATGACTGTGAAAATTATGCAGCAGATGGTGGTAAGCATAGTATTTGTATGGTATAAACGCATAGTATTGCAGAAAATATGGACATTTGCAATACCACAAAGTATATGATATCAAACTAGGCTGACCTTGATTGCGACCATGATGTAGCAGATGCTGATGAGCACAAGAGGTACGAGGTAACATGTGAGGAACATCACGCCCAGGAAAAAACCCTGCAAATACACAAAAAAAAAACATGGTCAATTGGAACAGTGGAATGTCTGCACATGTAGTGTTGAACTGCACAGATAGTTTAACCAGCATCAAATGAAAATTCATGAGATGTTGACAAACATGTGGTTTCAGATATTTTCCTTAGATAGATATGCCAGTTATAATATAATATAATATATGGTCTGGTGTATTTAACTAGATCTGGCTGTACTTCCATATGCAGTGAAAAATACATAAGAAACTGTATGAAAAACGGTGGGTCTAAAATGCTGTGTAGGTTACTTTGGTTGCTACCGAACTAAATCATTGTGAAATAGAGCGCCCAGATACCTACCTTCTCAAAGGCCTCGTTAGGAAACTGAGGCAGGCAAATGGTGGTTTTGGTTGAGCCGAATTCTATCATTGTGAAGTAGAGTGCCCAGGGCGTCTGGAGGCAGACAGGGATGAGCCACGTCACTGCGATGATGATCATCGCCAGGTTTGGGTTGATGACGCGGGACCCAGGGTGGAAGATTGCAAAGTACCTGTAAATGATATCGAAATTAAAGGGTACTATACTGCAATGAGTTAGTGACCATAAGGTATTTTTTCTGTTGTTGGGTGTTAAAATCTATGATCATTTTGAGAATGCCATTGATGAATAATGACTTGACTTGTAGGATCATAGAGTACTTATGTAGTTGATCTAATATGCCAATATATTATCAACAAGAGTAGCGATAACTTGTTAAATTCATTTGCGTTAACAGAGATGATCATGGCGAGATTTGTAACATGGATATATATAAGAAAATGATATCCATTGTATAAATTTAGGGTACAAAAGAAGGTCATCCCGTCAGCCATGTTAGTACCAGCTGACTTTAGCCAAGCCTTCTTTTGTGATAATAAGGCTACACATTATTAAAGCGGAGTAATTGCCATAATAAATCAAGAGCCAGCCTTTTTTTATTATCAAGGGAGACTATTTGTCATTACATGTCATGTGGTCAGTTTAAAAATGTTTATAACCTGCATGTATCCCACCACTGTAACCGAACCAAAAGGTTAGGTAGTCACAATCACTTTGTTGTGTTAGAAGAAGTCCCCAGCTATGCTATATTTAAGGGATTGAATACAAGTGTTGTTTTGGAAACACAAATATGCAAATGAGCTGTACAAATAGAACATGGATCCCCCTTACCTCTCAGCAGCTACGGCCACGAGTGTGTTGACCGAGGCGCTGACCACCACAGCCTGGAGGTACGGGGTGGCCTTGCACAGGAACGCACCGAACTGCCACTCTGAAAGATCGTGGAACATATTTTCTCATGGCTGTGCAATACAGTAAAAACTCCAATTAATAAGACCCCCTCTGTATTGAGAACATCTCTATAAAAAGCCAACATCTCACAGTTCCAAGTTCTCCTAAAGTTAAGATCCTCTGACAGAGAACTTCTATACTTACAGCATCTCCCTATTCTGTAATAAGACCAAAGAGCCAGCCCATACGTGGTCGTAATAGAGGGTTTATATTGCATAGAGATTATATGTATACACCAGTTGCTTTTTCTCACTTTCAATACAGATGATATGTACATGTGGTACTCAATTAGTACAAATTTATGGACTTACACGACAACACGAACTGTCACAGTTTTATTTTGTGACTAGGTGACACGGATGCATTATATTGCTTATGCATAATGTAAGTATTGTGCATTTGCAATCAATGGTAAAGCCGTGTGAGTAACTCCCGGAGTCAGACTTGTAAGTGTGTGCAAATATTATCAATCCAGGCAGAAGAAGATTTGAATTATATTTGTATAAGGTCTTTTTAAAGGCTGTGGTGTTATAGACATAATGGGAAGGCGTCATGATTTCATGGCAATTCTTAAAGTAGGGCCTACTCAACGATGTTGTTTTTACCAAGGACATTTCTTTACACTTGTTGCTGGGCATCGATGGATTCTACAAACAGCAAACCGTATGCCACATTTACTACAGTGCTCTGTAACTAAACTTTTGGCTGACTGTCCAAAAACTTTTTAAAGGGAAACAATAAGATTTTTGAAGATTTAGAAATGAAGGCTTAGGGAGAAATGCAAATCCTCTTGATAGCAGGATAAACTTCACATTGTCTTCAGATGGAGTTTCGATAAAAGAACCATAAAAATGTTGCATGGATACGGCTCAAAGCCAGCTATATAAAATGTAACATCAGATGGTATTGTGACAGTTTTGTCACTTATGTGATATGTTGTCCAATGGCAGAGGTTGTGAACTAGCTACGACTGTTGAACAATCTCTGCTGTTAGAGGTAAAACTACATTGAGAACATGTCCGTGAGCTCCTGCAGTCCTTACCAATAGACACATACCTTTATCTTCAAGAGGTATAGTGCATTCCACCTGTTTATGAAATGTTATGCTTCATCAGTCTGAGACGTGGGTAATATCCCCCAGTACTATAAATTGTCCGAGAAGAAATGCCAGATTGATGATCCACTGGATATGTGGTGTGAAGCGTAAGGATGATACCAGTTCAGAGTGCCAATTGTGCATGACATATATTGTGCATCTTAAAATGAGGCTAAGATGTCCATGTCGTGTTGAACGTAGGTCTTGCTGGATTAGCAAATTAAGAAAACTTGTAATAGAGGGAAACGCAAGGGAAGACCAAAACAGACTTGAGATACAGTCATACAGAAACATCAAGCAGTTTTGAGCATGGATCGCATAGATCTTAACGACAGAAAGGCTTGGAGAATCACAAATCACAACTAAAGCACCATTTGTTTAAGGAGGCCTACAAGCGTACATGAACATTTAGTGGAATTTATGCTATATAAATTGTATTGCATTGTATTGTATTGTATTGGAGAGGACAGTCAAGATGAAGACTGGGTTACCGGCCCACACCCTTTGAATTACTCAAAAAATACTAAAATGTAATTAGGATTTAATTGATCCACTGATACATGGCTGCAGTGACAGGCGTCCAAGTAAAGATGTCAAACTGTCAATCAATGGGAAGAAAATCCCATCTGGTTTTGAGACTGTGGGCGAGGAAGACTTAGGAGATTTTGAACAAAGCCAAGAGTGAGACAAAAGTGACGTTAAGTGGAAATTTACATTGTTCAGAACATAAAACGCTTCAAACAAAAGGAAAAATGCAAAATAAAAGGAATGCCATTTGTTTGAGTATTTCACACATGGGCAAACAAATTCAAGAGATACGCGTACTAGTGTAAAATTGCATTTTGTCATGATGGAAGTTACAGGCCACATTAATTGCAGTAACGGACAACATTTTGATTAGACAGGTCAAGAGTTACGGGCCACATAGTAGACATTTTAAGACCCGATGTGTGAAGTCTTTGACGAGTTTGACATGTGTTCAATATGAGTAATCTGACTGTACATGTCTAATATTTATACATGCCTATTAAACTGTGAATGAAATTTGGTACCAGAAATTTAAATAATCGACAGCAACCCATTTGAATGTACAGACTATGCCTCAATTTTGCTTGGGTAATTCCAGTAGTTACTCACACGGCTTTACCCCGGTGACAGTGACCACATTTGCAATACCACGTTCATTCTGCTAAACTATAGATCGACACTCGTTTTTTCTTCTTTTTGCGCAAACAAGCACATTGAATCCCAGACACTGAATGCTGCTTGATTACAAAGGGTCTATGTCACAATCATCAGATATAATGAATGATGCCATATCTATCTATGACAAAGTGGGCATCAGTGAAGTGCTTATGATCAAAGCTTAATTCTTAATTGCTTGGTATGTGATCAATATACTTCTAATATCAAGATGTCAACCAATGTGTACACAGCTGAACATGAGTTAATATATGCTCATCATCGTTGAAGAGAAAGTTGAAGAGCATCAACATACCATGTGTGCGTGCGTGAGTTCAACTTGATAAACTTCACACTGAACTTACACCTAACATATAAGTGGCACATTTCTCATTAAAACAGATCAATAATGAAAAATGATTATAGACAAAAAAACACAGACAAAGAACCACTCATATAAAACATTTGTGTGTTTGACATCAACTAATCGTACAATGCACTTTTGCATAATTTTTTCCCATTTGAAATGATCAATAGAGCAAAATATGATTTAGAACAAAAATGGGAGAAATGAAAAATGTGATGCATTTGCCAATAAAAGTCAAGGTCTTTGTTTGCACCATGGGTGGTTTACGTCCAACCACAATGGGTAGACTATATCATTTCATTTGAAACCTCCCAGCAGATATTGAACATGATGAACATTACTCGAGTCATTGGCCTTTCAGTCCCAATTTGTACCACATTTCTTGAAATAGCTTATGGTAGAGATAATTGTATTTCACTTCCTATTTGTGGTAGAAACGTGCTGCTATATATAGAAAACTGCGACAGATTAGAATTGAGCACACAATCAAGCACAGGAAACACATGTTGGACTGTTTTTAAATGATTTTCGGCATCGGGTATATAATTCTTTAGGTGTACATATGGCATTAAACTCAGGTAGAAGTCCAATTGCATATCAATTCTACCTAAAATCCTGCAGTATCTAGCGCGCATTAGAGGTAAACAGCAATATACTGACTATGGACACTAAACATAAAATGTGCCTGATACAAGGGGTAATGATACCTAGAATGACATAAGTAACCAAACATCGATTTTCCCAAACTACTATATCAATCACTAGGTCAAAAAGAAACTAAAGATTAAGAGAGGTTGAGAGATTAAGAGGTTCTTGAACTTACATTATAATGGATGGAAAGATACACATTTATGCAACATATCATAGAATGAGTTATCATTGTCAGTTGAGGCAAATAAATGTTCTCAACATCCACCTCAGCTCTAACATTTATGAGAGGGAGATCTAACTTAAGAATAGGCACTTAACACGGCTTAAACATAGCCGCTTATCACTTGCACTCCTATACATGATTAGAGCCTCCACCTTTGTCACAATTCAGTAGCGATTGTGTCATTCTTAGGCCCATATGGCACTTCAGTACCAAGCACATTAATCCAAGTAGCGGGACTTCGAGCTTAGATTCCATGCTGAGCTGACTTAGGGCAGACAATGCCTGGCAGCTGAGTGTTTGGCATTATACAAACCCACCCGTAGTCTCTTCCATTGGAGAAGGCAGTTTCGAGCTGCGTGCTTCACAAGCATGTGCTTACCATTCTTATGGAGTCGTTCCATTCCTGTGTCGCCTGGACCGGACAGGAGCCACCTACAGGATATGTGGGTTGACTTGTGACTCGGGTACGCACACTAAGCACTAGGAAAATATAGAACACAGCAAAAAGTCCAGTTGTGTGATACCTGTTATCACTGGTTGTTGGAGAGGCCATCAGGGGTAAGTAAAACGTTTACAGTTTTGGTACCGTGACCACGATCGCAGTAGGGGTGTGAGCAACAACCATGGTTCTTGGTCTAACCTTCAAAATTTCCTCTGGAAAATGTCGCCTAAGAAGAATGCTAAAGAGAAAACAGTGTCTTATTTCTCTAAAACGGATGCTAAGTAGTAGTTTCCGAAAATAACTTTCTGACCAGGCCAGTTTTGACTCATAAGAAGAAGTGATTTACGTCTCAGATGGATGCCTGTCCGTGCATGAGATTCTGGAGGGTATGAGAAATCAATACGGGATTCATACAGGCTCTGACTGATGGGACTTAGGGTTTCTCTTTTGATTTTGGTTTCTGATTTCCCTTGGACTTGTCCATGGCAGAATCCTGAGAAAGTGCTTTGGTCAGCAAGTCCACGTTAGCTTCAAAAGCGTCTAATTTTGCCTCATGACAGCTATTATTCTGGTTTGAGTTCTTCGTCATCACAGAGTTGATGTTGTACTGTTCCTATTTATCACGTGAGCACCAAGACTTGCAATAATTCTCATTTTGGTATTCTCCATTATGGTCTGAAGCTCAGACCGGAGAATGATTGTATACCCATCTCTATCCGTTTCTGAACCATTGATTCACTGGTGTTGTTATCATCTCTGTATGCTCATTGTGCCAAAAGCTGAAACTTGATAATGAAGTCCCAAGTGTTTTTATCAATGCCTTGCTATCTTGTCTGTAACTCTTTCTTAGCCCGTCCGTGCTCCATGTCGCAGTTGAAGGAGTTGAGATATGATGAGATCAAAGTTGTCCAATATAGAACACAACACAAAGTCCACAACTGTAAACATTTTACCCCTGATGCCCTTTCCGGCAACCAGCAATACCAGGTATTACATACGTGGCCTTCTCATTGTGCTCTATATCTACCGAGTGCTGTGCTTGCATCCTCAAGTCAAACCCACATGCCCTGTAGGCGGCTTCTACCTGGTACAGGGGACACAGGGATGGAGAAGTCTCCTTAAAGATTGTATGCACAAGCGCATGTGGCACACGGCTAGAAACTGCCTTCTCTGATGGAAGAGATTATGGGTGGGTTCGTATGACGCCAACCACTCACCTACCTCACGAATGAATAATCAAGGGGCCTATGGGCTGGCCACTCCTTGGCGAATCCACATGGGAAAGGTTGAGCCTGGTAGCAGATAGGTATCGAAGGTCCCAACTGCACAGGAGTTGAGTTGTTTGCCCATAGTTCACTCAGCACAGAATCTAAGCTTGAAGTGCCGGTAGTCGGCTTACCATGCTTGGTGCTGAAGTGTCCCAAAGCATGTCTAACACTATACGGCCAAAGAAACAACGCAGTCTCTCCTGAAATTTGACAAGGTGGGAGGTTTCAAACCTAACTGGCGCAGTTATACAGAGCAGCCTACTCTGGCAGTTCCTTTAAGAGGCCTGCACGCCAGTGACCTATCACTAACAGGGATTTTTGTCACACTCTTCCCCAGTTTTCACTTTACAAGGTCGTCCGCTTGTACGGGACTAACTTGTGCTATGAAAACTCACCCTCAAAATATCCATGTGTTATCCATGGGATGCTGTATGGTGTGGGGCATCCCCGTCGACAGCGGCTCCTGCAAGTTACCCCCGGCGGAGTGAACACCAGGAGTGGGCTTCAGATAAGAAAGGAAGCGTAGTGATCCCTAAGTCTCGATCTGAAAGAAAGTAGGATTAGAAAACAACTCACACAAAAATCAACACTAACGTAGGGAAGTTGCAAACTCACCCATTACATGTTCACGAACCACTATTAACTCTCACAACTGTCTTCGGGTTCCTTAGTGCAATCCTATTCTGTATAGCTAGAGCATTTCACTCAGTTTTCACTCCGTAATCTGAATAATAGGAAGTCCGAGAATCGGTCATCCTCACATTGAAATAGAAAGTACCCTGCCCTTGTAGAGATCAAAGGTGTCTGTTGCTGTAAGGCAGATTACTCCTGTCTTACCATATCGAGAGAAGTCAGATTCATCCTGGTGCTCCTCTCATGGATTGGAGGCAGCTCATTCTGCATCCCTGTTCCCATGAATGTTTCCTCTTGCAGCCTTTTTCCACTCCATGTCCTGAACACTGGTTTATGTCAGCGTAATGTCGACTGCCCCAATCATATATCTATAGGAGACCTGGTATTAGCTCCCTTCTTTCAACAACCACTTACCCTTCCTCTGGTCAACAGTCTGTCCGTGTCCCAAGACTCTGAGAACAGCACACCATGTGGAGACTTCTAAGAATCTGTATCAGCCGTCACTCCAGCAAGGTCTGTCACATCAGCTGAGTCCAGTGCAGGTGGTAACTTATGGGCCTGATTCGCTGATGAGGTGTCTGGTAAACCACTATTAGGGATGCTCTCATAGACAGTCTCACAACCATTAGGTGCTTCATATGGCTGACGCGCCATTGGTCCTTCTACCGCTTCTGCTGCCCCCTCATCAATCTGGCACCTCGTTGGTCCTGTCCAGAACCGCAGCATCTTCATCTTGCAAGGCACCTGTCAGTCAGGGTCTGTACGGCTCCATATTGATTTCACATGCATTACGGACTCTTGTGCACTGATACTCGCTCGTCTGACATGAAAATCATTTCTTCAGAGTCGGAACTGGCCTGGTCGGATATTCTTTCTTCTTTAGCTGGTCCTTTCCGGGAACTACTTCTTAGCTGTAATGTTTCCATACCCGCCTCTTCTTAGTTTTCTTACTGGCGTTCATCTTTGGCGGCATTTTGCAGAGGAAATTTTAAAGGTTAGATCAAGGACCAGACTGTTGATTACACACCTAGTCTGATCCTGGTCATGGCATCACAGTGATAACAGGTATCACACACCTGGACTTCTCTGTGTTCTATATCTTGCTAGTGCTTTGCGTGCATGCTCAAGTCGTGGTCAATACAAACCCATAGGCCCTGTATGAGGCTCCTACTGTGTCGAGAAACACAGGAATGGAGATGACTCCCTAAGGATGGCAAGCACGAGTGCGTGTAGCACGCAGCTGGATAAAGGATGGATAAAAGTACCAATAGTGGCCCATTCCCTGGCTTACCCACAAAGAAGAGGCAAAAGCTAGTAGCAGATTGAAGGGCCCAACTCCACAGGAGTTGTGTTGTCTGCCCTAGATCCGCTCAGCCTTGGAATCTAAGCTCGAAGTGCCACTAATCAGCTTACTACGCTTGGTACTGAAGTGCACCAAAACATGTCTAATACAATACAGGCCTAAGAAACAACATCGTTGCTACTGAAACGTGACAATGTAGGAGGTTCAATTCCTAACTGGCCCAGATATACTGGGCAATCTACTCTAGCAGTCTCTCTAAAAGGGCTGCCCACCAATGACCTATCACTAACAGAGTTTATCTATTGCCCATGAGTCGACATTAATATGGTAATGCTGTGGTCTCTGAGCACATTTATTCCATATAACCACTATGCCAATTCGATGGTCATGTTTTGAACAGTATTGAAACTATAGTGGAAAAAAAGAAAGAAAATGATTAAAGTGGCCCTCTGAAAGGTAAACTCTAATTGGCAAAGTGCCAAAATTGAATACAGTTAATGTTCAATAGGCATGTAAGCATTGTACAAAGTTTGAATGCTTTCTCACAAGCATCAACAAAACTATTGCAGAAAATGTTGAAAATGGACCCAAAATTCCACTATGGAAAGCACACTTTAATTGGCAAAGTGCCCAAAATCAAATCACTTCGGTGTCGCGTCATACCAAATAGTTGTGTAAAGTTTGAACGAAATCGGGCAAAGCATAAAAGCTCTAGCTTGTCCGGAGACAAACATACATAGATACATACATACATAGTTACAAACGAGCGAAACACAAGGCTTTTGCTTCAGCTGCTGAAGCGACGCAAATATCTTTTATCCCTTACAGAACGTTTGACTTACTCGTCTTAATAGCACTGAGGAGGTTGATTGGCAACTTGAGGAAACACTGTCTAACCCAATGAAAGGAGACAAGCCTGCTCAACAGTCACTATGACCATTAAAAAAGGCTACTACGCAATGCAATGCGCAGTGCAATAACAATATGAGTTTAGATTTCTGGACCTTGCAACATGCCATTTGTTACTTAGTGTAAAAATAATATTTGGACCTGACCAGTGTGAAGTGTGAACTATGAAGTGTGAGGTATGAACTATGAAGTGTGAACTATAAAGTGCAAAGTGTGAACTATAACGTGTGAACAAAGTCCTGAGGGGGCTGTTGTTCACAGATAAATCATTGGAGAACAAGTGAAGTGTGAAATGCGATGTCCCAGCGGGGCTTTCGTAATGTGCTCAACCTGTCCTTTAAACCATAATTATCCAGTAGCCTGAATCAGCCAAACTACTCACCATAGAAGAGGTTGCTGAGCAGGGTGATGGGCAGTACAAGCACGGAGACAAGGATGTCCGCCACGGCGAGGTTAGCAAGGAAGTAGTTGGTGACGGTGTGCATCTGGTGGTTCTTAATGATCACAGACACCACCAGGCTGAAAATTGAGGGATACGTATAGACAGGAAAGTTATGATTAATATTTTGGAGTCTAGTCAAAAGCGAACTGCTCCTGTGGTTAATCACTCCTCGCTTTGTAGTTTTTTTTTTGCAATCAAAGACTGTTTTGTAAACGGGTACCAAAATGCTGAATTCCGCTCATAGTGCACTATCAACACAATTCTGCCTGGCCTTCATTCTTTCGATCATGGATATTTAATAAACAATACTCGTGATACAGATTGCCTACACGCTACCCATCTGCTGTTGATAATGGTGGAGTGTAAGTCGAGCAAAGAAAGCATTAATGCGTACAAGACACTGCCACATCCAGGTTTCCGGGTTGGGAGTAACCGTTGGTGTAGTTGCTATTTCAAAGTCCAACATAGTCGTTATCTTTGGGTGACAAAAAGAAATGTGTGTCCCCTGCATCCCCCATGGACCAGTGCATGATTACCAGGATCAAATACATTTTATTTATTATCATCAGTACGATGAGTGGAAAGGGTTATCCCTAAACTGCATCCCATGCTTTCCCCTTCTCACAGAACGGTCGCGTCTTTTCATTTTATAGGTTTACGTGAAATAATATTTTGCACGTTATCACTTATATTCATGATTTAAGGTGTCAAAATGTATACGCGTATTGTGACGTCCATAGTGTATTTGTAAACGATGGTATTCATATTGACGCGCAGTGAGTAAGTATGAGATCGGTATGATACGATATAGAGATTGTAGCTCGAGGGAAAGGGGGGGGGGGGTCTTGGTCAGAAAATGGGTACGGACGTGCCACAGACAGGTTGAAAACGGCACCCACCAATATACCGATTTTTGAGAAAAAGTGACCCACAATATACCAATATCTGAGAAAATGTGACCCATCAATATACCAATATGCGAGAAAAAGATGACACACCAATATATCAAACTAAGATTCTAGTACATGGAGATATCAAGAATGAATATAATGTATATCAATATTTTTTATCCTGATAAATATACTAAAAAATGTGAGAAAAAAACACCCATAATATACCAAAAATGTGAAAAAGACAACAAGCAATATAATAAAAATGTGGAAAAAGACACCCAGTTTGGAGGCACGTCTGTACTAATCGTGAGACACCCCCCCCCTCCCCCCGAGGATTGTAGTTAGAACAATGCAGACGGCACCAACCTGTTGTTGACAATGGCGAAGATAAAAACGAGCATGTAGGCGACACAGAACACCACCACCATGGCGGTGGACTGCTTGAGCAGGGGCTGCTCGGGTGGAGGGCCCCCTGCGTCACCCGGCACCTCCATGCTGGCATTGGTGATTTTGTCCAGCACGATTGCGGGGCCGGATGAGAAGTTGGTCGTTATGTCGTATCCCTCAGCCATTTTGAATACTGGGTTTGCGACTATAGCTCAGTGGGTACCAACAATGTGTTGAAAAAATCTTCTTCACTAGATTAGTACATAATAACCATTGAAGGCGAATGTTTTTTGCTGTTGTGTTTATAGAATATTTATTGTTAGGGGGCAAATAATGTCTTCAATATTCTCAAGATCTATAATTCAACCAATACCCTTCGGTAAACAGCCCCAGTAGTGATAGCACGCAGTTTTAGGCCAGAGTCACCAATCACATTATTCACATTATTCATACAATTCCCTCCAGCTAAGAATCCAATAAGTTTCTGACAGTTATCAAAGTAACCATCTCCCATTTGTTGTGTCCAGTCTCCAAAGTGCTCATCTTGTTGAAATGTGATTTATCTTGCAAGTCTTTTGGGAGTCTAGCATTCGCATTCAGTGCAGAAATGTTGAACCTAAAAAACAAATGCTCATTTTCAATGGTTTCTCTAAGGACTATAAATTATTGTTTTTATCTTGTTTATCTCGATTGTCGGAGTCGAGTCTAAGTCAAGTGCAGTTGTTGTAAATTTTGTTATCTGTTTTCAAGAACATCCTTTATTGGCATTCACGACAAGTATCCCCACTAAATGCATTACCAGTCTACACGCACATAGATATGTCTTCAGCTTCTCTCAGTTTTCTCTAACATTTGTCTTGATCTATCTTTTCTATTCAATGTTCTCAGTGACATCCAGTTCTAACAAGTTCTCATCTTAAAGAATAGGTATGTCATGCAGCTAGTCCACTGAAGTAAATGTCACCTAAATTTATCCTACACTTTTTGTTGTCTCAAAGCACGCCATTGAGTGTAGGCGTGTACAATTTATTAAGCCTTAAATTGATTATGCATGAAAATACAAATAATCAAATAGATTTTACTGTTATTGCTACATGTGTGGGTCATATTCTTTGCACAGTAAATCTTTTTTATTTACTAAATAGACTCATTTATACCCTTAATCAATGTTATATGGTGAAATGTCAATACATTCTTACTACTTCATACACTACGTTGCAACATTAGACATATGATATTGTTTTCAACCCATATCATCTGCGCTAACATCATACTCAAGATTTTAATTTTTTCTCTCTCACAGGGACACTTAACACATATTGTAAATCAAATATATGTCCTTCTCAAATTTGTACTTAATAAAGTAACCATTGGTTCAACGTTTTCACACAAACCAGTTTTTGTTTTCCATTTTATCATGCCAAAACTGCCTTACCTCATACAAATTGTAAATAGATTTTCCCCTTGTTTCTTTCCTCTCCCGCACAAACAATCTGTCCTTCAGTGTGTTTTGCAAATCACACTATCTTGAACCATCACTCTTCTAGTGGTCTCCCGTCACTTTGAGGCCTTGGCCACTAGCAGGAGCAGGTGACGCGGCCTAGGGACCGTGACGGATCATGCTCCCGGGGCAGCGGGGCATTCATCAGCCGGGGGCGGAGGGCGTGGCAGCCACAGATGGAGCGGCGGATGTGCCAATCCCGGTGACGGATCTTACTCCCTCTGCAGCAGAAACAATCAACAATGGTAAGTCACGCGGCTTTGTAATGGGGGGGACGTGCGTGATTGGTATATGGGGACATGTGTTAGCGATGGGGGGTCGATGTGGGGGTGGGGTGGGGGGTGGGGGGGCAACAATGGGTCGCCAGCTTCATGGATTGTTAGGAGCCTCTTGGAGCATAACTAAATGGTGACAGGGCCTGGGTCCGCAGCTGGTGCAAGTTGTAGTTGCTAGCTAGAAAACAAAGTAGTTTGCTATGCTAGTGGAAACACAACTAATGTAATTTTATCATATCACTATACTAGTACATAGACGACAAAGTAGGAACTGTTTTGGCACGAGACTCCAATGAGCGGCGTCAAGCAAAAATCATATTGCATTGATGTGCCAACCAATGAAGCAACACAGGTAAAATAGGCCGCCTTTCACCTAAATACACGTGGCCAGCAATAGCGTATTTACCCCGCGCCGCCGGCACACATAATCAGGCTGGCAATACGTTAGGTCAAGTGGCACATAACGCCGGGTAACGGGCGCGCGGCACACCATCTGGAGGCTCGTACAGGGGGTCCTGAGGGTTTCCCCACATTCTGCTGTGTTGTGCCCTTTTAATGCCACATTGAAGTATAAAGAGTGGAATTCTTTTATGAAAAGTTTTAGCGTACGCAAAACAAGTGCTGGAGCCACTAAAAAGAAGATCAAAGAAAAGCTTGACCCCCCGCCCCCCCCCCCCCGCCCACACATACATACACGCATACACACTGTTCCACTTTTGTCGAGCGTGACAAATTGCACATCATCAGTAAGTGGTGGTTCTTGTGTGACATTTACTAGGACGAGGCAAGTGCATCTGTCTGTCTCGAGTCCATTCATGTGAATGTCATGTTTAGCCACTTTTACAGGCTAACGAGCCACAACAAACACTGAAGTGTTGACGTGACACTTTTAGCCTGAGTAGGGGCCTCATCAGAGGTGGTGCTGGGATAATTAATTTGGTGGCCCTGCAAGGGGTCAGCCCCCAATAGCAGGGTCAATGTATCCCTGGTGAAGGCATTTTCAAAACTTAACCACGTCACGTTTTCTGAAGATGTCAAAACGTGCGTGTATCGGTTAGTGGGGCATAAAGACATGAGTGTTGCATCAACTTGTATCTTTGTTTAAAATCATTGGTACAGGCGGTCTGTATCTAACAAATCAATGAAGCTGTAAAAAAACACTGTCACTTGCACTCAATTAAACAGCAGAAAATACCGTAAGTGGTGTAAGTGTTAGCTCTAGACACTTTTCCAATACTTGTTAACACTTTCACGCTCTTCTTGCATGTTTTGCAATACAAATTGTTTGCAATGTGCCTCGCGCGTAACTGCATGACAGTGCTAGTTGGCAGCTGCTAATGAATTGGAAGTCAAAAGAACCAAACTATTTATATTTGAGGATATGAAACTTATGGCCGCTACTACGGGTACGGGCTACCGGAGCTTTAAGTATTCCACGCTGAATATGTTTTAAACCCTCCCTGACCAAACCAACGTGCATAGGTCTGTTGACTTTCATAGCTACCATTCAACTAACCTAATATTGCACAGACCAGAAACCCACGAATCCGCCTAGCTTGTCAGTACATCATTAGTTGTAATTACCTTAGTAGTTCTGTATTCAGAGTGGAATCCGTAAAGGTCCGGCTTTTATCACTAATTAGTGTTTCACAGACGACATAGATCGGGTCACCACCTCAGTGCACCAACAATGATTCCAGAGTTGATATAGGAATGGATAGTAATTTTATGTACACTCTACTAATTACGCCTCGTTGCAATTGTCAATTGCGTTCTACAATGTCTACACACGTGTATTAATTCTATGATCCATCGCGTATTTGATCCGATCTCATATGCGATTTCGTCCTTTTGTCATGTCACTCACTAAGGATGGGATATTCGCCTATGTTCACATGTAAGCGATATCGCTAGCAATGTAGGGACAAGAGATTTTTATATAGATCATCAACATTTATATTAACCTGTTCACGTGTAGGCGACGTTGCAACATGCAATGTTATCCCCTTTGTGTAAGCGATAAGGCAGGGTGTTCACTCCTCAGGTTTGTCTCAAATCATGAGGTCTCGATAACATTTGATTTTAGCTTAAAGTAGATCTACTCTCAGTGGGGGGGGGGGGGGTGTGTCTTCAATAGGTTAGGTGGGTACTATTATATTTTTGGGTCATAATCAAAATTCTGTATTTCTTTGGTCACATGTTTGACATTTTCATGTAGATATTGACAAATCATTATATTATTAGGTAATAAAAATTTCTTTCCTTTAATTCACACCATTCTTTAGTAACATTATGACAGAGCATTATCAAACTATCATTTGTCGCTTATGACATTTTATTGTTGTTACTAGGTCAGAGCTTCATTATATTTTGGGTATGATATCTTCGGCAGTTGCCCTATATGTCTAGGTACTGATTTCATACCTCCAGTGGCACACCCGTACCATTTGTTGGGTTAAGACCCCAACCCCACCCCCTAAGGGCCTACTACATAGCTATTGGAATACCGTAGCTTGTCTTAAAATCCATCTGAACGATTTATCGTGCCTAGCACTCCGCCTAATGCATGTATACCACTTTAGCGTAGTTTCACAAATCGATGCATTTCAAACATATATAACATACTGTTCATATAAAAAGAACTTGAACCAAAAACGTAACCCGCTTTTCGCCCTATGCATTAGATTGATGACTCTAGACACACATTGGCAGGTTGCATATTCTGTTACACATTCCATAAATTTCAACAATCAATACACAATACATACTTGGTTCATGTAGCCATTAAGTTTTGAGGCTGACGGCCTTTGATGTAGACACTATTCAATGCAATAGCTTGACCATCCTTAGATTTGTTATGTTCTTTTTTAAATAAAATATTATACTATAGATTTCATAATTTAGCATACTAAGTTGAGTTTTCAAAACGCTATAATAATGTCGTACTTGATAAACATGTTTGTTTTGTTTTTTGTTTTTTGCAATCATGACTTAAATTAAGGTTTGCATAACCCGAAGAACCACCATTTCATTGCGATATCATATGTGATTATGAATACCCATATGTCATCATTTATTTGTGCAATCCAAACCAAATCAAAACCACAATTATTCTTCTGTGAATGGAGCCTGGGACTATGCATTCATGACTTTCTTCATATATCACAGTGTTTGAAGACAATCCTCGTAAAAATTACACGAGGAAATTAATTGTACTCTCTTTTAGCAAGATGCCTATTTCAAGATAATTCAAAACAAACTCCTACAACATTTTTTCACATTGCACTATACTTTAAGAGGACAATTAACTTCATAAGGGGAAAATAATCTATTTTCAGCGTTTTAATGTATATTATACTGTAAACAATGATATGAAGCAATGAAGATTAACATGTTTTGAAATGAGATTTAAATCATCAATATTTTCTTCTATTATATCTTCTATTTCTGCTGCCTATCCTCTAATGAGGTATAAATTAAATATATGTTGGTCTAAATGTTTAATATATTTTTATTTACTCTTTCGACATGTTTCAATAACAACAGTATCCTTATCAGCGGCGTAGCTAGTATGAGGCAACTGAGGCAGTCGCCCCACCGTTTTTCCTCCTGCCTCAAATGCCCAACCGTTTTTCCACTTCGCCCGACCGTTTTTTTTTTCAAAGATGTTTTTGGTATTACAGTCTATTTCAATTTTAGATTAGATTGGAATATGCATACAAATTAATCTGTTATTTGTATTTGTTATTTATGGAAAAGCACATCCTAATAGAGCACAGTCTCTCAATATTGTAGAGCAGTTCCAGTGTCTGTACCCATACCCAGTGCATCACCCTTATGACAGGCTAACACAGATCAACTTTGACAACCCGAACTACACCCTGTTTCCACGAATCCGGGAAGTGCGAGGACTGGAGGCCGTGCTCAGTCCAGGAGATGTGCTCTACATCCCCATGTATTGGTTCCATCACTTTGAGTCCCAGCAGCGAGGAGGCCCTCCATCCTCTCTCACATTCTGGTATGAATCCGCACTGAAAGCTCACCAGGAGATGGCCATGATGAGAAACGTAGAAAAGATGATCGCAGACGCACTCCAAGACTATAATAAGGTTGGGCCATTTTTCTCCAAAATGATGTTGGGCCGATACACGCACGTTTCTGACTGACCACCCACTCCAACAGCTGCAGCAGATGAGGATCAACAAGCAGCACCAAATAAAACCAATCAAAAGGCTTAGCTTTTTCTAGATACTAATATATATATATAAGTTATCTTGTTCTTTTGTTCTTGTTCTTTAATGTTAATAAAACTTAAAATATTCAATAAAATTTGTTATTTATGGAAAAGCACATCATCATAGAGCAGATTCTCACAATACGTCTGCGTGAAGCACTTGAGGATCAGCTCGTCGAATACCGCGACATTCTGGATGTCAAAATCCAGCTGGACAATGAGATCCAGAGCTACCGCAGGATGCTCGAGGCAGAAGAGACCAGGCTGAACATCTCCACAGCAGATGAAGCAACTCCTTCAAGATCCTACCAGCGTACACCCGTCCGCGGAGTCCCAGGCAGCAAGAAGAGGAAGCATGGAGACACAGACTTTGGAAGTTTTCTTCAGCAAAGAGTATCAGCTGCATACAGTCAAAAGTCCCATGCAAGCGGTGCAGTAGAGGTGAATGAGACAGACACGGAAGGCAAGTTCATCAAACTGTTCAACACAAGTGATAAGGAGATAAACCTAGGTGGATGGCAGCTTAAGCATACCGTTGGTGATCAGGAGACTATTCACAAATTCCACAGACAAACCAAAATCGAGCCACAAGGATATGTTACAGTGTACAGCGCGGGAACTGACGAGACTCATGACGTCGCTGTCTGAGTGATCGTCATGAAACAGACATGATTCACAGGAGACAAAATGACCATCGAACTCATCAACGCTCAAGGCGAGGAGCAGGCATCTCGTGAACTGAGTAAAGAACAGATGCGCTAATCGTTGATCTACCGAGGATCTTCCTCAAGCGACGGCTCTGGTCTTGAGGGTGACACTTCACAAGAAAAGTGCATGATAATGTAAGAAGGAAAGATTGCACGTCCGCATTGAAAACAAAACTGAATATTTATTACTTAAATGATAAGATTACATTAGATGTTTATTCAATTAGTTTCTCCACATTTCGACTTCATATGGAAGGCTGCATACAAAGCAAAATAACTTCCAAAGTAAAATGGAAATAAAATATTCAGTATTTACCAATGTTATATTGCATCAAAGAGGATTTCACACAAATACACTGAATACGCCTGAACAGTTAAATGAAAAAAAAATATATATATACATCTTTAAATACTTTAGTGTGATTATTTGATTAAAATGTACACACAACTTTAGGTACATAAACAGAAAGTTAGAGACAATATACATATTTCAAATAAAAAGAGGCTCCATCTATTAACATAATCTAAGTCACCCCACCTTTTTTTTTATGTTTATATCTATAAATGTTGCTCAGAAAAAACTGGGATGGTGAGTGTCGATCACTTCCAATATCTTGTATTAATACCCACGTCAAATTGAAAATTGCTTTATAACTTTTTGTGGATAAATAGTTCAAAATTTGAAGGGTTAGCGGCTTAAATTTTTCATAAGAAAGAAAATTTCTCTGTGCAATAGGTATGCTTTCTTTAATACTGATATAAGTAAATTTTGTGCTTTTCCATTGACAAAAAACACATTAAAATAAATCAAAATTATTTGGACTAGTCAAAAACTTATTCTTCATTTGTGTACATAGAAATCATGTACATCTGCCTATCAAAAAAGGTAAAATAAAAAAGGGCAAATTTAGTGAGCTTCCCGTTTAATAGAAGCTGAACAATTTATGACGATCCATACAAATGTAATGCAGCAATTCAAGTGATTCTAAAAGTTGAAGTAAATATAGCCATTTACACGATCATGTGACGCATGACGTAAATAGTTTACGACAACATCACAATTTAGATTATTCTATAACATTAATCCAAATTCCCATTAATTGGGTCTATGTTCGTTGGTCCAGTACTATCTAATCAATTCAACAATGAGGTTGACACATTACTATGAACTAGCCATACGCTGTCCTACAATAAAACCATACGTAAGCAATTTAGATAAGTGTATACCTGTATTTATGTGGCAAGGCAACGCATAATTCCCCATTAAAAACTCAAATTAAATTTTAAACCCAACATTCCTATATAACAACTGTATGAAATGGATGATGAAAGAGATTTTATAACATTTTAATTCCATTTATGTTGTAAACATTTACATCAAAAATTGCAGTTTCCTGATTCGTGACTACCTGTACTTTGAAATGAAATGAATGACGATATAAACCCAAACTGACACTTTTACAAATTATTCATACACCAACTGCTATAGATAGTGGATAAGGTCATGTATTGTAGACAAATGTGTCTCTGGTGCTTTGCTTTCATGTTCACAAAACACTTCTAAAACATTCATAAACAATATATTATAGTAGACAATGAACGAACTCATTGATTGCCTACATTAAAACATCTAGCAAAACTCAAGTTTGCAAATGCTACACATTGAGAGATTTGAAGTGTTTTTAATTCAGGGGGGAATTCAGGGCTGCTAATATTTTGAAAAGTCGACTATAACGTTATTATGTGGATTTATTTTGATTTAAAACAAGCATCATTATGTAGACAAGCGAACGTACTACAACTATTATTCAGGGATTGTGCTGATCTGAGTACCTTTGTAAAAAGTCCCAGTCTGACAAGCACGATTATTGACAACGGTTAACTTTAAGTATATACTAAGACACGGATGGAGTTAAAAAGAATCGTATTTCCTAAGATCAACACGCCAGTGGCGAGACAAACTGGCACTTAAGGAGACTTTCTGGAGATAAAAGAATTTGGAGGTAAAAAATTCTTAAAATATTCTTGTTTTTTATTTTAGTATAAAAGTACATTCATTTCCCCTTTTAAAAATGTATAGGACTTTAAAGGTTGCGGGAATGGAATTTGGTTTATGGACCATACAAAAGATCATACAAATACAATGAAAAATTCAATCAATGTTAATTTTGACTGTACCGAAATTGTATACATGATCTTTTGTATGGTCCATAGACCAAAATCTATTCCTGAAACCCCTAAAGTGTTATACATTTTTAAAAAGGGAAATGCTTGTACCTTTATACTGAAATAAAAAACAAGCACATTTTAAGAATATTTTTATCTCCAGAAGGTCTGTTAATAACATCTACATTGTCACAGCTGTTTCGGCTACAATTATCGGAAATGTATGACCCTAGTATAACGTCCTGTGCTCTATTAACCTGCTCTGTCTGTAGAATGTTTATGCTTCTCTTCACCTATATCACGCGTCTGCGTTCAGCATTATTCTCTTTCATTTCACTTTCATACGCTTGGTAAAGTGTTTACAGTAGAGCATACACCTACCCTGCAAATCAATTGTCGGCTACTTAAAGTATTTTTAGCCATTTTTTCTCTTCTGGTACTGCAGTCTTTGTATGATGTATACAATAGGCTACGATACCAAGATATGAAACAAACTATTGTCAAGGCATTCATTAAATAAATGTATAACTAGCATCACTGCACTTTATTTCAATTAACATGCTCTTCCAAATATGATAGTCTAAAAGGGGTGTTATACTGTTTCCACTTCCCACTTAAATTATAGCTCCTTCCCTGCTCACCACTTAAGCCACATTATCGCCATCCTACATATTTTTAAAGCCATTTCACACTTCCCATTTTAAGATCATCGGCATCCTCAGATATTGTAAAACCATAAGAAACACACCACCCCTTTGAACAAAAAGAAAAGAAAAGAATCACACACAAAAACATCAACAACCGGATCCACTGAAAACGTACACTGCTAAAGGCAAACTACATGTATCCCCCTGCAAGTGAGTGTATTTCCTATCTATGCATTGATACTCTATCATAGCATTCATCATCCCGTCAGCCGCTATTATAGCCCAATCACATGCCATTTCGCACTCCATGGACAGATTTTGTGAACTCATTTTTTGGCCCTTCTTGGCGTCAGCTGAACCGTCTGCCCAGAGACGACCTGGTGTCAGCTGCGGGAAGTCGCTCACTTGCATGCTATTTAGACACAACCTTTCACTTTACAGCTCAACCATAGCTGTTCAATATAAACACATTAACCACAGAAATCAAACTCAAGCTCGATTAGGCGCAATGTAATAACTTCGTCATTTTGCTGTTCTTTCTTTGCCAATTTTAAATATGGCTTGTCATATTAAATTTGTATTCATTTCTTTTGCGACTGTTAACTATTGTCAAAAGGGATCTTAATAAACGTATTAGCCATTTTATGTTTTGGCTTGATTTGAAAAGGAGTATAACTTGTAAAAGGGTTAAAATTAAAGCTATATTCTAAATTAATACTTTTTTGACATTTATTAACATCCTTTTTGGCTATATATTATAGTTAAAGGTAGCAAAAGAAATTGATACAAATTTGGTATGAAGCAAACACCTTATTTATCCTCATCCTATTCTTATGACATTACCTCATACTTAATAATGCCACATGGCAAACCAGCCTGCAACGTGTAAAGGTGTAAATGATTCCCACGCTGTTGTGAAGTGTGCTGTGTTGTGAAGTAAAGAGTCGCTAAAGAACAAGTAATTGGTTTAATTGCTCTAAATTGCTGAATCAATGTCATTCTTGTACAATTCTAGTCTATGGTCTTAGTGACGTCAGTGTACTTTTGTAAAATGCCAGCTGATATTTAGTAATTAATGAAACAAGTGGGTTTACTGTGTATTTAGCAAATGCTAACTAAATTGCTATACAGGGTCTGTGTGGCAGCGATACATTGCTATACAACTGCTAACCAAAATGCTACAGTACTGATTCCGTCAGAAGGATACAGAACCGAAACGAAATCAGAGGAATCTGCATATAAAACGTAATAATTTGCAACAATTCGCAACAAAGTTACGGCTGTCACGGTTTTCTTGGAACTGCTCAATCACTGAAACTACGATACTTATAATTATCGAAATAAACAGAAAAACGTAATAATCAGAACATTTTCTCATACTTCATGTCAATGGCACCCATCTATCGCTAATAAATATTTGGATTTGTTCGGGCGTTCTCATTTATTCCCGCCACAAATTGAAAGTGGAAGTGCGGACGCCGTACAGCCACGCAATGAAACGAAAATCTGTCAAAATGTCGGCGTGATTTTGAACTTATAGAAATATTCTTTTTATTACGGGAACCTCAGTAAAATGCGTAATATAAGGGGAACAGTCAGAATAAACGTAACTTCAGGCGAGTTATGAAGAAAGCCGTAATTTGCTGAAGCTACAGAACCCTTTTACGTTCGTAATAGTCGCGCAAATGAGAAGAAATGGGAAAAAAAAGCATAAGGAATCATATCGTAATTCTCGAAGTTTTTCTTCTGTATCCTTCTGACGAAATCAGTCTGTATACGCACGCCCAATTTAGTTTTCATCAAACGGCTGTCAGCACTAAAGCTAAATAATGTCTTCTAATGTGTTTTCCAAAGGTTCATGTACTAAGTATATACGTATTTTACATATTATATATCGCATGCCTTATTGCATTGACCATGGTTGGCATAGTGCAGACGTTTATCATATGCACGTTGTTGAAAAGTATCACTAATATGCTATAACTGGTCATTATTGCACACTTATTGTGTGTGTAATGAAGTGTGTGCGTGTGTGCGTGGGGGGTATTTTTCGCAATAACTTTCCTAAACATTAAAATGCGCACAATCATGCCACACAGATCTACGGTAAAACAGACACAAGTTTGAATGAATCATTGCCAGTATAAATTATGCAACGTACAAAAATGATCATCAACGAATAATCGTGCTGCAACTTGATAGTTGGCCATGTTGATATTAGCATGTGTTATGCACATAAAGTGATATCTATGACATGCTGTGTCACTTCAGCGTATTTTCTACTTTCTCCATGGTCGTTTTGCATATCTGAACAATGATTCTTTCATCAATGCATTTATGCTTTGTTTTTTCCATAGGCAATGCTTCACACGTGTTGATCTTCTAGCTCCCATGCGTCACCGGGCAAACTGTATGGCATTTAAAAACTTGGCCTTACCCCACATGACATGTTCTCAACAACCCTCACAAAAGAAGCTAAATCAAAGATTGTACCCACGTTCTTTGGGGTCATTTATAAATAAATTTAGACAAAAGGCTTCTTCTCGAGGGTTACTGTATGTCAAATCCTCACATGATGCTTACAATATATGTGAGTGTTATTAAGTATTTTCAATGAGTGAATAGTGCTTAAGATATCAAGTATGCTGAATCTTATTTGAAATTTAATCAAAAGAATGTGAAGATCATGTTCGTCCAAAATTTGTGTTACAATGTCCAAGTGAAAGTAGTCCTACTCCTACGTTCGCACAACGCATTTGTGTTGCTACAGATATTCTAGATATTGTTCACATCCGCGACACGAAATTGAATGTGGGTTGGGTTTGTTTGTTGCTGCTGCTGCTGTTAAGATCGGCCAAATCCATGGCTAGGATCTACGCAGTTCATGCACTTTACCTCATTCAAGCAGCAGGCGTTAGACCGCAAAACATAACCAGTCGCAAAACATAACCAGTTACACAGTTTTGCGTTAACGCAAAACATAACCACACCCGCTACACGTCATTTTACAAGCGGGAGCTCCAATAGCGGACCCATTAAGGTGGTGCTAATGGTGCGTGTATAAAGACACCCGTTCACTAGCATTTACTTTTAAGTACAAAATTCAGTATTCTCCATAAAAATTTGCGTTCCACGTGTCTTGAAAACAAATTGAAATTGCCATCTCAGACTAATTAACAACGTAGGGTTGTATATCTCCACGGGAACGCACATGCTTGACGTATTAACAGTAGTAGCAAGAGGGAACAATGCATCAAGAGATTAATTGGCGATATGTTTACTTAATGAAACAATAAGTGCTAATATACATATTTGCTCATGAACATTAGTAACTATAATTCATCAAAACTCTATATATAAGTGGTGGTTGCAATCAGGGATACATTTTACAGTATTCACAACGGCACCTCGTGGTCTGCCCATAAATAGAGCAATGTCAAAGACAAACAGGTGAAAACGATAACCAAAATAAAAATCAGAATTCATAGTACTTATTTGATGAAACTACTACTAGTACTTTAGTGAAATGGAAGAACATTAATTGTAATTTGATAATCAGGTAAAATATTGCATATATCTTTAATATTTATGAACAAAATTACATAAGAATCACCAGGGGGGTAGCGAGACTTTTTAAAAAGGTACGCACAAATTGCACCGTGAGGAACGAAGCGCGGGCAGCTTGCATTTGGGTTACACAATCATTACACAATGAGGGTAATCAGAACTAGAACGTCGAATGGTGAAAATAAAAAAGGACATTGAGGGACTGAAACAGGTGAGTATAGAGGATAAACGACGATTCGAGGAGAGGTTGCACAAAGTAAGGCTGGAAAAGCAAACTTTTAAGAAGCTGTCTGAAAAGAGAATCGTTGACTTGAAAAAACAACTTCATGTGTATGGTAAGACCTGGGACTAGACAAGGACGACGACGAATGAACGGAATATTTACAGTTAGAGAGGATTTTTAAGATTAAAAAGTGAGAGGCATTAAAATCATTTGGAAACATTTGGATTTTGGATATATGTTTTGTAAATTAATTTAGCCAGTGAGTGATGATATATAATTAAAAAATGGTTAGATCTATCATTGATAAATATTTCATACAATAAAACAAAAAAAACACAACAACAATGGGGGTAATTAGCTCTAATTGTTTGAAGTAACACACCGTTTACAGGCAATGGATGATTGGAGTGACTTTTTCCAATTTAAAAAAAAATAACCTATTGCCACAAAAAGGTAGGTCCCCAAAAATTATGGTAGTTTTTCAAAAAGGTACACACGTGCTACAGTGCGTATACTTATGCTACCTCCCTGAGAATCACTACACAATGTAGATCCATAGTCATATCTCACTCACGTCTCTATACGCAGTAGCGAGTATGTAGCCATGATATAGCCATATCTAATTCTGCGTAACTTACGCTCAGAATCCAACCAATCAGAAGGTCCATTGTCAAAATGTACAGTTAGCTATGTGGGGAATTAAACTATATAATTAAAATAAAACCAAGTATTGATTGTGACTTTGACGTAAGACTAACCCAAAATTATTTTTCAACATAAAGCTATAACTGTGCCCACGGGTTGGTATGAACAAGGACTTGTAAAGGCAGTATGAGTGATCAAGCCGTGAAAAACGATGATGACATAGATCTATCTGCAAATTATCGTAAAACATACAACTTTCAGCAACAACGGAGCTCAAATCGGCTTTTTACGGCAACCTTTTTGGCCCCGTTATTTTTGCCTGGTAACGGGCGAAAATACAGCCAATTGCGGGAATAAAATTGATAAAATCTTTTTTATATACATGAAAATTAGCGGACGGGAGTTAAACGAACGGAAAAGTACTACCGGGAATTAAAAAACGTTTATTCACCCGGGGCCTGGTGAAGCAAAATATAACCATAGAAAATTTAACATACAGTAGAGAGTATTTTAGTTTTACCAACCTACGACCGTATCAGACATGTTTAGGCCTAGAAAAAATGCTTGTTTGGTTCCGGTAACATGATTTTGAAAAATAGGTTAGTAAGGTAGGTAATTTTATTTATTTTTTCATATTTTTTTACCGCAAAAAATTAGGTTAGGTAGGGGCCACTTTTTTTCACTCCACATAGAAAACGAAAGTGACTGCACACCCAACATGATGGTAAAATTAAACAAAAATGATGAATTACATATGACTTTTTATTGGATCGCTAAAATTAGTATATTATTTTATGTCTGAATCCATAGGTTCGAAGTTTTTATAAAAAAAACTCAATAAAAAGATTAGGTTAGGGGGGTTAAAATGGGTTAGCTAGGGTTACCGGAACCACAGGATAATTTTTTTTAGGCCTTACTGGAGTCATCCAATGTTTAGAGCTTAGTGTCAAGTGGCCCTGACAGCCCGCTGCTTAGGGTGATGGTATCATTCTGGTCTCACAACCTTGGGGTCATGAGTTCGAGTCCCGTCAGGGCCACTTGATATAGTCAAATGGAAGCTGTGTATACAGCTATATCATTACAGTGGGAGGAGCTTGCTTGCAATAACAGTGAGAGTAAATTTGAATTCACAAACAAACTTCTTAAGGCGATATACAGTAGTTCTTATATACTAATCCCAATTAGGGCTACAAATATTGCTGTGTTTCATCACATTGTAGACCACAAATGCGCACACAATGTTTAACCACAAGACACCCTTAGATCAAACAAGATGTCTGCATATGTAAAGTATTCACATTCTACAGATACGTTGCCAACCCACACAAATATCGCATTAAACTTACACATTTTAAACATTATGCACTCGAGTCTACCCTCTTCTGTATTAGTATGTGCCATGAACACTGTAAAAATGAGTAGTCGTGTCTGGTGGTAAGTATTGAGCAAGCTTACCTCTAACAGGTTGCACACTGTTCCGTGGTTACTACATGTTGTACATGTTAAATAGTTACAGGTCAGGCGAGTGAACGCCAATGTGAGTGATTAGCACGTCTGCACTAGGGTAGCAATTGTGCTGAATCCTCCCCGTGGAGAAAAATATAGTGTGACAACGATGCCAATGACCTTGTGTTGATTTAGAGTCGTCTGATCCTTCGGGGAAGAAGACCAGTAACCAGACATTTACATTTACATTTTGATAGCTCAGGATGAGGGCAGCCTGATTTAACAAGTCGATATTGATCATGTGAAAACAGTTAACTCAAAGAATGAATGAAATCACCACTTGACGAGATTACAATTGCGACTGGCTACACCTTGATTATATTTTGCGGCAGTGGTTATATTTTGCGTCACCAGGTTCATTTTTTGAGCTGTGGCTATATTTTGCGTTAACGCAAATCATAACTGGTTATGTTTTGCGTTCGTTATATTTTGCTGTCTAACAGCAGGTTGTATAATAAATAAAAATGCAATAGGCCTAATTGTGTTAATCTTGTCAATCGTAATCTAGCCAGATTAACAGTGGCGCCAATTGTTTAGCCATATTAAATGCTTATTAGCCAGATTAACGGTAGTGGGAATTGTTTAGCCATATGAACTGTTTATAACTAGGTGCGATACGGGTGTCAACTGTCCCTGTAAAATGAGCATCAATACATGACATACATGTAGCACAAAATAATCAGCTTGCAACATATATGTCAACGATATTGCTGTGAAGTAGTGATTTGAACCACCCTATTTGGATGGCTGAAAGGTCTCAGGGTATCCACATCATGCCATAAAAGATGCTTGCAGTCATCAATTCTGATGCTCGTGTTGAAGGCATAATAAAACATACGTTGAAAAACAAATTTTTACTCACTAACTATATGTTCAATGACTGGGAACACCATACAGACACATAACACATAAAGATGTGTCACTGTCTACACTACGTGTACAGGTTTTCATGTGCTTTTGTTTACAAATCGACCATTGTGTATTCGTGCGAGCTATATAAACTTCGTTGTAAATAATATTTTCAGTATTTTGGACACCTTTAAATGTGTTTAGAATAGCAATGAATTATTTTGGAAACATAGGTCCATGAAAAAAAAGAGTGGTTCTCTCCCCATATAGCTGTTGCGTACCAGACGCATATGGAGCCCGAATCAGCTCTCCTAACTGCTGGCAGCTGATTCATATGATGCACAACAACAATATGAGGAGGGAACCATGTTCTCTCTATATGCGGACCAGAAAAGTGCTTCCACTGCATGCCAAAGCCTGGCCACTGAACACGACAGGTGAGTAATCTATGTTAAATGGCACACAATCTCTTTTAGTCCTGGTTTCAAATCAAGAGTGCATACATCAATTAGCGGTGTCAGCCCTGCTTGCTCGTAGTTGGCCGCTTGGGACCTGGGGACGCGTTAGTGGACTAGGCTGGTCAGCTCTGGCGACAGGCAAGCTTTATGGTTCTCGGTAATTGTGTGCCCTAAGACACATAAATCAAACTAGTTTTTATGCGAAGTCAACTGTGTGCACTTGCTTAAACATTAAACTGTATGATTTGGCCACATGCGCCTCCATATGTACCACAGAATAAAGGTTGTATTGTGTCTATGGGGAGGTGCTAATAACGTATTAGACATTCAATAATTTCTGATATGCATGACCATCATGTGCGACCTATAATTGTATGTTATGTTGAATTGATGAGTGTATTGTGAACGACTTCGCCATATATACGCACTAAAACCCTCGTATTCATATACACGTGTGTAAGAAATGGGTGGATACTAAGTAAATGAAAGTCCATTAGTTGTACAATGGGTCTCGGTATACCCATACCCTAAGATGATAGCATTATGACATTCAGTTTTAAATGGGTGGAGCATATACAGTGTTAAATCCGCGTATTCTATTCAGATAATCATATTTGATTATCATCCAGTCTCAGTATGCCCACATATACACTGGGATTGCTGGTATATTGCTAGTAATGGATGGCTGTAAGTGATTGTGATGCAGGAACACAGGTGGGGGTATGGTTGAGAGGATAGTAACAACGCATCACTCAGTGTGTAAATATAGCCTATTCCATGTAATGCCAACGTTTCAGAAAGATGCATGATTGTAACTATTTGTCTTCTTTGCACTCATTAACATATTTCAGGGACTCGACTTCTTATACCAGAAATACTCGTAATTAAATTGTGTTTTTAACTTAAGTACTTGAATCCCACTCGTTTTCATGGATAACATTGGGACCGTTATATTCGACAACATCTATCTCTAATTAACTGTAACTCAACTACGTAGTTTATGATCACCTATTAGAACACGTCCTTGAGTTAATTACACCAATTAATTGCGGTGTGGGTGTTTTTTCTTCTTTTTATTGAAGTAAAAATGATGTTTTTCAAACAATGTTATGATGTATCAATTTCGTGTGACCCATCAATTAAATAATTAAGGGGGAGTCAATGTAATTATTTGATATTTGATATATTGTTTCTATTGAACAGAAGGCCACTATTGACGTCTTTTGCAAAGGGTGGGCATGCTTGATTAACACCCCAGCAAGTTTTATTTACAGCTATGGCCACTCTTGAAGCTAAGGTCAGATGGTCCAGTTAATTGGAGTCCAATCTGTCATGGTATTGTATCATGACATATAAGGTTATCTGATATGAAACAAAAAACAACAACATTATGTTGTAATACAAAATAGTTGAGCATTTAAAAAAATGTAAACATATATGCGCAGTCTGGCGGCATCATCATGTGTTCATCATGTGTTCATCATGCATTTTTGATCTTCAAAGTAAACAAAATGTGGTATGAGCACGGGTGACAGTCAGATTAAGAAGCTGCAATTCTTTGCTACACTGATACGTTAATGTCAGACATTTCCAATTATTGAAGCCGAATCAGGCATAGTAATAAAGGTGCTGTTGGTCAAATTGCCTTGTAAAATACATATTATTTAAGGATAGAAACATATTTTGTCCAACATACTATTTCCCTATTCCCACCATATTGTCAATTGGTGATGCTTAAAGTAAGTGATTGTAAGACTGGAACTTAGCAGCAATAAACCTAAACAATTGATACCTTGCAACCATCATTCGTCAATACAAGTTTCAGTAGACAATTATGTGCATTTATACGTAGATGATAGTTATACAAATGAACAAAAATGTTACTTAAAATGTGCAGTGGCTGAAAACGATACTTGTACACAACACACAGTATACAATTAATCTATGGAGGAGAGACACACGCTGCTTTGAAAGCTAGATAGATTCATCATACGTATCAAAGACAACTACTTTATAAAACAAACTGGCAAAGACTTGGAATGTTGCAATGTGTTATACTTGTCTCACAGATGGCGCGAATCTTACACCACAGGTGTGGTTTTGTAAATTGATGTTTACAGTGGTATATATGCATTTGAGGATCATTTAACATATTGCCTATTGCACAAGAGGCGTGTGGGTTAAGCGTGGGTCAAATGGTCTGTAAAGTCTAATTTTCACTTGATCATCTGTCATAGATCCAAGCTGTTAGAAGAAAATGTAGTAAACCATCCATTTAAGACCACCTGTCTATTGAGAATACATCTATAAGGATACAATTTTTCACAGAACTTCTAGACTTTCATTAAGCGACTAAATTGAACCCCGAACCCCGATAAACAGACTGACTCTCCGTTGAGTCCACTTGTAATCAGTCCCTCATGCGGCCTTAATAGAGAGGTCTTATTGTAGGTACTGTGTAGTGTTTTAGATTTATTGGAATGGATCCAAACTTTCCATTAGGTTTTAAAAATGAATGCAATGAACTTAACATGAATATATGAGTTCCAACACCATAGTTGAGATAAAATTGATATATAAGAGAAAATGAGGCATATGCGCCCTGAAGATGAGTCAATCCTTTAAACCCTATGTGCATTGTCGTGCTTTGGTGCAATTACTGTTTT
Organism: Streblospio benedicti; assembly: GCA_019095985.1. Classification (NCBI taxonomy): domain Eukaryota; kingdom Metazoa; phylum Annelida; class Polychaeta; order Spionida; family Spionidae; genus Streblospio; species Streblospio benedicti. The sequence continues at coordinate 59,943,540 of CM032666.1, read as the reverse complement.
ATATATGTGTTTTCAGGATGAAAGATTATACCTCACAGTTTTATGTAATTTGTCGTTTCCAAAACTATGTTAATAGATGTATTATGAGAACGCCAGTTTCTTAACGATAAAGTTTTTGTATCAAGCTATTGTATGTAATTGGAGACATTATTATGCAATTGGAATATTTGCATTGTTTTTCTTTTTCTTTTTTTCTTCTTTCTTTCTTTCCTTTTGGCTCATAGAACGGAAGTACATTCCGATTGCATTAAACATACCGGTGTGTGTCATTTACAACATTAACTAATGTGTAATGTGTAAAAAAATAGACGACATTTGTAAACAAAATTATAATAAATTCATGCACATCTGTTACATTATTCTATTGTCTGCTGTGAATTGCTATATTAGACACTCACCCCTTAGATTATTTTAGCCTACATTTAATGTTCTGGTTAATCTTTTGATCCTCTGGTTGATATTTTGATACATATATTCCATATCTTTTCATATGTGCTTATCATGTGAATTTTTATTAAAGAAGTTTCAGTGCTACCACACTTCAAACAATAGGCGGAAGTGACTTACAATAGGTCCGCCTGATTGTATATATACTCAACCACTAGCATTGACTGAAAATGTGTGTGTTTATGCACAAGTATATCATAATGTCGGCGTCGAGAACTACTGGCAAATTGCCGTTAAAAAATATAATTTTATATATAATTTTATTTAATTAATCTTTGGTATTTAAATGAAAAAAGCTGTATTTGATCATCCAAACATATAATTATAATTATAACTATTTTAAAGTGTAGAGTTCATGTTTTTGCTTTGAAAAAGAAATGTAAATGTGTGTTTGTGAATATGTTTAGTAAATATGTTTCTAAGAATGTACTTGTGTATAAAATATAAGTATGATTAATGACAAAAAAAAATTAAAGAATGGGTCCAAAAATAAAATCCAACTGCCATCAACGTACAGGTCTAGTTCTCATGTCAACGTGCTGCCAACACATGGCACTTGTCATAAAGACAACATTTCTCCCAGCCATCGACCACATTCTGGAGACAAATATGGGTCTATCCGAGACAGCAAAGGATCAACTGGTCGAATTCACGGCGATCCATTTTCAAGAAGAGATCAGTCCATCTCTTGCGATGATCATAGAAATTCCAAATCAGACAGTAACATTATCTGCCAAAAGACTGCGGGAAGAAGATCGCTTGAGGAAAGTGAAGCGGATAGAGATTGTTTGAGTTGGATTCTCCTTCCTGATTCTGAGTCTGTGCGTTCGTCTAGTCCATCTTCTAGCAGTAGCTCCATTTCCGATATTTTCCCAACTACTTCGTTCAGTGGAACTAACGAAAATATAGACAAGCCAAAAGTCCTGGAACGCTCAATTTCATCCGAGGAGTCCATTTCTGATATACTGTTGGATGACTCTGATATTAAATCAGGGAGGAAAGCAAGTGTTTGATGCATCTTACAAAATACCTAAAATAAGACGCAATGGGGAAAATGTACCTGAACACACGCACCAATTCCATAAAGAATTGATGGAAAATCGTCGGCGAGAACCACATGAATCAGGTGTGAGTTCTGATAGCAAACCAATCACTGCTAACAAGTCAAATATAGTCCACAAACAAAAAGCTAAGAAAGATATTCTAACACCAAGAGCCCCTGCAAGAAGTGAATCAAAGCCTTGCTCTAGTTCAATACGGACATCGATGAGCGCAATTAAACAACTTAAGTCTGATCATTAAGAATAAATCCAAACTTACATCCAATGTTAAGAAAAACCTGACCCCTCCCCACCCCATCACACTGGAGGATCATAAGAACAGAAGAAAGAGCAGAAAATTGCAGAAAAACATATTGATGAGTCTGGACGGTTTAGATTGATGTCCATAATTTTGAACAAGTTTTTATCAACGAAATAATTGTTTAAGATGATTTCATTTGCCAGTGTTTGTAGAAGTTTAGAACAATTAATACTTAGTATTTTTCAGCTTGGGTGATTTTACTTCTACATCTATATAGCTTTTCATCATTACATTTATTGTCATAATGTAAACGGATTTTTGCTACATCGAATATAATTCTAATCTGTTCTAATTATTCTTTAGAATTATAAAAATCATGTTTTTAATATTTTATAATGTCCGATAGAAATTTTCGAAATGAAATGATAAATACATGTACATTAAATTCTTTTTTTACACTAAAATAAATATCATAATGTACATAAGCACCACACCATATTCAACATTTACATTAGAACATGACCTCATCTGTCTCATTTTTATAGTCTTTTAAGGTGGATGTGCACCTTTTTGGAAAATAACCTGATTTTGTTTATCGGTCAATATTAAAATTAATTAATCCCAACAAAATAGATGAGACTTTCAGCTTTTATATTGGCATTTGTTTTAGATAAAAAGATGTTGATATTGTATATCTATATAAAAATTAGTACATTTGTAACAAATAAGATAGGATGAAAATAATAGATATTTTCAAGATGAGATATATGAATTGCTCAATGTTTGTGCGAATTTAGAAATGAATTTTCAAATAAAATGTTTCAAGTGGCCCAAAGGATTTGTATTAATAGCTTTTCATTATGCCAACCATTAAGTCATATAACATATGAAGTTTCTGTGGATATTAAAATCGAAGAATCTGCGAAACCGTCTGACCCAGATGTCTCTCACCTCTGCTGCGCCTCGGTTGGGGACATCTGGCCCAGAATGTGTCCCAGGTTCTTAGCTTCTAGTATCCACAGAAACTATGCATTACCTAGTACATAACACCAATATGACAAAACATGCCTACAGGGTATGGCATAAGCTATTGTAAAATTTCATTGGGAATCAATGATTCTTAGAAATAACTGCAATAAACACTGTGGGAATAATAATGAATACCCCGGTAATTGCAAATGGCACTGTCACTAAACAGATATTGAATTCTACATCTGCAATTCATTTGTCTGTATATTATGAGAAACAGTATAATGTTCCATAAATGCTTCCGTGGCTGACGGATAGGGACTTGTCACCAGAAGGCTGTAGGTTTGATTCCTCCCAGTTGCTTTTGGTGTGTGGGTGCTCAGTGCACTCATCTCAAAGGGGTTGTACACTGCCCCACTGTATCTACACATTGAATACATACATGTTTTGCGACTCCAAATAAGAACATCTCCATTTATTGACAAACATGAGCAATGCTGAACTCACAACATGTTGATATTTCAAATATATATATAGCACTAATGTTTTGTGGTGAATAATTTACCGCTGATTCATAGGTTGTATCAATATATATATATATTTTTTTAGCCAATGATTTAAGCTAATAACTTACATTTACATGGGATTTTCGATTGTATCATTAAAATGTCTTTGCTTAATGCATGCAGCGATGGGAGAGGCTATCTTATTGCAACGCCCATCTTCATACCAAGATTGGCAGATGAGGTTAGTAAAAATTATTTTACTCTTTGCAACAACAACGCTAAGAATGTGCTATAAACCACGTGGTAAAGGTCACACTACGCAAAATGCAGTCAACAAATGTCGTATGTAACACCAGTCTCTACATTGTCGCAGTCTAAGGGCATTGTCATTTGTTAAAGAGACAAGCAAAAACACAACTTCTATATTGGCCATGGAGTAATATGGCCATTTTTGGCAGGATTTTATGAGTGTCTGTGTACACTATACAAATAGGAACATCGTGGCTATTGACAGATCCAGGGTTGGGGGGTGACCCCTGTGCCACATCCTTGTCGCCTTCCTAAGTTATTTTTCATGGAATTTTTGCCATCTATGCTAGTCTTCACGCATACGAAACCCATGGTACCCTTTGGGTGCCTTTCCGTAAAACTTTAATCTTCCAATGACACTAGTAAACAGATTACAAGTTGCAGAGCATTTAGGCTGTTCTAGAATGTGTCTTCTTATGTGTGAAGTTCCATTAATGATACCGTCTGACTTAGATGCGCATGAAATATCCTGATATAAAAACACGCGAGGCTTGAACAGGTACAATCATTTACAATGAGCACTAATTTTCAACATTTTAACTAGTCATAAGGAAGACGTTTTATGATGCTAATAAAAGCCATATTAGGCCTTGATAAATGATTCAGCTTGTCACGTTACCATATATTTGCCTTAAGCTTCAGTCTAACAGTCATGAGCTTTAGTCCTTGAAAATTTCCAGTAAGATACGGTATACAAAATATACAAGAATACAGAAAAAATCCATAAAGCACTTCCGTGGTGACACATTCGGTCGAAAAACAACCACTGCAGTATCATATCTGTTTCCACTAACTTCTATGAATTGTCAGATGTTAGCATTACCTAAAACTTCAAAGGAAAGCAATTATATATATCTATACATGAATCACAATTGTAAAAACGTGAAGGCGCAAGTATTGTGCTTTGTTGTGTCTCACGGCAAATTGAATCATTTCTGAATGTTATTAGCCGCTTATGTATGAATGTCTTCAATAATGTAAATACGGAGAAATATGGCTTTCTAGCTCAACAACCAAAGCAATTGTCCGAATTTATTGAAATGTTAATGTGCAATAACAATCGAAGGTATTCCTACTGGTTTGCATGATTTATTCTAGTTCTAATCGTGCTTGATAATGAAAGTATAGCTGTTATTTCATTTGTTCCCATAGTTCATCAGAAATGACTCATTTCATGATGCATTTCCAATTCTTCCAAATGAGTTTTTCTCAGTATTGCTGGGAGAAAAAGAATACATCATTCTAATTCAATAGCAATAAGTAGTTGTAAGACCAAGTTGTAAAGCCACAAGTGATCTAAGCATATGGATCATTATGTACATATTATAACTTTAACGGGAAACGTTTCTAGATTGTTTTAGAATCAAGTACCTTCTATTGAATGAATCATCATGCATCATGATGTACACCCTGTGATTATATTACACGTAAGCACTGCAATTAGGACTAAAAATTATTTCTACACTGTTCCAGATTCTAGTAGTCATGTTGGAGCCCGGGCATTGGATCAGTACTAAATGGTCCATGTAAACTTGTAAGAAATCATGTTCAATAAAACATGTGCCGTCAGGCATTTTTGATAGTTTCTTGCTTTGTAGACGGATCAAAGCAGCATATCACAGAATGAACACATGCACACACCAGATAAACATGTCGACAGGTCGGAAACAGCACATATTTACACCTTGTGGGCCCTTGATTAGCCGATTAGGCGGGAGATGGTTTAATGACTTTTGTGGGTTCGATTGCGTGTAGGTAGGTGTTGAGAAAATTCATAATATAACTGCTGCACATCACCACCAGCAGATATACCAGGTTCAGATTTGCCGCTGCAGCACCCTGTGAATATCTACTTGTCCAGCTACTTCCAGGCGTCTCAAAAGCCTGTGAAAAAGAAGTTTGCTGGAGACTGATACTAGTGAACCAAGCATAAACACTAACAAATATCAAACATACCAGCCTCACTAAGGCTAAATAATCCAACTAGATGAAAGTCCACAAAAATGGTTCAAGGCCCAAATATGTACAGCAAAACATAAATGCCTGATAGTGCTTAATACAGTCATGTTTACCAGTAATTTATGTATGAATCAATGTAGAGTTGAACACATCCACGAGGCGTCACCTGCACTGCTATCAGCCATTTGTACAATGCAGTTGCTATTACACTATACATTTCTTATCAGTGTTGCATTCAGTCAAATCTATGCGCCAATTTTGAGCATAGCTTTCAATCAGTAATAGTAAAATGGAATGGAAGAAGTAAAAAGGTGAAAAGAGCCATCCTATGTAATACAGTCCAAAGTGGAGGCATAAATATGATCAACATTCATGCATTCATGGAAGCAATTAAGGCTTCATGGATTACAAAAATTCTTACTATTCCAGTGAAGTGGGCTGATGTATTCCATATGAATGCCAAATAGGTTTACCCATAGAATATCTTATAAAATTTAATAATTCAAAGATTATAATGCTTAAGTCCATCCCACTTTTTATCAGAAGGTTCTCATGTGTTATTATAAATAAAAAAGTTTTGAACAATTTAAGAAACTCACTTCGCATAAAATATTCCTACAACCTTTATAGGGAAATGAACATTTTAAGATTGAAGATAGTGATTTGTATTTAAAGATTTGGTGAAAGAAAATATGATCATGAGTCATGCACAATCAATGATTTGTGATTCTTGCAAAGGGAGGTGAAGTATAATATATATTTATATCTAACTGACATTAGAGTGTTTGTGAAAGTGTAATTCAATTCATATTTAGCGAGGCCACGATGAATTGCGATGCTGTCATAGAATTCTTGTGTTAGTTCCATCACTTTGATGTTGGTCACCAACGGAGAGTTTTGAAATCTATAAGAAAATAAATGCAGGTTTGTAAATTTACCATTGGTAGTATTTATTTTGTTTATAGTAAAATTATACTGAATATGTGTTCACTTAAGGTAAATATATTTGATTCTAATATTAGTTGGTAGTGACTTGTAATTCTAAAGCCAACATCTTTGTGAATTTTTTATTTATAAGGCCTTTTATAATTACATTGTACTTCATCCATAATGTAGTAAGATTTAGTGATATATCTTTTATGATAGACAATACATGAAGTTGGTATATACCCGACAGCTCTGATCATTTGATGGCATTCGTAAGGTGAAGCTGCCAATATTGAAAATGGTGATCACTCCTGAACAAGAGCCTATGAGAACGATGATAGCTACTACTCTTTCACTATGTAAGAAAAAATTAAAAGATATTTATAGTATTTCCACATACCCTCTTTTTCTGGATTTCGAAGGAACAGGACCCATCAACCATAGCAGAATGAGAATGGGTCTTAATGGTTTACATTGCCACAGAAAGAAATATAATTTTGTTGATTATGATATGAGTGACCTATGCCATTTGGCTAAAGAGGACACAACGCATTTCTTTCTATATTGTCCCACCCATGCAGCTCAAAGACAGGAATTGCTTGATGGTCTTAGCAGAGAGATACCAATGGCTGTTCAATCCCATATAGAAAATTATCATAACAATAGAAATATCAAATCCTTCATTAATATATTAGTAAATGGAACAAAATATAAGGAAATTGACAACATTATGTTTAAAAATATTTTTGACTTCATCAACAATACTCAAAGTTTTGTATGAATTCAGGACAAATAAAAAAACTTTCACCTCATTAACAATCATTATAATGCATATCATTTCGTGAGCATATGTGCTTGTCTGATGTTTGTATTTAATGTCAAGAACACCTCGTATTTTTAATGTGTGTAAGTGACTATAAATAAATTCAATTAAATAACTAATAAAATAAATAAAAACGCTGATAGCAGACACTGTGCCTCTGCTCTGCAAGAACTGCCTGCACTATACCAAAGAGTTCAGCATCGAAGGTCTCCTGGGCATAACCTTAGACTGTGACCAAGTGTTTTTACTGAATATCAATGAGATCGTCTTATTATCAAGAGCTAAACATGTATACATATGGATGATTTACACATTCACAAAAGAATTGTTTATAAATTAAAATTATTATATTTATTTATTTTTTTGGTTAAATCATTATCATATGATATAGCCTCTGCCGGGACTCAAACCCTGTGAAGAGACTTTAATACATATATGGCCATGAATCAGAAGTCAACAAGACTCTGACTGTTAGTTGTCACGATCAGCTCACGATCAGACTTCCTGACAAAGTCAAAGTGCAAACGTTTTGTGGAACACAGATGAATATGGCTCAACAAGTAATGCACAGTGACTATAGTGCAGATTCAGCACCAAACACAGATGAAAATCAGCGGTAAGAAAATGTACCACAGTATACTTTGTGTAGTGAATGTGAGAAGTGTTTTAGTTGCAGAGATAAATTGATCCCTCCACATGAGAACTCCCTGGCCGGTGCAGTGAATGTGATCAGCGTTTTAAACAGAGAAGCCGCTTGATCGGACACACGAAAATTCACACTGGGGAAAAGCCTCATGAGTGCAATGAATGTGAGATGAGTTTCAGAGAGAAATGTAAGTTGAACACTCACATGAGAATCCATACAGGTGAGAAACCTTATTCATGTGAATGTGGACAGCAGTTTAGAACATACGGAACATGGAAAACACACATGAGAACCCAGCCTTGTGAGATACCCGTAGTGTGCCATGTATGTGGTCAAAAGTTTAGTGATGTGGTCAGCTTAACGGGGCACCAGAAAGTACATCAGGGGGAGAAACAACACCAGTGTCCAGTGTGCAAGAAATCATTCTCTACCAGTTTCAGTTTGAATACACATACGTGGAACCACACGGCATGAATGTGTGGAGTATGGAAAGTGGAGAGAACTGAGTTAATTAGAGATATGTCAGGGAAGCAGACCTTTGTGAATAAATAAAAATATCCCACCTCCTCTATAAATAGCATTATAAAAACATACATTGATTGCAGTATTGTTGTTTAGCCTAATATGTGGTAGATATATTGCGCTTGTTTCTGCAGTTTGCTATTTATAGTGAGGCTGAGATAGATCCCTACATCTAGACATTCATTAATGCAATATTCACAGAATTAGATAACTCGTCCTCAGCACGCTCAGGAGAGTATGCATGGTTGTGTAATGTTCGGTGGAAATATGCTCATTTGTAAACTAACATGCTTATAACGCTTAGGTTTGTGTTGAAAAGAGATATTCAAAGTAGAAAAGTGACATGTGTAATGCTTTTGTATATATTTTTTGTATATATTTTATCTACATTTCAAGCGCATCCAACATTCAAATGTTTTGTGGAATGTTATAATAAATGCATAGATGGACAGGTGATGTTTCTTTTGAATGTTTTACTGCACCTATCATATATTTTCATACTGTATCTATTTTTGTCAAGTTCTTACATTTGTGTTGAATATACTAAATGCAAAATCAAAAAAAAAAAATCAATGAGATCGTTAAGTCTGACGGCTATGAGCATGACAGTGACGCCCGGTGGTCAACAGATCGTTATTGGGAAGGATCAAACACAGTGCTTCAAGAGTTTCTCTTTGACAAGAAGCCTGAAACAACATGTGGAAGCTCATATGGGAAGATTCACCTGCAACAGTCAAACTTGTGGTAAAGGCTTCTTCAATGTGAACGACTATTGGGAACACACAACTCGGCACACAAGGGTGAACTATTTCAAGTGTGACGTTTGTGGCAAGGACTTCAGATACCATAAACAAATGCAATCGCACAAGATGCGAAAACATTGCTGAGTGCTTAAATCAGGCTGAATATTTTACAAATGTGAACCTATGTGTTTCTTGATAGTTGAAAAAATATAGTTTGCCAATGCCATAGCATGTTATTAGCTACTTGAACATCTCAGAAGCTATCTCTTACATTTGTTATGCGTCACATCACACATGTATGATATGATTTAGTATTTTTTATTTTCAAACAGGGGGCAATAAAAGGCAAATAGTGCAGAAGCATTTGAGTTTCCTACATTCCAAAACAAGTCACAAACCACGGTGATCTTTGTCTTGTCAAATACAGTTTGATTCTACCAGGTATGTATCAATTCTAATTTGGATGAAAATCATTATTTTTAACACATCACTTTTTGTCATTATTTGTAATACCAAGTACTTATTTTTTCTAAAATTTCCTGGTTGTTTTAAACTTGTTTTGGATTAAAGTGAATAATACTATATATTCTTTATTTTGGATAAGTCATTATTTTGTGTTTTTTTAACATTTTACTTTTGAGTTTCATTAATGGAGTCGCATAGTTTTTGGAAATCTAAAGAAAACAAATATCCAAGAAGTGTAGAAATATAAATCACAAAATGTTAATTTTTTGTTTTGTATTAACATTATGATCTTAGATAAGAAAAAGTGCAAATCATTGTAGAAAAAAAGTCATTAAGTTGGTTTTAAAAAAAACTAAAAAAACAAAAAAACAAACACATGAAGTTGGTGTTTTTTAGGGCTTCAGCTCAAACCTGCAGATTTTTACAGTGAAATATTTCAGCGTCCATTCCAGTATTTGAGCAGGATGATGCAAAATCAGAAGGTCAGAAAATCTATCATTGAAATACTTAGTTTTTTCAATTAAGATAATTAATATTATTAAGTTTGATCATATCCAATGAATCTCTTTACAAAACTTATTCATGTGAATGTGGACAGCGGTTTAGAACATACGGAACATGGAAAACACACATGAGAACCCAGCCTTGTGAGATACCCGTAGTGTGCCATGTATGTGGTCAAAAGTTTAGTGACGTGGTCAGCTTAACGGGGCACCAGAAAATACATCAGGGGGAGAAACAACACCAGTGTCCAGTGTGCAAGAAATCATTCTCTACCAGTTTCAGTTTGAATACACATACGCGGAACCACACGGCATGAATGTGTGGAGTATGGAAAGTGGAGAGAACTGAGTTGATTAGAGATATGTCAGGGAAGCAGACCTTTGTGAATAAATAAAAATATCCCTAGGACATAGGACTAATTTTACAAATTTGATATTGTGTCTATGTATCTTTAAGTGCCAAATAAATAAACTTTTTTTATTACAAAAATTTTGTCATCTCATCAAGTTAGTGCAAACAACTAAATGTTGTACCTTTGTCATACACAGTACAAAACAGTGCGAAGAACTATGATCTTTATGGGCAAAACCGTTAGTCTTTAGTTAGTATTAAGTTAAGTTAGCGCGAGCCAAAAATGCATCCTTAACGTGTAATTAAAATTAAAATTTATGTATCTTTATGAAATAAATATATGAAATTAAGGTGGACTTAATTTCTACACACTGTATACCTATAAAGGACTTAGAAACATTATCATAAATGATCTAAAAGGATTGAAAGGTATAGTCTAGGGAATTTGTTGATTTGGAAAAAAAAAGGGGGGTAAATTTGCACCCAGTGCACCCCCTGGCATAGTAGCAAGTCAAACCCACTCAACTGAAACATTCAGGAAAGGCGAAACGATAATCCCACTGCAGTATCATGTGATCAATATTAATCCATGCGCTTCAGTAAAAATGGTATTATATGTCAGTATATTGCAGCAGATAAAACAAATTCATGAAAATAACAAAATTTTATTGCAGAAAATAATTTCTTATACAGATAGACTTGATATATGGATACTAAATTGTATTAGTGATACTGAAAACAATAATTTCTGGACAGACTGTGGTTATATTGGCGGTCATGATTAATGATTTCCTCAAACCTGTATAAATTTCAGATATTGTGATTGCGTACAAAATTTTGTAGAAATGGCAATTACATAGGACTGATATAAAATATCTTTTAGCCAAAATTTATTTATGGCAGTGGAAAGCCCCATATTTGTGAAGAGTGCGGGAAAGGTTTTAAAAGAACTAGTCATCTCAAAGAACACTTGCAAACCCATCGAAGCGAGAAAGCCCACCTTTGCAGCATTTGCAATAAGAGCTTTTCACGAGCTCATTACCTTAAACCACATTCAGAAACACAGAACGCACAAGACGCGAGAACATTGCTGAGTGCTTAAATCAGGCTGAATATTTTACAAATGTGAACCTATGACCTATGTGTTTCTTGATAGTTGAAAAAATATAGTTTGCCAATGCCATAGCATGTTATTAGCTACTTGAACATCTCAGAAGCTATCTCTTACATTTGTTATGCGTCACATCACACATGTATGATATGATTTAGTATGTTTTATTTTCAAACAGGGGGCAATAAAAGGCAAATTGTGCAGAAGCATTTGAGTTTCCTACATTCCAAAACTAGTCACAAACCAGGGTGATCTTTGTCATGTATAATACAGTTTGATTCTTCCAGGTATAGTGTTAATATATGTCAATTTTAATTTGAATGAAAATCATTATTTTTAACACATCACTTTTTGTATCAGAAATATTTGTGTAATATTTACCTTTATATTTTATAAAAGTTCTAGATATTCATTATTTGTAATACCAAGTACTTATTTTTTCTAAAATTTCCTGGTTATTTTAAACTTGTTTTGGATTAAAGTGAATGATACTATATTTTTATTTTGGATCAGTCATTATTTTGTGTTTTTTTAACATTTTATTTTTGAGTTTCATAGTTTTTGGAAATCTAAAGAAAACAAATATCCAAGAAGTGTAGAAATATAAATTACAAAATGTTAATTTTTTGTTTTGTATTAACATTATGATCTTAGATAAGAAAAAGTGCAAATCATTGTAGAAAAAAGTCATTAAGTTGGTTTAAAAACAAAAACAAAAAAAAACAAAACATGAAGTTGGTGTTTTTTAGGGCTTCAGCTCAAACCTGCAGATTTTACAGTGAAATATTTCAGCGTCCATTCCAGTATTTGAGCAGGATGATGCAAAATCAGAAGGTCAGAAAATCTACCATTGAAATACTTAGTTTTTTCAATTAAGATAATTAATATTATTAAGTTTGATCATATCCAATGAATCTCTTTACAAAACTTATTCATGTGAATGTGGACAGCAGTTTAGAGCATACGGAACATGGAAAACACACATGAGAACCCAGCCTTGTGAGATACCCGTAGTGTGCCATGTATGTGGTCAAAAGGTTAGTGACGTGGTCAGCTTAACGGGGCACCAGAAATTCAAATTCAATTAAATAAATAATAAAATAAATAAAAACGCTGATAGCAGACACTGTGCCTCTGCTCTGCAAAAACTGCCTGCACTATACCAAAGAGTTCAGCATCGAAGGTCTCCTGGGCATAACCTTAGACTGTGACCAAGTGTTTTTAGTGAATATCAATGAGATCGTCTTATTATCAAGAGCTAAACATGTGTACATATGGTTGATTTACACATTCACAAAAGAATTGTTTATAAATTAAAATTATTATATTTATTTATTTTTTTTGTTAAATCATTATCATATGATATAGCCTCTGCCGGGACTCAAACCCTGTGAAGAGACTTTAATATATATATGGCCATGAATCAGAAGTCAACAAGACTCTGACTGTTAGTTGTCACGATCAGCTCACGATCAGACTTCCTGACAAAGACAAAGTTCAAACGTTTTATGGAACACAGATGAATATGGCTCAACAAGTAATGCGCAGTGACTATAGTGCAGATTCAGCACCAAACACAGATGAAAATCAGCGGTCAGAAAATGTACCACAGAGACCCTACCGGTGCAGTGAATGTGAGAAGTGTTTTAGTTGCAGAAACAAATTGACCCTCCACAAGAGAACTCACACTGGCCGGTGCAGTGAATGTGATCAGAGTTTTAAACAGAGAAGCCGCTTGATCGGACACACGAAAATTCACACCGGGGAAAAGCCTCAAGAGTGCAATGAATGTGAGATGAGTTTTAGAGACAAACGTAAGTTGAACACTCACATGAGAATCCATACAGGTGCTAGACGAGATACTTATTAGAAATAATAATTCATTTATGTTAACTAAAAGTACTTAAGATATGTTTCTTCAGTTGTTCTTTTTCCATATAAGGGTAGATTCATGTTGGATAATAGTGCAGTAAAATTCAATAGGTGCAAATTATTATAAGTGTACAGTATTAACTAGCAGTCTAGAAATAAAAGACAGTCAATAAAGCATCCCTTTGTAGCACTAGCAGGCCGGAGTAAAGCTTGCAGCCCCCTACAGCACATTACAAAAACCTGGATCTACCCACCAGTAACATGCTGCAAGTATGTAGGAGTTTTTGTTATTAAAAGTAACAACTCCAATTATTGCCAAAGCCTAGTCACAAGTGAAGCATTTTTGTGGGAGGGATGAGGGGTGTTAATGTACGAATAGATCAACAGCAGTTAACAAAGTAAACCATGATGGGCTAGGTTGTCCAAAATTTCTCCTCTGGTGTCCACATGATCCAAAAGAAATTTCGACTCGATCTGTCGAAGTTCGACAACCCTTTACTAGCTTGGATTTACACCCTGTGGGACCCTCCGGAGGCCTAGATGCTAAAAGGAGGGTCCCACGCGATGTAAAGTCAAGCTGGCGGGGGGCAGGGCTGTCAAACGTACGTCAATAGTTCGCGTTGATTTTTTTTATCATGTGGACACCTATTTAATATGCAGTAAGAAAGAGTCTCTTCAGTCGTCAGCTGGCAGACCCCAAACTGCGGAGGAGGTGGTGGAGGCTGGTGTTGTTGAGGACGGCTTTTTAGAAGTTAAAGCCAAGAGTCCTAAGAAGAAAAAGAAGAGTAAGGAAAGCAGGCAAAACTATCCTGAGCAATTGCCAGAGCCAAGTCCAAGTAAAGCTAGTCAAAGTGTAACTTCCAGCATGAGCAAAGTGAGTGCTCTTCCAGCTGCCACGCCAGCACCAGCCTGGACCCAAGCTGGATCACCGACTGTCGAGTCACATTCCAAGAAAGCCGCATCACCTGCTGTAGCACCTGCTGTTGCACTTGCTGCTTCTACTGCTGAGCCGGCTCAACAGACACCAGTGACATTTGATGAATTAGGAGACGCAGACTGGCAAGAAGCAAAACCTGTTAAGAAGAAGGAAAAGGCTCGTCGGGAAAACTTGTGTTTGCTTGTCAATTTCTAAATAATAATGTATGTCATGCTAGATAATGAATCGTATAAATTTGTATTTTTCTCATTCCAATAGCATTGGTTTATAAACAGCACATTATTTTATGAATATGGAAACTGCATGTTCTGAAATGTGTGTTTGCAATTTTATGGAAATGAATGTGATGGTTATGTGAAATTGTATTTTCTTTGCCTTTTGGATGTATAGATGTTGAGATACAGCGTGACTGTTTGATAATTCATTTATGGTGTCTGTCACAGGACTTATGCTTTGTGAGTGTCTTGGACACTTTATTATCTGCATTAGCATAAGTACCAGTATTTCCAATGACAAGCAAGAGTGGATTATATTAAATGAGATTTCAAACGTGAAGTGTCTGAGCTCTGATGGAGTAGCAATAGAAATTATGATGTGTTGAATTCAAAGTGTAGATTTTTAGCCAACCACTAAGAACTTTAACTCTGTAAGTAGCATTTCATGTCTAGAAAAAATTTGCTGAAGTTTGTTTTTTGTGTTGACTAGTATAATTTGTGTTTATAATGTGTACAGAACAGTTTTTATATTTTTACAATCATGGCTCCAATAGTTGATGACTGTAAAGAAATAATTTCACGTAACTAACCGACATAAATAGGCTAGTCTAGGTAATTCAGTTATCTATTTCTATAGTATGTCTACAGGGACTAATTATGACCATTGATATTGGTATTTTGTTGCAATATTATATAGAATAATTATTATTCTGTTGATTTGTTTGCTGTATTTAGAAGACCTGATGCATGAAAATGTATTTGCCACTTATTGTTTTTTTCTTTTGAATCATTCAGTCATGTGGCTCATTTTAAAGGACTAATTTTTTAGTAGGTATTGGTAGACTATTTGTGCAATCATCTTTTTACTTAACACTGTTGAAATTCTATTTAAAATACACAAAAAGAAGAGTAAGGAAAGCAGGCAAAACTATCCTGAGCAATTGCCAGAGCCAAGTCCAAGTAAAGCTAATCAAAGTGTAACTTCCAGCAAGAGCAAAGTGAGTGCTCTTCCAGCTGCCACGCCAGCACCAGCCTGGACCCAAGCTGGATCACCGACTGTCGAGTCGCATTCCAAAAGAAAGCACCTGCTTTAGCACCTGCTGTAGCACCTGCTGTAGCACTTGCTGCTTCTACTGCTGAGCCGGCTCAACAGACACCAGTGACATTTGATGAATTAGGAGACGCAAACTGGCAAGAAGCATTATTTATGAAAAAAAATGCAATACTCTTAATACAACGATGACGTATTGTATATAATGGAAAAATTGAAGATCGATCGTTCAACGTGGATGGTGCAAGTCAGTTTTCCTATAGAGGTGGCGCCTAGAAAACATGCCAGACAGCTATGGTCACTTCATTATTAGAATTATTGTTTTGTCATCTTTTTTAAAGGTAATAATATTTATACTGTACTTGTATTTAAAAAATTGTTTTAGGATTGTTTTACAACCCCAAAACATCTCAAGTCCCACATGAAAGCTCATCCAAAATGTGCTAAGTGCAAAGTCTCATTCATGGATCAACAATTGCTTGAAGAACACAACATCAAAGCAGAACACTGAAAATGTAGTGTTTTTTAAATTGAAAATAGATCGATCTCTAAGGGTGGGGTAAGCAGTTTTCCTATAGAGGTGACGCCTAGAAAACATGCCAGACAGCTGTGTCACTTCATTATTATTATCATTAAAATTATTATTTTGTCATTTTTTGAAAGGTATTATTATTTATACCGTACTTGTATTTTAAAAAAAGTTGTTTTAGGAATGAAATGATTTAGAGTTTTGAAAAAGAAAAAAAAAGCACCACTTGGGAGGTACTTGGGTGTTTTTTTTACTCCAAATCTGATTGAGTTTGAGTTGGAAAATATAGTTTGAATTACACCCAATTGCTTAGAGAACACAACATCAAAGAAGAACACTGAAAATTTAGTGTTTGTGATTCAAATCAATTGGCTGACACTATGAAGCAATTGCAAACAATTACATTGCAATACTCTGAATATGATGATGACGCATTTTATATAATAGAAAAATTGAAGATAGCTCTTTCAACGTGGATGGTGCAAGTCAGTTTTCCTATAGCGGTGGGGCCTAGGAAACATGCCAGACAGCTATGGTCACTTCATTATTAAAATTATTGTTTTATCATTTTTTTAAAGGTAATAATATTTATACTGTACTTGCATTTAAAAAATTGTTTTAGGATTGTTTTACAACCCCAAAACGTCTCAAGTCCCAGATGAAAGCTCATCCAAAATGTGCTAAGTGCAAAGTCTCATTCATGGATCAACAATTGCTTGAAGAACACAACATCAAAGAAGAACACTGAAAATGTAGTGTTGTGACATGTTAATGAATTTGAAAATTGATCTCTGAGGTAAGCAGTTTTCCTATAGCGGTGACGCCTAGAAAACATGCCAGACAGCTATGGTCACTTTTGTCATTTTTTGAAAGGTATTATTATTTATACTGTACTTGTATTTTAAAAATGTTGCTTTAGGAATGAAATGATTTAGAATTTTAATAAAGAAAAAAAAAGAAAAAAATCACAGCTTGGGAGGTACTTGAGCGTTTTTTACCCCAAATCTGATTGAGTTTGGGTTGGAAAATATAGTTTGAACTACACCAACATTCTTGGACAACATATCATTAAATGGAACAATCAGAAGACTGGTTTCGGATTTTAAAGGAGTGGTGGTGCTTAGCTCAATTTACAACCCCAAAACATCTCAAGTCCCACATGAAAGCTCATCTAAAATGTGCTAAGTGCAAAGTCTCATTCATGGACCAACAATTCCTTAGAGACCAAAACATCAAATAAGAACACTGAAAATGTAGTGTTTGTGATTCAAATCAATTGGTTGACACTATGAAGCAATTGCAAACAATTACATTGCAATACTCTGAATACGATGATGACCATTGCAATACTCTGAATCCGATGATGTCATTTTTTGAAAGGTATTATTATTTATACTGTACTTGTATTTAAAAAAAGTTGCTTTAGGAATGAAATGAGTTAGGGTTTTAAAAAAGAAAAAAGAAAAGAAAAAAGCACAGTTTGGGAGGTACTTGGGCGTTTTTACCCCAAATCTGATTGAGTTTGGGTTGGAAGATATAGTTCGAATTAAGCCCACATTCTTGGACAACATACCATTAAACAGAACAATCAAAAGACTGGTTTGGGGTTTTAAAGGACTGCTCGGGTCTGGTGTGGATACCCTACTTCGATTGGCTGACACTATGAAACAATAGCAAACAATTACATTGCAATTCTCTGAATACAACGATGACATATTGTATATAATGGAAAAATTGAAGATCGATTGTTCAACGTGGGTGGGGTAAGCAGTTTTCCTATAGCGGTGATGCCTAGGAAACATGCCAGACAGCTATGGTCACTCCATTATTATTATTTTTTCATTTTTTGAAAGGTATTAATATTTATACTGTACTTGTATTGTTTTAGGATTGTTTTACAACCCCAAAACGTCTCAAGTCCCACATGAAAGCTCATCCAAAATGTGCTAAGTGCAAAGTCTCATTCATGGATCAACAAGTGCTTGAAGAACACAACATCAAAGAAGAACAATGAAAATGTAGTGTTTGTGATTCAAATCTCCAAGATTACAAATCGCTCAAGGAACACCTAAAACTGCATCCCCAGTGTTCTATGGTACCTACTGGGTACCAAACGTAAGCAAACATGACGTGACCTACCCGGGACTATTACGTGACCAATATGTGACCAAATACTTTTTTGTATAAAATAGATTAATAAATTGGAGAAAAAATCAGAAATAACAATGGTTTTTATTTTCATTGTAAAAATGTATCTTTTTTGTAGTGTTCTCCAAATTTGGAGCATTAAAAGTTAAGTTCAGTTAAATTCATAGAAAAGTGACCTCTTTTGAACATCTATATATCATCAAATCCGGCAATGAATCCGGGACTAATACCGGACTAGGTCGGGGACTAGTCTGGGTCCAAACACTCGATAAATCAGCTCAAAGTCTACCATTTTTCACAGAAAACTGAACTATAATCACTATCTCACTAAATGTTACCAACTCCAGGACTAAATCCGGGACTAGATTCGGGGCTATATCTTGGACGGACTAATAGGGGACCGAATCCAAGAACAAACACTGGTTAAATCAGCTCAAAGTCTATCATTTTTCATAGAAAACTGAATTAAAATGACCATCACAATATATATAATCAAATCTGGGGCTAGATCCGGCACTAGATCCAGGACTAATCCGGGACCTAATGCGGGACCAAGCATTGCGTTATGCATATGCGTTAAATCAGCTCAATACCTAACAGTACCTCTCTTGTCTATCAAGCACATAACTGCACCCATTATCTTGTAATATGTTATTGAAAAAAGAGAATTCACCATCCAAAAAAATGCTGTGACACTCCAAGGACCACACCATACCAAACAGTGATTTTTTATAGGTCACGTCCTAGTTTGGTCACGTTTGGTCCCGCGGGAGGGGTTTGAAAATAAGATTATTAAGTACAAATTGAATTGTAAAGTCGCTGTAGCAAGAGAGCAACACTTTAAAAACTGAATTGTTTTTCTGTTATTGAATTTTATTAGTTGCTAAAATTTAAAAAAAAAATCCGTCAATCCCTAGCTTACACACTGAGGGTGATAGACTAGGGAGGTCTAGCCTACCCACGTACAGGAAGTTGGCTACAGAGACTTCGTCGGCTCACTAGCCACTCCCTAAAATATACACACCATTCCAAATATTTACAAATCCACAACGTCAATTACCTTCACGCTTGTCACGGCTGAATGACTGTCCATATGAACATGTGATGAGAATGAATTAAAGTAGATAACAACATTCACCTCGGCTCTCGGTAATGATGTGGAAGTAATTTGTAATGCACTGATTATCAGTTCAGATAGCAGGTGGCAACTAGCTAGGCCTCTGTATTATTGATGCAGTGCAAAGCTTAATAGCGTGCATCTGACGCACATGTTGTTGGTGATTTGTGTTCAACTAGGAGTTGTATATGGAGTTGGCAAAGCTGCATAAAGATTCCACCCATGTCACTATGTTGTATTTCGCGACTCCCTGGGAATCATACAGCACAATTCCAATTGTGGTAATCACTCACAGTAATGGTCACTCAATATGACCTGTATCTGTTTAACGTGTAGGTGCCACGGAGCAGTGTGCTACAGGGATGAGTTTGCTAAATAACCCACCATCAGATTCCATAGCGAGTTGTACATATAACCACAAGGTCCTGGGTGGTGGTGGTGGGTGTTGAGAAATCTCATCTTTAACAGTTTACATACTTTATTTTGCTGGCTTATATGATAACAATTATTCAACAAAATCAACATACCGGTAGTTTGAAAATATTAGCAGGCTGCTCAGTGCAGCTTGGGTACACCGTCTGTTTCAATACCAATCAACAGTGCCAATCAGAAAACAATGTAAGGAACTTAGCAGTTAATTAGGATCAATTGCAAGCAATTAAATGCAACTTCCAACGTGTAGAGAAATTATCATCTCGATTATGCGAGACCTACTGGTAAAACGAGGAAGTTAAAACACACTAACTCGAATGTATTTTTAGTAGATCTAAACGCAACTTTTATCTTTGCTCATTGCATATGGGAGCAATTATAATTATTTCTGAATGGCAGCAACCACTGTAAAGATCATCTCGGAGCATTACGACATTATTGCTCAAGCTTACGGCATTTAGGAATGCACATGCCAACTCGTGCACAAAATACAACTTACGTGGGTGGACATTTGTGTGGTAATATAATTTTCTAATTGAGAGGTTAAATTAGTTTCAAACTAATTAACATTAGTCTTCAAACTAATTAACATTAGTCTCCCTAATACGTGAAAAGTGCTCCTTTGGAACGTGCACGGGAATCAAGTGGGTTTTATGTAAGAGATCTAAATAAGTACATTACATCACTCACTGATTGGGGGTGTCCGTATTGTGATGAAAGGGCTTGGGTGTTGTCTAAATCCACACCTGATGAAACATTTTTCGGTGCAATTGAATGCATTTTTATACAATCATTTCCCACTGTTTGTACACAGTTCTAGAGTTCTTGAAGGATACACTTTTTATTTTATTTTTGCAATATAAGATTTATTGTGCAGAATTGGTGCTATCTAGAAAACTGCAAGGGGTTGAACTCCCCCAGAAAGTCATTTAGTCATTTTAATAGGGATTGTATTAATTCTAAGCGCTGTCACACATACAAAATCCATGGATTCAACTGTTTGTGTGTCCCCTTTTCCAAAAATCTGGATCTGCCAACAGTATTTTATGGGACATACTCTTCATAATCACTTCAGAATTACTTATTCACACATACAGCTTACCCTTTTGGATCCCACTTGTAGATGCAAATTTCAGGTGAAAATCATTTACATCGAATTATGCCCCGTAGACCAGACATGGTACAAAATGTTACTCAAATGCATGAATGCAGCACTACAGTTAGTGCATAAAAAGGGATAAACTCATGCGCCTAAACACAAGTTCGTCACTGAAAATACTTGACTGTGCCTCTATTTCCGTGATGAATATTAACGCATGCAAATTGCTAAACCAGAAGTAATTTAAAATGGTGTATTTAAATAGACAAATATTCATGCAATCTGACAATTATTTCGTAGAACCTTTTCCTGTTACAATACACTATGCTTATCTTAACACGTGTTGCCAATTTGTATTACCTTTGAATTCATTCCTCTCTAGCCAACAACTTCATTAAATTTGAGCAAGTGGGTACCATCCTATGTTATGGTGATTTTAAAAAACGACACCAAATTAGGATAATTGCTTCATGTCTGGATTTTGTATTTAACGTGTAATTTTCTAATGATATTCTGAAGTAATTCCCTGGGGTTATTTTGATAATATTTACACACACGGTGTGATACGAAAGATTGGTTCCATAAAGTTTACATTCTTTCACACTGTTGCATTTCCCAATAAACACCCCATGCATAGAGAAGGTGGAACGGGTAATTCTATTTCACAGTTGGAATGAATACTGCATCTAAATCTATAGCATAAGAGATTTGCTCATATTTCCTTCAACTATGCAATTAGCTGTTAGATATGACTATACGTCACCTGACACTGTCAGCTTTCCTCCACAAATTATTAAACAGGGTTTCAAATGTAATATGAGTTCTTGCATAACTGTCTGCCTAATCTACATTAGAAAACATTTGCCATTATGCTGACAAGATTTCCGTAAACTGATATGTAAAGTCACCCTCACTGGTGACATACTTCATCTCAAAAGGCACATGGTACCGTATTTTCTTGATTATGCAGCTGTCTTGAAATGCTCTCAAAAATTGAATACACGTGTGTCCAATCAAATTGACACACTCATATTTCGTCAGGTCAATTATGGCGATACATCTACTTTATTTTTAACTATCTATTATATCCAATGATGAAATATCAGATACGGGTATCATAATTAAATTTGTCACCAAAATACTTCTGCAGAAATCACAAGTACAAAGGAGAACACAAGCATTCAATGAATACAAAATGAATTTACCTTGAATATTTTCCAAATGCCTGTAATTAATGTATATCCTGTATCTACACGAATGTTGTGAAATATGCACACCCTTTGAAAGTGTGGTGCAAAATTTAAACAACGTTTGAAAAAAGTCTTATAATTCATATGGCTGTCAAAAACACAATCTTCACTGTAATAAACAATCCATATATTCACCGTGATATTGTTAAAGTAAGTTGTAAAATGAAACCTTTTCAATAATATTGACTTGTATTGGTCGTAGGTCAACAATGTCTACATAAACACAATTTCATTTTATTCTATTTTTCAGCTTCTTGATTAATATCGATTAAAGTGATCAAAATATCTCATTTCGTGTTTTTTCGTTTATTAACTCTGATAATACAATGTACAAATATGTTTAAGGTGTATCACAAAAATCAAGGAAATCAGCATCGCCCACCCAATGTAGCTATAAGTAAATTAACGTTATGAAACTTTCATCACAATATTCTATTTAGAAATCTCATACATCCATGCAAAATAAATGAACGTTATCTTTTAACAGTGACCTCTTCCACGTACAAATAGTCGCAAACAAATCACTCCACGGTAATTATAAACTTTCAAAAGCAACGAGTAATACCCTCAGAAGGCATTTTAATTTTGTGATAATTTTGCTGCAAACCGTCTGTATATGTATCAGATGTGTCGAGTCTACTGAGCCCCATATGCCGGTGCCGTCTGCTCAGTAGGATGTTGACACAATAAGTCTACTCATCAATGGCCCTGTTTACAAACGTGCAATTGCGCGTTAACAATGCACAAGTGGGGAAAGTGAAAGATGCTTAAGGCTTAAGAGACCAGCAGGGATTGTGCCGCTTATGGGGTACGACACCTCTTGCTGTTGTAACTTAGCAAATGAATTGGTGTCTTTTTGCTCGTATACTCTCTGTCTTCTTGTGTTTTCTGCTTTAAGAATATATATATTCCTATTATTGTCTGATATATAGCATGTTATTTTGGCGCTTAAAATCATTGTAATCCTACCAATGGAACAGTTGCTAAATATGTAATAACATTGAGTTGAGGCACATCACGTCTGTAGTAACAATGGGACGTGACGACAAGCTAAGATGTTACAAGCTTCCATGACATATGACAAGTTTACTCACATTGGGGGTTTGTTTCAAGTGGCATGTTTCACTTCCAAAATAGAAATATGAAGCGATGTAGTAATAAACATTGTTTACTGTCAAAACACTTGCATGTATTGCACCTTTTATGGATAAAGATAGGCTCATATAATCTCTTCTCTACTAAATTAGACAACAGAATTTTACAAACGTGAAATAACCTTGAGTTTTATGCTTGATGAATACAGGGAATTCTAGAGATTCTTTCAAATGGCATTTCTTAAAATGTCACCTCATTAAAGTGCAATGAACTCATTTATAATCCCCAATCTGTCACAGTCGTCTGCTTGCAGCAGATAAATCAGAAAGAAAGTCTTTTCAGCTGCTTTAATCGTTTGTTTGGTTATTTTCCACTACACAGAATGCTCTATTCAAGCCAGTGAAGGTATATGAAACGCAAGAACATATGCAGATCCGGGTGAGGGGTGGAGGCAATATGTCAGTGAAGAAATAACATTTAATGTATATACTAGTTTGAAGAAAATGAGACCACAACAGCATGAAGGGAGTATGGGATTACACAAAGAATGTATATAAATCGCACACATAAAGCTTTTCCTCGTATAGAAAGCTGTCTAGTGTTACCGACAGTAACATATTTGAATACCTTTGTTATTAGGATGATTTCCCCCTTGAGACAAAATATTTCAACACCCTTACTACAATCAGAGATCTACTCATGTGCTGACATGCAAACTAGATTGTTCACGTAAAATTGAATATGAAACATACCCAGTACAAAAAAGGGACGCAGTATCAAATAATTCTTAATTAAATTAACATTTGAATGACAAGATGTCACAAAATCCTTCCAAACATTGTAACAAAGCTGAAATTTTAATTAAATGTCCAAGCTTCTTTCAAGAGCCAACAAAGCCAAGTATAATGAAGGCATTTTCTGCTGGTATTACAATCGTGATGTTGCAGGGGAATCACTGTTTAATGTAAATAGCATGTGTTTTACAGCCAACGACTTTCAATCTACATGTACCTTTATTTCCTCCTGCTATGCCATGATGGGGTCAGTGACCATGGAATCTAGCCATTCATACTTATGTTCCTAATGCAGTGGCTTTACGTTCTAGTAATCTCTCTGCATGTATACTTCCTGCATTATAACATAACAGCCGAACAGGTATACAGCAAAGAATTAAAATACCCCACTGTAACCCATTCTAAGATTACAATATATTGCTATATTGAAGCTTCATAAAAGAACATCTTTATGAACAGGTCTGCTCCATGTTCAAACTATCGTGTCTCGAACAAACATTGAAATCATTGTATTATGAAAACGCATTGATTAAAATGATCTGCACCTTCAGGGTTTGGTTTTTGTTGTTTTTTCTATCGTCCATATTGTATTACAAGTTCACCCTATTGTATGGCTGGAGATTTCCGGTTGTACCGGGTTTTTGATGTGTTTACAGGTGTCTGAGTGGGCGTGGACCATACGCACAGGGCACAGAGGGTGGTGAGGGAAAATTGGCCGCAGCAGTGATAAACTGCAAACACTGTGGTGGTGATGGAAGTGCTTTCATATTCAGGTGGCGATTAGCAGGCTGCTCACTGTAACTTATGCCAATGTAAATGGCGCTGCATGCTCTCTTTTATAACCACAAAGCCGAATTTGATA
Source organism: Streblospio benedicti (assembly GCA_019095985.1). Lineage (NCBI taxonomy): Eukaryota > Metazoa > Annelida > Polychaeta > Spionida > Spionidae > Streblospio > Streblospio benedicti. Next base: position 59,918,555 of record CM032666.1, on the reverse strand, counting down.
GTCTGGGCATGGTTATATGTATGAGATGGACTTGGGAATGTATGATAAAACGTGTATAGTCGGAAAGGAATGCCATACCAGACATTAGCCGGAGTTCAAGCCACATCATAGGACAATTGCTTGCTTCCAAATAACCGCATTTGCACACATATTATGTAAAACATGGCTGGTTTCCACTAAGATTGCACTCCAAAAAGTGATTTGGGATACGGTGAAAATTATACGGAAATGGAAGTGTATATGTTCATGACATAGCCAACTCAGTGCAAAAAGAGGATATAGTTCATAAAATACTCTGAAAACATCAACATTTTTAAGGTTTGTGCACAAGTTAGTCAATTGTACTTATACACTGAATTTTCCAACTGAAACTATCCACCTTTCATGTATTAAAGATGTCGAAAATGGATGATCTTCCTGTTTCTAAAGTTGTTTTTCGTCAAAATAGAGTGAATTTACGTCTACTATTAAAGATTTGGTAAAATCTGACACAGATGTGGCAAAGACATGATGTTACCCGTATTATGTATGTAATCTTTGATGTAAAAATCTAGTGAACATATTTTGTAATTATTTTACTATATTGTAAATTCTGTAGATATGTAGAAGCTTTATTTATGTGTAATTGTGCCTCGCAGGAGGTTCTGTTATCCTGCAGTCTATTATTAGACTCATCTTCCAGAAAAAAAAAAATATGATAGTTTGAAAATTACGTTTCACGTAAGTTGTACGTTTACTCCCGGTGAATGGTGATAGCTGACACAAAACCGGCTTCAGCTAAAATCGACATCGTTTACAAAACATTATAAGTGTTCATCAATAAGATTAGCAGTTGAAATTGCCTGAAGCTATTCATATTAAACCTGAAGACCACCGCAGCCCATTGATGTCTGAAGAGCTACAGCTCGCGTCGAGAAGGCTACTAGCAGAAAGGGAGAAACGCGCAAAACTAGAACAACTATTTCTGAAACTAAGAAATGAATTTGAAGAACTGAAAAAGCAGCGTATAAAGGAGTGACAAGATTTTCTTGAGTTGTTACAAAAAGAAATGTTGGAAAAGGAAAATTTAAAGAAGAGGATTAATAGGAGAATTCTTGTGATTAAGAAAATACTACGTGACTGGAAGCGGCAACAAGAGGAAATCTAACATTTTTCTCTGATTTTCATCTAATACTTTTTCTGAATTTACATTATCTAATAACTGTTATCTTTTTTTCAACGCTTGGTTTAATTTTATTACTACCGGTAGTTGTAAATAATTTACTTTAAAATGTTCCTAGGTGTTTCAAATTCATTTCAGGGTTATCAGTGTACTTGCCATCTAACTAAACTTTCTATATTATGTTGTTGTCTAGCCATTTCAATATTTTCTAAAACAACTCTGATTTTCTATGTCACATAATAGCTTAATGTAATCCTAGTTCTAATTTGATTTCCCTTAGAATACAATATATTATTATAATATGAAAAAAAAAAGCTCTCTGTTATAACCACAAAGCCGAATTTGATAGGCTGAGCATGGTTATATGTATGAGATGGATTTGGGAATGTATGATAAAACGTGTATAGTCGGAAAGGAATGCCATACCAGACATTAGCCGGAGTTCAAGCCACATCATAGGACAATTGCTTGCTACCAAATAACCGCATTTGCACACATATTATGTAAAACATGGCTGGTTTCCACTAAGATTGCACTCGAAAAAGTGATTTGGGATACGGTGAAAATGGAATACGGAAATGGAAGTGCATATGTTCATGACATAGCAAACTCAGTGCAAAAAGAGGATATAGTTCATCAAATACTGTGAAAAAATCAACATTTTTAAGGTTTGTGCGCAAGTTAGTCAATTGTACTTATACACTGAATTTTCCAACTGAAACTATCTACCTTTCATGTATTAAAGATGTCGAAAAAGGATGATCTTCCTGTTTCTAAAGTTGTTTTTCGTCAAAATAGAGTGAATTTACTTCCCACCTATCTCGTCAAACCATATTTAAAACAGTCAACTGATCACAGTTTCATTTTCAAATTTCTATCTCTCTCACACGTCTTTATAGCAATCATATCTCTACCAATGATAGACATGGCTGAAGACAGGTTTTGCAACCCTAAATCCAGATCCATTGCCGAATAATGATCAAAACATGCCGCACTACCTGTTGGCCTATGATGCCTTTGGCCTCACAAGGCATCTGATAAAGCCATATCCCCTGCGAAGCCTCACCAGACCTCAGCGTGTTTTAAACTACTGCATCTCGAGAGGTCGTGTCGTTGAAAATATTTTTGGTATCTTGGCCTCTAGATGGAGATGTTTACTGACGAAGCTTCACCAGAGTCCCGAGGTTGTCAGGAAAATGGTGAAGACTTTGCTGCGACTACACAACCTCCTGAGGATTCACTTCCCAACCTCGCACGTCACAATGGTAGACCAAGAAGATGAAGACCACAGGATCGTTCCTGGTGCATGGAGGACTGATGCTGTTCTTCCTGGCGTACAAGTGGCATCCAGTAAAAGGTTTGATCTCAAGGAAGGCAAGAAAGTGCTCCACTACTTTGGAAGTGAAGCTGGACGTGTTCCATGGCAAGACCGATTTGTTAATTTGGAGCGATCATGAACACGTGTGAATTTATGTAGTCTTATGTTATTGGAACATTTCACTTTTTATTATAGGATTGTCAAACTGTATGTTTTGATATAAATATTTGTATATATTTATATTTGCAAGTTGTATTCACTTAATAAACCTTTGACATTCTATGTCTTACATATGAGAGTCTGACTTGGGTAACATCATAGTTAGCTTTGTGAAAAATGAACCAAACTCAAATAAACACTAAAAATTGGCTTTTCTTTTCAATTCTTAAAAATAAATAATACTCCTTGATAGTAACATGCAAACTAGATGAGCAGACGTTTGAGGAACGTATGAATTTCCCACAGGGGTGAGGGCTTGCAAGGGATGTGCCCGTGCCCATTCTCCAAAAAATATTTCATCTTCATTGGTTTTAGCATGTGCCCCCTAATATCTCCAACGTGAATGACTTGCCATGAACGCACAGCATGAGCATAACGAATGTTGGAAAAGGAAAATTTAAAGAAGACGATTAATAGGAGAATTCTTGTGATTAAGAAAATACCAAGTGACTGAAAGCGGCAACAAGAGGAAATCTAACATTTTTCTCTGATTTTCATCTAATACTGGTGAAGATTTTGCTGCGACTACACAACCTCCTGAGGATTCACTTCCCGACCTCGCATGTCACAATGGTAGACCAAGAAGATACGTGTGAATTTATGTAGTCTTATAGTTTGATGGAAGTTCATTTATCCTGGATCTGATAGATATAATGGTTTATTTCTTAAACAGGATAACAATAAAAGTCAAAATACATTGAGCTGCAAACTCTCTTTTGGGCTTTGATCACAACAGAATGACGTCATAAGTCGTCACTGTTGGCTTGGGTAGTGATGAACACAATTTGCTGACCGAGAAAGACATACCAGAAACTGAAAGGTGATCCCACAAACAGGTACAAGAAACAGTTTGCAGATGTGTTACGTGAACTCAAACATAATGGTTCCATTGATGTACCGTTACACCGGAAATTATACCCGACTATTGACCAACCGCCCAGATTTTACGGTCTTCCAAAGGTACATAAGGTGAATATGCCCATGAGACCGATCGTGAGTTCCATTGGCACCATCTCCTATGAGTGTGCAAGATATTTGAGCACTGTCCTTGCACCGTTGGTTGGTAAGACAGTCCACCACGTGAAAAACTCGAAGGAGTTTTGTGAGGAGATCAAGGAATACACTCTAGAGGAAGATGAAGAACTTCGTTCGTTCGACGTGAGTGCTTTGTTCACGAGTGTCCCAGTAGATGCAGCACTAAAGGTGGTGGCAGATAAACTGAAAGCTGATAGTAGCTTAGCAAGTCGCACATCCCTTTCACCGGAGGAGGTGACGAAATTGTTGGAATTATGTTTAAAGTGTACCTACTTCACATTCCAAGGTGAATATTTCCTGCAAATTCATGGTGCAGCCATGGGATCACCAGTATCCCCGATAATCTGCAACCTATATATGGAAGATTTTGAGTGTAAGACCTTAGCTTTGGCTCCCCACCCACCCAGACTCTGGAAGAGATATGTGGACGATACGGTGGTCATTCAGAAAAGACAATACACGGATGAGTTCCAAGACCACCTGAACTCTATGGATAATTTTATTAAGTGGGACCACGGAGGGAGAAAGCTTAGTGAATGGTGAGAGATCTTTACCTTTCTTAGACACTCTCATCCTGGTAAATGAAGACGGGTCCCTACGCACAAGAGTTTTCAGAAAGTCGACGCATACAGATCAGTATCTGAACTTTGGGAGCAACCACCCAGTGGAACACAAGATAGGAGTGGTACGCACTTTGATGCATAGGGCTGATTGCGTAGTAAGCACCCGTTGGAGTGCGAAAATGAGAAGAGACATTTAGAAAGGTTTTGAAAATCAATGGATACCCGGAGAATGTGTTGTCCAGCAAGAAGTTAAGCAGGGACGAAAGTACCTCGTCTAAGGATAATGCCCAGGTTGAGCAAAAGAGGACACCCCAGTAGTTATACCCTATGTCAAGGGTGTGTCAGAACACATAAGGAGGGTGTTACATAGATACAACGTCCAGGCATTTTTCAAACCAGTGAACACTCTGAGACAGTTGTTGGTAAGACCAAAGGATCCCATAGACAAGCAGAGAGTGATTGGTCC
>CM032666.1:59892311-59906988 GCA_019095985.1 Streblospio benedicti | reverse complement strand
GATGTATAATCAGGATGTTATTTCATTTCATTTCTATTCAGTATTTTAAAGAGCCACACAAAGTACATTGAAAAATGCCATTCTCACAGCAACACACTGTTATCATTGTATGACACTTTTGACATTTATTTGAAATTTACACAAACAGGTGGCACTTCTGTACCACTTCTGATTCCTTAATATTAAAGGAAAATGGCAAGATCCCTTTTCCATGTAAATTTCTAAAATAAATATGGATAAAAGGCATATATTTCAAACTAATTTTTCAAATGAGAAATCTTTTCCCATAATAAATAATATTCCATTGTTTTACAGGAATATAATTTTATCTTTTAATAGAATAAAATAAAAGAATAAAATAAATAAATATAATAATAGAATGAAGACAATTAAAGCATATAGTCTTCTAAATGATAGTGAAATTTTAAATCTACCTGTATGGGGAAACATGTATTTTAAAATTGGGAATACATGTTTATATTTAAAAGAAATGATGAAAGATGGTAGGATGTACATACAGGACTTTGTAAATGACGATTTGAATATGTTGAATGATGTAGAACTCTTTGAGGGCATCACCAACAAACAAAATGTACACATTGAAATGGAAATCATCAAAATTGGTCTCTTCAAAAGAGTGAAGAATTTGAGCTTAGTAAACAGTTTTTAGGTAAAGAAAACACCAATCTACAATATATCAATAAACAACAAAATGGTCCACCATTTTGTTGTTTATTAATATATTAATATTATATTAATATGTTAATAATGCCAAGAGTAAGGTATTCTATGGTATTCTTTTGTCAAAAAATAATGTTAAAGGAAAAATGGAGTCTTCCTATTCAGTCATTCAATTTTGAAAATAGAACAGAAACCTGTAAGCAAATTTATACTGAAAAATTAATAGATATCAAAATTCCGATGGTATGTAGGCAAATAGAAAATTTAGAACACATGATATATAAATGTGAAAGAATAAAATTAATATGGGAAAAGGTATCTAATATTCTAAAATGTAATGCTATTTTCAAACAAATTCTATGTGGATTTATTAACTATGATTCAAGTTCAAATTTAAAATGTTTAAACTGTATAATTACAGTAATAGCAAATTCCATTTTTAACACAAATTCTATTTGTAAATTTATTTATTTATTAAGTATGAAGATTAAAATATACAACAAATTGTTTAAAAAAATCTTTTGTACTATAAAATCATGTTAGGAAACGTAGATCTTAATGGATTGAATATTAATTATATTGATAGATTATATTATGAATTATAATTTTTTGTCACTTCACATCTACTATGTTGATATATATCTATCACATTATTATTGATAGTATCAAGGTATATAATTCTATGCAAACAATTGTATATAAGTTATCAATAAAGTTTAACTAATTAAAAAAAAGTATTTTAAAGAGCCACACAAAGTACATTGAAAAATGCAATTCTCACAACCACACATTGTTATCATTATATAACACTATTGACATTTATTTTAAATCAACACAAACAAAACATTTAAATGCACAGTTTTGAAATGCTTATCACTTATCAAAATAAACTTAAAATGCACAGTTCCGTTTACACTTGAAATTTCTCAGACCCCAATTTTTTTTAAATAATTTTACAATCAAAGTCTATCACTCAGCAAGAGAGGTGGCAATAGCAACATTCTTAGACACAGTGGCCAAGGTGTCTTCATAAGCTTTAGCTGACGTGGTCACAACTTCGACCTGGGACTTGGTCGCTGGCTGAGAGCCGGAAGTCCCTGGTTAGACCCCACTGAGTTGGGGTTCTTCGGCGTGCTCAAGTTGCTGTACTCTTGTTTTCTACTGGAGCTTCTTCTGTCTCCTGAAAAAACAGCATAGTCAATAAGTACTTTGTTCAAAAACAGATGTTTTCAAACACTTTGCTTTCAGAGACATATTAAGTGAAACACCCCCACCTAATTTATTCAAGAATAATAATTTATAATTTAAGTTGTACTTTCTGCTTATAGAAACCGAATTGACACATATGCACACAAACCTGTAAGGGTGCCAAGAATGGAGGTCAAGCTAGCAGCTGGGCTTGCATCCATAGGGGCGGAGTGGAAAGAACTGGGACCCATTGAGTAGTAGTTGGGAAACGCTGACATGATGCTCTACACTTCCATGGTATTCCACACTGCCTGGGTGTTGTTCGGATCCAATGGACCTGAAGAAGATTTTGAATAAAATTAAATATCTAATGTTTCCTCGTACAGTTCTTTATGATGTTAATAGTTTGTAGGTAAAAGTCAGAAAGCGATCAATGTTGTTAAGCTCATACTTGTGACCATTAGAAATATTTTTATTTTTACATTAGCAGGATTGCCAACATCAAATTTTGAAATTTCTAAATCCCGAGGCCAAATTTTTTTAATTTGGGTCAAAATTTCTGAATCTTTACGTTTAATGTGCATTTTTAACTTATATTTAAAAAAGACTATTTTAGAATGGTCATAAAAGTGTTATTAACTTGGTTTCAACATGTTTGATTAAAGATAAATACAAAGGTTTGGATGGTCGTCCTACTATTTGCGAAAAAACGATCCAAGTAAGGCAAAATCAATGTCAAATGTGTTGTTTTTTAATTTGAACCATTATATTTTACCTACAGTTAGTACACAGTTTTGAAAGTCACAAAATGATTCTTGTTGGACATTTAAAAAAGAATAAGTCACATTTTCAAAAAAAAAATGTAGGATACCCCCCAATCTCCCTGGTGCAAGAGGTCTTGTGGTGCAGGTGCATTTTGGATTTCACGACAAGTAGCCTCTATAAACAGCCGCCTGGTGACTCCGTTCAGCCTTCACTCCATAACCAGCAAGCGGTAGTGGTAGAGACTAGACAACAAGCAGAACCTGTCAGTCTCATTCATCGAGGCTGTGTACTGCATAAATGACAGCTTGCACAAACTGGGCTTCGCTGATCGAGACTATCGCTGTTAGGACTCGTCATTTAAATCGAGACTATTTTTGCGCGCCCGTAAAGCGTGTTTACATGATGCGTGGTTCAATCGAGTACATTCAATAATGACTGCGCCCATATGCGAGCAAAATCATCAGTATTTTATGGAAAGAAGTACAATATTTAAAAATATTTGGTTATTTCCACTGAATTTCTGAATTTCTCGATTCCAATCAGAATGTTCGGAATGGGCTTCATATTTCGGATTGATTCCAAAATTACGTAATACTTGGCAACCCTGCATTAGTGTTAGCATGTCTAACCTGAGAACTGGGTTGGTGCCTGCTCCCAGACTTAGGGAGGTGGCTGCCAGCTGCCGTACTCACCAGCAGAAGGAGGTGCAGGACACTGGTCCCCCACAGACGTAGCCAATGGAGCATCAGCAGCAGCAGGAGCTACATTAGCACGACTCACGGCAGGAGCTGCACATGGACCAGCTCAGCTCCCTGGTGCTTCTCCTCAAATCTTGCAAGCACTTGGTAGATCTCATCCAATCACTTCCTGAAGCAAATGAAAGCATGTTTTCAATCAAAGTAATTATTTCTTTTATTTGCAGGTTTGCTAGTTAAAACTGAACAAAAATTTTACATAACACATCAAATATTCTACAAGGTTCTATTTTTGTAAAAGTGATACAAATTTTATTACGTAAAAAGTTAGTACACAATTGCTCACTTGAACACATGTGTTGGCAGATGGCTGCGTAAATCTGTCACGAACTCGCCTAACAAGTTGATCACGGCAGGCATAGAAGCGTGAGGTTTGATGACCGCCAGCATGTGCTTCGTCAGGTTGAACATGTTGTCCACTTCACTGGCAATGGCTGTACCAAGGCGAGACTGCGATGCTGAATTACGCGAAAGATGTGTGGACAGTGAAGCATCTCGCTCTTTTCTGTCGTCAGTGACAGCAAGGTCAATAACATCGTCAAAGTTGTCACCAGGCTCAGATGACGATGGTTCCTTAATGTCGGCTTTCCTCTTGCGCCTATCCGCAGCTTTCTTCTTCACCTCCTCTCTTTCCTTGGCAAGATGCTCTTCTTTTGTCTGTTTTTGCTGCTGACGCTCTTGTAAAGCTTGAGGTCTGAGAGACTTGACGGGCCGCCATTTCACTTGGGTCACCACGTGGCCAATGAAAAACTTGAAATTATTGAGAATCCACTTCTTCTTATTGGAGACAGGCTTCTGCGTGCCAGAATTGGAGGCTTTCTGCTCCTTTTACTTTCTCACTAACATGGTCCGCATGCTTTTATACCACTTAATCAGATCAGGGCCTGTGACGCCTGTGATACCAGCCTTCTCATTCCACCTGGCTCTTTTTCATGCGTAGTCCTTCCAACGGTGATGTCCCTTGTTGTAAAGATGTTCGTTAACTTCTATCCATGTACTTCATATTTGCGTGCCTTTTTTTGTACCCTGAGAGCTCATGGTCATCTCGTCATCAGAATCCTTCAGGCCTTCAGCGACTTCTTCCACTTCATTGACATTCTAAGGTTCAGGGTCAGGCTCAAGTTGCAATATCACGACCTGGGCATCTTCTGTGGTGCCAGATGCTTGCATTTCATCTTCGACTTGAGCTTCGTGTGGCAGATGCTTGCGTGGCAGAAGCACGTGGCACGGATTCCTTCTCGTCTCCTCCCTCGGTTGTTCACCACTCGAGCTTCGCCCAATAGACGACCAGCATGACAATTGTCAACGGGAAACACACCAAGCTTCTTTGTCTTTCTTCTGGGCTTCTTTGGTTGCCCATACTAGGAAGACTTTAATGGCATTTTAAAATACCACCATTAAAGAATTATGATTGTATTAGACATATAATATAACCAAATACAATTTAAGAAATACAGACATACCGTATACGACCATCTAAAGGCCTAGAGCCGTTAAATTGAAATTTTTGCAATATGGGGGTGGGCTGTTCCACGAGAGTGCAGTTACTACATAACTCTTAAAGACATAGGAAAAAGAAGGGGTAGGGCTGTAACACGAGGGTGGGCACTTAGATCGTAGTATACAGTAAGATAAAGACAATAAGAAAACGGTAACAACAGATCTTAAATGGTAGATTTATATCATTTACATATAAATTAATTGTGTAACTTATTTTGGCGTATGTTCCAAGCTTTGGAGACATAAACCAACACTTCTTTACAAAAATTTCTGATTAAATATGTAAGTTTTTCCGACTCATTAAAATTACTAAATGCAATATTCAAATTTCTAGCCTTTTCAAACAATTGGGATCTAATATCATTATAGGTGGGACAAAGGCAAAAAATGGGTTTTGTCTATTGTACATCCTAGGCTACATAAATCACATGTTCTCTGTGCAATATCTAGATTTTTAAATCTGCCTGTTTCAATCTTAATATAAGGGGATGAATGCTGTGTGAATTGTGTAAATAATGATCTTTCTTTTCTTCCATACATTTCATTTACATATTCTTCTTGATAACAGTGAGTTTTGAACAGTCTATAGGTTCTGAGCTTTATTTTTTTGTACGCCTTTACTGTCCAATAATCATTCATCTGATTTTTTAATATATCATCAATAGATGTTAATTCAAATACAGACTTATTTGAAAAGCAGTCACTATCTATGTCGGAAAAAAACCTTTTCATCTCACTGCTCCAGTTTTGCTTTGCTAAGCCGTAGTCCCACTCGAAAATGTTTCTAGTTAGACGGTGTTCTGGCATTTTAATGAGCCTGTTGCAGAAGTGTATTATTTTTTACTTAAATTCATTAACCTTAAGCCTCCATTGATTGCACCAGTTCGATAACTCATTTAACATAGACTGCATTGAATACTCAGATTCTGCAATTAGGACCTTATCATCTGCATATAGTAAAGAATTTAAATTTACATTACCAGCCTTAATGTCTCTATGAATCCAATCGAAAGCCTTTTCTAGGTCAATGTAGGCACAAAATGTGATGTTGCGGTTCTTCCTGTTATTTATGATACTGAACAGTGAAAAGACATGTTCCTCACAAGATCGACCCTTTCTAAAACCATTTTGCTCCTCAGCAAATATGAGATTTATAGTGCTATTTTGAGCAACCGTGTACACGATTGTTCAAAATAGCACTATAAACCTTCGCGACACAAGATACCAAACTGATCCCCCTATAGTTGAGAGGTAGATATGGGTTCTTTCCTCCTTTATAGATTGGCTTGATCAAGGCCCTTTTCCATGCACAAGGAATTACACTGTACTTGAACCAAGAATCACAAAGTTTACAAAAGAGAGCCCTAGTCTCTTGACACTTTAACACCTCGTTTGGTACAAAAACACATCCTGTAGCCTTTTTCTTTTTCATGTCCAAACTACCTTATCAATTTCATGTAAACGTATGTTATGATTGAGTGAAGCATTACTAACGTTTCCAGGCTCTTTCGTTTCCCTTTCCAGATTTGACTTGTGTTCAAGAACTGATGCCAGTAGTTCTTCATCAATGCAGTTGCTTCCGACATTGATGTACAGCATTTCGTAATCTCTTTTTTATTTATTGCAAACTTTCTCTTTGTCAGATACTATAGGCCAGGAATCCTACACTTAACCCAGAACTAATTCGAACACGAACGAAAACTGCACAATGCATTTCAGTTTGGTCCCAATATTCACCAAAAAACAGTCCCGAGCTGAACTCGATGCGGAAATATCAAAAATCTAAAATGGCAGCCTTTTACCGGTGGAAAATCATACAAGTCATGAAATTGGTCAGTTTTTGCCCTATTTTAATGTATAATACAACAAAAAGTAGGTTTTAAGGGTCAAAGAGCATGAATTTCTGAAAAGTAATGTTGCCATGGCAACTATTAATAAATAAATCCAAGATGGCCACCTTCCATGGGTGAAAAATCATATAAGTCATAAAAACTCAGTTTTTTTCCCTATTTTAACGTAGAATACACCAAAATGTAGATTTAAATGGTGAAGAGTGTTATTTTCTAGACTTGAATATTACTATGGCAACCAAAAATCGAAAAATCCAAGATGGCTGACATCGATCATCTAATATTTATATTCATCAACAAATGTAATTTTTTGCTCTAGATTACAGTATAATACATCAAACATATGTCAGTTAGAGAGGTCAAGGAATATGCTTTTGCAAATATGAACATTACCATAGCAATATCTGAAAACATCAAATCCAAAATGGCCACCATTTTCTATATAAAAATGACAGAAATCTCTCCTTGTTAATTCTGAAGGCTGTAGGTCTGAGAATTGTTACTGTCCTGTCACAAATGCATAACAGCATAGTGGTAGAAAGCTATATACCATCTGAAGGGGATGGAAATTTCATTATAAACTTATACAGGGAGAAAGCTGATGCCATGGAGAGGTAAATTCTGTGGATTTAAACTTCTAGATCAGGTCATGAAGATAATGGAGAGGGTTGCTTCAAGGTTCATTTGACGGATGGTCCATATCAATAAGATGCGCTTTGGCTTTATGCCAGGTAGAGCCCAACAGATGCTATATTTACAGTACATCAGCTCCAAGAGATTATACGACAAAGCAAAACACTAGATTTCTCATTTATTGATATCGAAAAAGAAGATCCAACTAATAAGTGTCCTTGTTGCCTAGGCATAGCATCACCCTTTGAATGGAAGGTCAATGAAACATTTTTCTTTACGATGACTATTGGCTTGAGGTATTAGATACATTCTGCTATCTTGGTGACACAATATGTGCTGATGGAGGCTGTACAGCCAATAGTGTTTGTTTTTTTTAATATGTGATTCAAGTCGTTAAACATAATTTCTAAAATTTAGTGCTATTATAGTATTAATCAAGAATACCATGATCATTTACGCTAATGTTATGATAGTACGATTGCATAATTATAAATGTCATTTTATTTTTTTGCAAGTGAATACATGGCCATTTTTTATCACCACGACGCATTGTGTTTATACCTTCATAGATAAGGTTACATGTAAAGTAACATTTTTTTAAGAATAACTGTTTAGCCTACTTTGTGTGTGTGGATATTTATTTAAAGACATTGTGCATAGTAGAGATGTCGAAACATGTCTAAATAAATTTAAATTTGATTTTCACAGAAAATAGGACTTTGTTTTTCGGTTGTAAGGCAGCAGAAACAGAAAAAGAACAAAAACTAACAAAAAATTGTGCATAGTGGATTGTACATATACGTTATTTTGAATAATTTGTCATTGTGGTTGGTGTTGATACTTTTTGTATGTGATGAGTGCAAGTGTATGGAGCAACCGTGGAAATTTGATGTACATGTAAGCTTTGGCGTGACGCTTAACTGACTTCAGTTTTTGAAGAATATTTTCATTTCTTGTACAGATACTCAATTTTCAAAGGGAAGAAGATTCATGAAAATATTCTGCTCTCAATGCATGAATTTTCACATTCCATCATTGTGTGAATGGTAGAGTAAATGAATTCCATTTATTTTTTTTCACTGATTTTCATATATACATGTATCCATTTGATATTGTTAACTTCATATGGAACTAATATTACAATAATTAATTTGTTCATATTTTGTGATAGTTTTGTTCAATGGATGTTGTTTATTGATTCTGTATGCATTAAATGCTTATTTTTGTGAACATCTTACTTGGGTATATATTAGCTTTTTCATATGCATTAGCTGTCGTTACTAGAATGGAGTGAATTAATAGCCACAACTAAGAAATGTAATATATTCCATCCTTGGGTTTGCATACCCTTTAGGTTTGTAGAAGTCAGTGATGGTAACTGGGTTTTCGAACAGGAAACAGTTTCTTTTCACAATGATTCCATGTTTAAAGAAATGTTCTTGGAAGCTTAGAGGGTTCAAAATATCATTTATGCTTATTACTTTTGCATTTTAATGTCTATCATGCAGTGGGTCAATAAAACATTTATCATTTCAAAAAAAAAAAAAATATTGTCACAAGATGTAGATGTGTCAGGGGCAAGTTAAGGGAGCTACTACTAATCTTTTCAAACAGGAATCTGTCAATGCTCACCCATGGAACCATTTATGCTGTCTATATAAGAAACGTCCTGTTATATGGAAGTAGGTATCCCTGATCCGGAATTCTTGGTACGGCACGACATATGGCTCTGGTCTAACCATGTGCACAGATGCTGTGAATGAATCAAAAGATGCAAGCAGATCATGATTGCTGGTAGCAAACCAAAAGCGAGATCCAGAAAATCTTGGTGGGGTACAATCGAAGAAGACTTCATGCTGGAGATTGGATATTGAGATGGCAACATAGACAACAGAGAAGCCACACCAACACCTTCTAATGGTAAAGTGTGGATTTAAGCTGCTTGATGATGAGGATGATGATTGATAATGTTAATAATTTTAATACTTTACATCTAAAGCAAAATAACTTTACAAAAAACTCTTTTTAAGTATATTGAATATAGGAAAGGTTAAAAATATACTACTCACACTCACATGAAACAAGGTAATTGCTTGTAGATTTCCATTATTGTATTGGATGATGAAAAAAAACTCTTATATTGCAAAAGAACTCAGATGTTGAAGGTGTGTTTTGACCATCTGTGAAGGCCAATAAAACATGATCTATATCAAGATATATAAAGATTTGCTTGGGTATATTTGTTCACACTTTCTATTTGTACCTGCTATTCTGGTTTGTGACACATCTCAAGTATTTGATATTGGGAAGGGTCTAAACTTGAAAAAGATTTGGAACAATGACAAGACATTGGTGAAATGGATGTGTAATGTAAAAACTGAAGATCATACTAGAATAACTAGTCCAAGTTTTGGTGGTGGACTGGACTTGAGTAAGTTTTAACTGCTAGGTGATTTAATGATCTATTCTTTTTTTTATTTTTTTTTTTTATTTGATTTATTTCGTTTATCACAGGCATATTAATTACAAAGTAAATAAAAGATTACAAATAAGTAAAAAATATAAATAGAAGTAAGATTGAATAGAGATATACAAATATAATAAAAAACTATGTTAATAGATGTATTATGAGAACGCCAGTTTCTTAACGATAGTTTTTGTATCAAGCTATTGTATGTAATTAGAGAACTACTGGCAAATTGCCATTAAAGAATATAATTTTATATATAATTTTATATAATTAATCTTTGGTATTTAAAGAAAAAAAAGCTGTATTTGATCACCCAAACATATAATTACGTAATTATGTGGAAATCTATAATGTATAATGTAAAAAAGGAAAAGGAAAAAAATGTATGAAAACATAATATGGTAAAAATGCAAATTTAGTAACCATACACACATAAGAGTTTATAATGTAAAAAGGAAAATGTATGAAAATGTAAAAATGCTAAAGCTACCATACACACATAATATGGTGGAAGATGGTAGGTAAGAGTTTGAGTTATAATGTAAAAAGGAAAATGTATGAAAATGTAAAAATGCTAAAGCTACCATACACACATAATATGGTGGAAGATCCAAATTTAGTAAGATCTGGTACCGGGTAGGTAAGAGTTTGAGTTATAATGTAAAAAGGCTGAAAATGCTACCATACATATAGATTTATTTCTATAGTTGACATTTTGTTTGAGACACTTGCTATTTCAAGCTGAAACTCGGTCTTTATTGCACTTGATTCTTGTACAATCTTTGCATTCAGGTATCCTTCTATGGTCGACAGGCTTTGCTCTATAGATTGTCTGAAACATTGTTTTTTTTTTTATTGGTTCTCTATTTTTGAAGAAAGATCTGCTATAGATGTATTGAATTTTTGTTGAAGGTTTCCTATTGCCATTAGAATCTTAGAATCCTCTGCTCCTTCAACACTTATCCTTTTTGTTCTAGGAGGTTTGTACGGAGAGCTGTCTTCCTCACTCCCAGTGGACTCATGTTTTCTGATAAGATCCCCATTAGCTGTAGACATTTCTATTCTTGACTCTACGTTATTATTCTCTAATGTTGACATTGGATTTCTTGATACCCCCAATATTATCAATACGTTTTCTTATCAGTGACAAACATAAATTTGAAACCGATCATTCCATCTCACAAAGGTTGTATCTGTATCTGTATGCTAATCTGAAGGGCTTTATCAGCATATGTGCAGATGGAGGCCACATGGTGTTGGTACATGGACCTTCAGAGGCAGGCTAGGAAGCCAACTGCGCCTCTGGGGTGGAGGGATCACACTAGCTATTGTTTTCAAACTAGGTGAGTTCTTTCACATGCAGAGGGTTGACTGTCCTCTACACAGGGCATGCCTTTTAATGAGGCCTCCGAACCTCACACTTGGTGTCGCCACTGTCTAGTATTATACTCGACCGAGGCGACACGCTCAGTGGATATCAGCAACGCAGTGGCAGACTTACGACGTAATGGTTTTGGCGTCACTAAGTCTGCCATGGCCAGTGCACGAACTTGTGACGCAGGCAAATCCCGCATTCAGGTCGTACGCTCTAACCACTTAACCACTGAGGACCATTGAGGACCATTGAGGACCACTGAGGACCACTGAGGACCACTGAGTGCTAATTATTTGTGTGAATCCGCGAGGTCGGGTGATTTTCATAGGATAGGCGAAAGTGAGGAGGTGCATGTTTTGCAAGGGGTTCTATTTATTGGATGGAGTTTGGGTATTAATATGTGATTTGATTCTGTGATTATTCCCATCCATTGTCTTAATAATAAGAACTCCCTATTAATAGTTACATTTTGGTCAATGCACATCGAGTATGTAGTACGCATGTTAATCACAGCTGGATGTAACTAAACCAGCCGATAGTACCACCATCTGCCATGTAAAACTGCTGCAAGTACAGAAATTTCGTATAGTTTTTCATATGACCCAACATACGCATGAGGCGCAATAATGCTTTCAACTAATGTCTTGTTCTTATCAAGGTGGGCAAAACGTGTTCAAATATCACTTCAAACAGACCATCCGGCTGCAGACATTCCCATTTCCTCTGTAATGGCAATTGTAATTTACAAATATAGCTTCCTCTGCTATGGAATTGCTGAAATGTTTTCCTTTCTTCAAGCATGAATATATTGCAGCTATGGCACAATTAATGTGTGTTAATGCAAACACGGATTTGTTCAAGGTAACGTAATTTCAATATGAATTAAGTGCACACATGTCATCATGAAATACAGTTATGTGAATGTTATGTGTTCTTTCTTGTACCCTACATGAGGCCATTGCCATCTTGTACATATGACACATAATAAAAATTGTGTTTGCACTTATGGAGTGTGATACATTTAAATAGGTGACTGTGAGCATTCATTTTCATCTGAATTAAATGTCATTACACCAAACACATTTTATTGCACCAAAAACATCATGGTAATTGTCACCTGAGTGAGTAATTTTGCCAAGATTGCACGCATTTGGTTGTCTAAGTCAATTTCACAAATCCCAATCATCATCCTGCTCCACCCTGTTAAACCATCCCATACGAGTTCCTCATGATCGTGTTGCAACAGAATCTCCTCCAAAGAAAAAGAAGCTCAAATTAAACAAAAGATTTTTATGGCATTCCATAGTGAGGATTCTTTAAAGAAATAAGTGTGTGTTTTCCAAGCTTGATTTTGTGAAGTGTAATTATGAGAAAAGTGTTTTTTAAATATAAATATCAATTGTATCAATAATAATAGCTAAAATAATGCGATTAAAAAACCATAATAAAAACATTAAAAACTCCTGAATTTTCATTTTGTTTTCCACACAAGAGTAATTTGAATACTAAATATATTAAATATAACATATGTATCAAAATTTGACCAATGATGAAGTGCTTATATCTTTGCCCCTCTAACATTGCCAAGAATTGAAGTGGAGACCCGTCAGGTTCAATCGACATGGACGGGTGGCCGTGAATACTTCTCCTGTCATGACTCCCATGTCCTCATCAAGGTCCTCAAATGATGATTTTTCCGTAGACATTAAACATGCCGATACCACTCCACTGCCCATTCCACATGTCATCCCAATCATCATCCTGCTCCACCCTGTTGAACCATCCCCATACGAGTTCCACATGATCGTGTAGCAAGAGGTTCTCCCCCAAAGAAAAAGAAGCTCAGATTGAAGAAAAATTGTTTAAATAAGGCATTCGGCAGCAAGGATTTTTTAAAAAAATAGTCTGTGTTTTCCAACCTTGATTTTGTGCTCAAGTGTCATTTTTAGGAAATAAGTTTTTCTTTTATATAATTATCAAATGTATCAAATTAAATACAGTAAACCTCTCCAACAATGGAGTAGTGTTCAATGGAAAAAAAAACATAAAAGAAGGAATTGCTGTGCATTAACATTCTATACAATACAATACAATACAATTTATATAGCAATAATTCCATACATATGCATACTGAGACCGTGTTTGATAGCTATATCATGCACTGGACCTGTATAGGTTATTAAAAGGACCTAGTACAGAGCCTTGTGGGACGCCGAAAAGCAAATAAGTGCTTTTTGATGACATGCCATTGAGGAAGATGACGTGTGAACTGTTTGTAAGGTAAGATTGAAACCATTTAAGAGCTGTATCAGTAACACCTATTCTGGACTGAAAACGAGAAAGTAGGATATTCTGGTCAATAGTGTCGAAAGCCGTTTTCCCATATATAGATAAGTAAAAATTTGAGTAATCAACAGAAAAAAGTGATCTTGCCATTTTCCTTTGAGATTAAGGAATCTGGGTATTCATGAAGCTTGTAACGCACTTAAAGCATTATCTAAATCTATCATTTTCATACCCATCCTATTCATTTTGATGACAATCTGGTTTCTTTTGATTCTATCTCTTTTACCCGATAAAAAATGGCAACAAAGAAAAAGGAAGAAAGAACTCATGAGGTAAGTGATTTGTGTAAATGTGAGTCAAATGCACATGTCCACAGCTGAGAATCATCATTGTCAATTTATCTATTATTTAATTGGTATTCAACAGTTATATCAAATGATAATCCCAGTTCAATGACAATTTTTCAAACACTACTGCAAGGACTGATTCGATTCATGAGGTAAGTGATTTGTGTAAATTTGAGTCAAATGCACATGTACACAGCCTGTACACATGTGCTGCATCTGTCAGGTGGCTAAGGTGTGCTTGTGCAGAGTGACCACTCTGCATGGGCGAGCTGGCCTTGCCTGTCTGGGGTGTCGCTAGAGGTGGGCATTCAGTTTTGTTGATTTCTGCCATAAGTACTCATTCTCTACCAAGTGTATGTGGAAATTTCCATCACTTGCCACAATTTCACCTGGTTTGCTCAATGTATCATGTGCTGTGTCTCGCACTAACAGTGCGGTAGGACCTCAGTTGAACCTTGCAATGAAGCATAGTCACTTTTTTTGGCATCATCTTGAAGCTACAAGTAAAATCAAGAATCAACCAGGTGCCTGGCTGGCACCCTTGAGTAATTTCTGTAATTCAAGTTAGCGTCCAAGATGGCTGACTCCTACTGGGCAACTTTAAAAAGGCTTTATTTAAACAGATTTATTATAGTTTGACTTTGTTTTGATTATAGAATCTCTAATTTTTAAAATTCAAGATGGCGTCCAAGATGGCCAATGTTTACAAGGCAACTACTAAATTATGACTCGGCTTCAATTTGATGCATTATAATATCAAAATTACACTTTCCCTAATGCACTTAAAGCATTATCTAAATCTATCATTTTCATACCCATCCTATTCA
>CM032666.1:59879220-59892211 GCA_019095985.1 Streblospio benedicti | reverse complement strand
CATTTTTTTTTGGGTTAATTTTTCCAAATTTAAAAAGCAAGTTCACAAGTCCAAAAAATTAATTTTCTAGTTTACATCTGTTTTAAAATAATTTAAAAAAATTTAAAAAATTATAAAATTTTTCAAATGGAAAAAGTGCCAAAATTGCATTTTCTCTTTTTTTTTCTTTCTGTTTTTGAAAAATTTTAGAAAAATATTTAAAAAAATATTCCAATCTTTTCCCAATTATGAAAATTTATGTATTTAAAATCTAAATTTCTAGATTAAGATTTTTTTTTTTGCCTTAGCTTTGATGGTTTTCCTATGGTTTGTTAAATTAAAATTTTAAAATAATTATAATACGGTTTGGCCAAAATAAAAATGTTTATATGTATAATATGTCATTTATAAAAATCCCAAACCTGTACAGAGTTTAAATGGGGGGAAAAAAAATTTTTTACCTTTTCTTTGCCCCAGTTTTTATTTGAAATTGGAAATTAAGAAAATTTAAAACATTTTCATAAAATTCTTGTTTATATAATGTCCCTAAGTTATTAAACAAGTTCATTAGGTATGTATTTGATACTAGATCTTTAAAGAATTCATCTTAACAATAGCTGAATATTGGTTACTTATATAACCTCTAATATTTCAATGGCTGTCAGTCCATCTTGTTCACAGAAACAAGGTCCTTTACTTGGAAGTAAACAACCTCGAAGAAGTGTTGGTTCAGTGCTGGGTTTCCCTGGCTCTCAGCTCCTCCCTCAATAAGGGTAGGTAAGCATCCGGGATATACATGTCTATTAGCTCTGCATATGTAAGTTGTTTGAAACAGTGGGACTTGGAAATATGTTCTATGTTAGAAAGTAATAGATCCTTTGCTCTTGCACCTGCTGTTTTCAAATTAAACGTTTCAGCAATTTTCAAAAAAATATATACAATTATCTGCATTTAGATGCTTGCACATATAACTTTCCAACTGCAATGCGAGATCTTTAATTTGGAACAATTCTGTTGCTTCTATCGCATTTTTAATATCTGCACTGTCAATATCAATGCTCTTTTCATACAAAAATTGCACTATCGAATTCAATACCTGAAAACTAATAAAATCGATTGTGGCTTTTCCTTCTAGAGCTTCTTTCACGCTATTGCTGAACATTGCATAGAAATAGTGAGATGATGCTGCCAGGACGTTCCTGTGGCAGTGATGCTCCTGGCCATTGGAGGATATTACGAAGTCTGTAAACTGTCTCCTCTTGCTCAGCAAGTTGCTGAAGAATGCGGGAACTATAACCCTGTATAGGCTCAGGGGTAAATGGTACTGCTGCCATTGTCACGAATTACTAAAAATGTTCCGGCTTTGATGCACCTTCCACGTGTTCCACTTCATTAGTTGATGCAAAGCAGTCATCAGAAGAATTTTTGGGTCTTTTGCTTAAGTTTTGAAAGTAATATATCCAACAACTGACAGTGTCCTGTATATCAGATGTATTCAGAATATTTTCCTACACTCAGTACCAACCCATAGTGATCTACACTACATAAAAATATAAAATGTTTGAAGTGAAATGATGGAAGTTAGTTATTTATTTTTATTAAATTCATAAAACCTTTGAGTATTATTGATGAGATCAAATATATGTTCGAACATAATTTTATCAACTTCCTTATTTTTTGTACCATTAATGAGGGATTTGATATTTTATTATTATGGTCATTTTCTATATGGTTTTGAATAGCCACGTTTTTGGTCCATAATTGATTGTAAGTAAAAATATATCATTATGAATTAGTATTATGAAATATAGATGGTTAATGTGTTTCGTTTGTATCTCCGATAAAATGTCGCTATGATTAAATTTACTATTGAATCGGCAATTACTCGAAATGGTCGAAATCGAACGTGATGCTGTGTGTATGCTTATTTATAATGGTGAAAATAAGAAACTAGACCATCTCGTAAATGTATGCTGTAAATGTGAAAACGTTTTGATAAAAACCCCAAGGTTTATATTTCACTCTCTATGAGGGAACCTCCGACGGTGAATAACTTGTCAAGCAAAAAGCCGTATCGGCAGTCAGCAGCAAAACAGTGCAAATGGGGTTGGCGTCCTAAGGGTTAAACAATAATCAAATTTTGCAGCAATTTTATGTATAACACCGAATTGCTTATAATTGCATTATTCGGATTGGTAACTAAGGTATGGTTATTTCCTGTGTTTCTGGTCCTGGTGCTTCAATGATTTTGGTTTTCAATATGATCAGGGGACTTGTTCCGAAATTGTAGTCATGAGACAAACGTATGTAACATTATACATGAAAATATGACGTCATAGTCTAATGATGTCATATCGAACATTCTCTACTTGTTCAAAGTTCATGCATGTCTCTGCATTATGAATGTATGAGAAATAGAGTGAGCAGGAGGGAGCATGGAACATGGTCATAATGTGCAAAACAAGCACCTACATATAACACAGTTCCTTCATCAAAATTGTATGTAATCTTGCATTTGTAAAAACTATGTAATGTTGCAATTAAGCAATCCCAGAAAAAACAGTCCCCAAAAACACAACGCAATACCATAAAAGCTCACAATAGAAAAAGAATGATTTGCATAATTACTGCTTTCATTTGTTCCATTGTATTACCACAAATAACAAACACAACTCGCCTCGTTTACAGATACTAATCCTTGTGTTATGTTTCATTTTATGACTATGTACCAACCTCAACTTGTTGTCCTGTCTCGGTTCTGAAATAAGGCCATTGGGGTAAAAAGAGACTATGAATAATACATATTTTTTATTGTAAAAATGTCAGCATTGTATATCAAATGCCCTCCTCGTAGACATTATTCAGTAATAAAGTAGGGATTGCTTCACGAGAATTGCATGAAATATGCTCCCTGGCTGCAGGGGTGATTAATCATGCGTGTTATCTACTGTTCAAGCGGCTGCCGCTATTTTTTTTCATTACCTTTGTCTTGATTAGACGTATATGACACTTTTTCAAGACTCTACATGGTTCTATTTGGAGACAATTTGGATCCCCTCAGGACTACAAGCACAAATTCAAATTTGAAAATACAGCTAACGGAAACAGCGACGACTTACGAAAAAGAAAAGTACTACGGTTCAACCCACCATACAGTGTAACAGTGGCCACAAATATAGGCGAAAAATTCCTCCGACTGATTGATGAACACTTCCCCAAAGAAAAAAAGTTAAACAAACTTTTCAATAGAAATTCAACAAAAGTTAGCTACAGCTGTATGCCGAACCTAGAGCAGATAATGAAATACAACAATAAATTAAAGCTACAAGAACCCAAAGACTCAACCGCCGACACGTGCAATTGCAGACAGCCACATTTAATGCACATATAAGTATCTTCTCCAGAGTGGGTTTCATGTGTCTGATCAAGTAATTATTTTGTTTAAAACATCTTCCACATTCACTGCACTAACCAGATTATGGCTGAATGGTTTCTCAAACACTGTGTACTGATGTTTGTTTCCATTTTGATCCTGCTAAACAGGCCTGCTACGTATTCCGAAATATTGGAATTATACTGAAATTTGAATCTTCCGAACCTTCCGACGAAATGATATATATTCCGAAATTCAAGAAAATACCAAATGTTTTTAGAAATCTGTGAAGTTATTTGCTATGACACCAGCAACAGTGCATGTTTGATTTTTAACTTTATCGGCTGTGAACAGGATCGCTATTTTTAAGTTGCTTTTTGTCGGAGTCGCAATGAATAAGGCTTTGTACGTTATGCTGAACGAACGGAATGGCGCTGGCATATGATAAATGCTCAAGTGTTTTAGAAATGATTGATGAGTAATCTCAGAAAATAAGCTATATTAGTATTGCTTCAAATATTCCCTGCAATTTCCACTAAAATATGAAATGCTCTGAAATCTCCCTGACTTTGAGACCCAAAATGAAGCTCCCTGTAGGGAATTTGTTTTAGCGAAATTCGTTGATTTGCATGCACTGTCATGATTGGCATGATTGCATGATTTTCAACTATTAAAACACAACAGTAACAACTTAACATCATTATTCATATATATATATATATATAGGTTTCAACTTAATAACGTCATTAGTCATACATATTCAAACAATTTACAAGCAATCATGCATGATTATTCACAATGATCACAAACTAATTACTCGCATCCATGAATTCTTCCTCTTCATTTTCAACAATATCTTCAAAGATCCACAAGTCATGAATTCTGACTGACAAAATTTCATCGTCACTTAATTGTTCACTACAAAGAGATTCATAGGCATACATAAGTTGTACATACTGTTCCACTTCACTTGCATGTTTTCTGAACAGATCGTCTTTCACGCTGAAACTATGCAATAATCGAATTCCTGCATGAAGAAATTTTTTGGTCAATGCAACACTATTTTTATCACCAGACTCAAGTTGCGGGAGCTCAAAATGAAGCATCATTGATATGGTTTGTATTACTTCATCGCCACACATGCAGTGCTTTGTCAAAAGTCTTACCAAATTTGATTTCTCTTCAAGAATAACAGACAAAAATGAAACAAGTTTGTATTTGAGCTCTATTCTCATTTTATCTGCATATTTTGATGGAATTTGTTGTACGGCATCATAAAGTTTAGTGAGAACGCATACGTCATCTTTATTTTCATCAAATACTGTTAGTATCCTTTCACACTGTACTAGAGGTGATAGTAGTTCCAACACATGATACACAACCGAGGGGTGAGGGTGATCTAAACAATGAACAACTGCACAACCAAAAGGAGATGATACGGATTCTGACGGTAACAAACAGAGGAATACATGGAGATTTGATTTCGGACATTGCTGTGCTAACAATGCCAATCATGACACTCCCAACAACAAATAGAAATATAATATTACAATAAAAATAATTACGAAAATCATGCAATTATGCAAACCAAAATGAAATATACTACTACAATACAAATGATATACAATGACATTAATTACGAAAATCATGCAATCATGCCAATCATGACTAGCAGAGAGTTGAGCTTACCGGGCTGCCTGGCTGCCTGTTTTGTTTTGTGACTTACCTGTTATCACGGAAGAATTTCTTACACACTGTATACTGATATTTGTTCCCATTTTGATCCTTCAATTGTTTCTGCATGTTAGAAAATCCTCGTGCCACCTTTCTCCTGCTCTCTCTGACTCAATCCATTCATTATCCTCCCTATTATAAAATCCTCAGTGTGTCAGCTGACAGTATATTACTTGATCAGGTGGCTGCTCTTCATGTTAATCCTCTATGACACACTTTATACAATATTTTTGACAGTTCTACAGTGGGAAGGATTTATTTTAACTTATAATCTATATATATACACAAATCTGCTGGACTTTAGCTATTTGTTTACGTAATTTGTAAGAGAATGTAAAACTCTAAGTCTATTTTTACACATAATAACTGTATTGTTGGAAATATGAGGTTGATGAAATCTTACTAAGTTTGATAGTTTCAGGTCATTAGTAGGATGATAAAATATTTTATTATATATATAAACAGACGCATAATTGTCTAGAATTGAAGCGTTTTTAATTATTTTATCAAGCAAATAGTTTTTCTGTTAAACAGGCCTGCTAAGTTTTCCGAAATATTGGAATTATACTGAAATTTGAATCTTCCGAACCTTCCGACGGAATCATAAATATTACGAAATTCAAGAAAATACCAAATATTTTTATTAATCTGTGAAGTTATTTGCTATGACACCAGCAACAGCGCATGTTTGATTTTTTGTACGTTATGCTGAACGAACGGAATGGCGCTGGGGTATGATAAATGCACAAGTGTTTTAGAAATGATTGATGAGATGAGTAATCTAAAAAAATAAGCTATTAACATAATAATGCTTCAAATATTCCCTGAAATTTCCGCTAAAATATGAAATGCTCTGAAATCTCCCTGACGTTGAGTCCCAAAATGAAACTCCCTGTAGGGAATTTGTTTTAGCGAAATTCGTTGATTTGCATGCACAGTGTTGGGCTTACCGGGGTGCCTGGCTGCCTGTTTTGTTTTGTGACTTACCTGTCTGTCCATTTTAGTTTCTTCTCGTTAGGTTGATGATGTATAAAGGGCAGTTCATGTCTGTCGCCGTTTGCCGGGTTTCTTGGGCCCGTCCTCAAAGTGTCCCCCAGGTGGCCGGCCTGCTTCCGCGCCTTTATCCGCCACCAAGCCGCTTCCGCCGTGTATTAAGACTTTAGACATATATTATTATGTTTGCATTCAAAATAAGATCCATTTACAGTTCTAAAATGTCATATCCATTATTTTTAGTGGCATCTTTGTAAGACATTATAGTAATAGAAACATGAAAAAAATATGCTAAAATATGAAATGCTCTGAAATCTCCCTGACTTTGAGACCCAAAATGAAACTCCCTGCAGGGAATTTGTATTAGTGAAATTCGTTGATTTGCATGCACAGTGTTGGGCTTACCGGGCTGCCTGGCTGCCTGTTTTGGTTTGTGACTTACCTGTCTGTGGTTGAATTATTTCTTACACACTGTGGACTGATGTTTGTTTCCATTTTAATCCTTCAATTGTGTCAGCGTTGATATATTTCTACCACTTATGACGAAAATGGCAATCTTTGGATGATTGAAGAGGTAGACTCTAATGTGTTCTGCAAATAGCTTTACAATTTTTTTGTTTTTGGTTTTAGAAGCCTATGAAATTCTGCTAATGTGTTGGTACATAGCTATGATTAGCTATGATTAGCTATACGATGAACAATAGGTGTACTGTGGTTTCATGTTTTAGTGCGTATTTTGAAACCGTCACTTGTAATTGTCAAAATATATTTATATGAAGTAGAGAATTGATGTGTGAGTTTTTTTGTTTGTTTTTTTTGTTTTTTTTAATAATTTACTGTTTTATTTGATTTAAATCATGACTTCCATCACAACATTCATTACCATATATAATATATACCTTTAAGTTGATTAGACAACCTAATACATTAAATGCAAAATTAACTGTCAGGTGGAGAATCATAAAATTAGGGAAATGTTTGTTGCATGTATATTACTTGACATGAAACTCCACAACAAAGGCACCAGCATCATTCTTTGTTCACTTTTAAACATGTCTCTTGGTTAGATACAATAAGATCGTGAATATCTTAATAATCCTTTCATTGATTTTTTCAATAGGGCACTAATAACTAATGTACTAGTAATTATGTCCATAACCACTGATGCTGATGCCTGTTGAATACAAAAGCACAATTTTTTAATTTAGTTTGCTATTTTACAATGATGCTTTATGTTTCTTCACAGTTTACAATAAAAGCTTATAGAAGAAAATTTCTGCTGAATATCAACATGATAAAACAGGTATTTGAATTAGTGATCCTCAAATTCAAATTTTAAGGCTTCTTAAAAAGATGTCCACTTGTCTAATAATAAGTATTAAACCAAAAATGTTCTTACAAGTTATATAATTGAGCTCTAAAATAATGAGCATAATTAAACTTAACAAACAGAATAAAACTGAACATTTTTGGTCACAATCTATGAAAAAAATTGATTTTAAAAATACTCTCCAAGAACTCTTCATTGTACACCATATGCATAAAAAACTAGTTTTCAAATTGCCTATTAGAAACCCATGCCACGTCACATTTGAACTTTCACATCCTTTCCATTATTTCAGGTGCATACATTGTTGTAAATTAAAATATTACATTAAGTGATGTATTCTTAGTTACACAATTTTAAATGCTTTCTTTCACAATTTTCTGAGGTGAATGGCAATGATAGCAGCATACCCGCTATAATAGTAATTACAACAACCCAAACCTCGCTCTTCATCAATAACAATATCCAAACCAAACCTCTCAATATCAATTTCCAAATTTAACACACCAGGATTATAAGATATCCTTCGAGATCAATCCTTAAGTTTCTCTGTGCTCACAAATCTGAATTTCCTCATAAATATGCACATTTCTCCGTGAACATTCCTCATATTTCAAGTGGATAAATTACACATACACCATTACATGATGTGTGAGGTTATTACTTTTTGCAACATCATGATACGATCATAGCACATTCACAGCATTGTTTACATCTTTTCTTGCATTGCATGCTATGAAAAGGTAATCTATTTTCTCACATAGGAAAAAACTGGAGGACATACAAGAGATTTACAACATGAGATAAGAACAAACTGTAATGCCAATTTCTTGTCATCCACATGATTTACATATATGTTTGGTGGACTTCTTAGGACTGGCCAGGAATTTCAAGAAAACTGCCTCAGGCTTGTGGCGCTGCCTTATCGATTTCACACAGATCTTCCTATGCAGATACTTCCTACTCTGATAGTAGAGAACCTGAACACTTAGTTGTGCTTGGAGAGAAAGCACCAGAGCCTTGTCTGGCTGGGAAGAGTCTAACATGGAGGGGTCAGCCCCATGCTGAAGGAGAACTGGCACCAGCTTCCATCTTTTCCCTTTCACTGCCTGATGGAGCAATGTATATCCATTTGTAGTCAGTGTGGCTTCTCATGTGCTTGGTCAGATTATGACTGAATGATTTCTCACAAAGTGTGCCCTGATGTTTGTTTCCATGTTGATCCTTCAATTGTTTCTGGATGTCGGATTTCCTCATGCCACCTTTCTCCTGCTCACTCTGACTCAATCTGTCCATTATCCTCGCTATTATAAAGTCCTCAGTGTGTCAGCTGACAGTATATCACTTGATCAGGTAGCTGCTCTTCATGTAATGTTGTTAATGTTATCTTGTTCATATCTATTTTACTAACATTTCGCTGGGCTATGCTATTCATATTCTTGTATTATGCATAAAAATATAAATAGTATTTGAATAATAATCTAAACACCTAGTTTTTAAATTTTAAATTATTAAATTATTAAAAAAAAAACAAAAAAAACACACACACACACACAAACAATCATTTTGGATATTTTTCATTTTAGCATATTGTTTGGAAAAATTGAAAGAAAATAAAACATTATGAACAATTAAAACAATCATACCATTGGATATTTTTAAAGCATTGCAGTTGATTAGTAGATTGAGCTTGGTTTTAAGATATATAAAGATATATATATATAAGATATATTTGAAGGAAAATAAAAACTTATAATATGATACAATTACAATATGCCATGAATCTTACCATTGCCATCAGCTTACCATTGATAAAGCACTTACAGTCCTGATTAGTAGATTAAGCTTGGTTTTAAGATAACTAATTAAATAATATTAAAGGTTTATCCTGAAACTGCCAAATCCAAGTTACCTCTTTGACAGTAAATCCAAGACAGGTCAAGAACAATTTCAAACAAAGTAATTTATTCAAGTGCAAGTTTCCACCAACAAAGAGAGCAAAATAAATATTATTACCCTGTGTTTTTCTTACTGACCCTTTCCACCACAATACTATACAAATAATATCTATCATGATAAAACATAGTAATACACCCAAAGCCAGTGATAAAAAACTAAATATGAGACAAATTACTACCACACAGACCATTTCCACCATCTTGCAGATGTAGAGGAAAAAGTCCCAAATGCACAAGTATAAATAATGCATGAATACATATATTTTAAAATGTTAAAGTAAAAGTTTTCCTATATAATAACAAAATATCATACAATGAATAATCAAGTTAAACTAGAAATATATATTTTATATCATTAAAACAATTTGGAAATTCATACACCATAAGCGATATATCATACGTCAACAACAACATCCCCCATTGATTCGCATCCACCGGACACGTGTACTGTTGTTGGCATTGTGTGGTAGGGAATGCCGTCTTGTTTACAACACTATCACCACTTTCAATTTTAAACATAATACTCAGTGGATAACCAAGAATGCTTTGATAGAAGTACTATGTCATGTATAGTGCATTCTAATTATTCCTATCATTAAACGGCACTAAAGAGAATAACTGGAACAATTTAAATACCCAGCCATAAAAAAAGGCCTGTTATGAAACAGGCAAAGCAATTGTGTAACAAAATGTAAACCAGATGATTTTCCTCAGGCGTAACTTAACGGTACATAATAAGTGTTCTATCTCTTCAATGTTAAGTGTGACGTCTGGCGTTGGAAATCCATGGTACATTTGGCAAAAAATCATTCGATTATGCACCTCACTGACCTGTTTAAGTAAACAAGACAGCATGGCATTTTTCTTCAATTAAATGTTCATTACACATAAAAAAAATATAAGTCTTATTTTCCTTACTCTTACATGAAAAAAACATCATTTATCAATACTAGTATTTACAGGACAAATTTGTTATTGGCTGAGCATTATCTTTAAAGGTTCTTCCTGTGGTTTGAGCTGGCTCATCAATGTATGGAAGTACTTAATCAGGGGTTCTCTCACATTTGTCTTCAGATTGTTTAGGGAGGTCAGATCTGTCTTCATGTAGAAGGGTTTGATGAATCTATTTAATAGCAAAAATGTTGATTTAGCTTAGATACTACTTCTCATTTGTGCCCATTCACAGCCTTGTAGGAAGTTTACCGGGTTAGTTGCTAGCGTTGCTTCCTTTACTATGAAATCTATGAATCTATATTAAATTAATTTTAACAGCTACTTTATTTAAGAATAAATAATTACTTCCAAATTTTCTGGAATGATGAACTTTGATAATGAAATCTACGCAGCTCTCAAATGAAGGGTAGCTATTGTGCTCTAGAGATTCAGCTACTAAGTGATTCCATCTGTTAAGTAATGTAGGCGGTAACTTCCTGGCTAAGCATTGATTCTCTCTGCAGTGATTTAATTCTGCTAATCCTTGGACTTCTGTGATTTAATTCTCTAATCCAGGCCCTCATGAAGTCTGTGTAAACTTGAGCCCTTCACCATCATTATTTATAATGATTGGCCAATTTGCTATGTTTTCTCTAAAGGCTTCTAATACAAAGAATGGGGTCCAAACCTTTCATTATATCACTCAGTCGAAGACACACCTCTCAATAGCCAAATTCAGCCAGGCACAATTTCCCCATGAATGCTTGGGTCAATTTTGCACTCTGGGAGTAGAAGTGTCCGCCATTTTGAACTGTTGATTGAAAATAATAATCAATTATATTTACGTTAAAACACCGATTTGAATACTCCCAGTTATTGAAATAGCCATACAATACAATAGATGACAATACAATATCCCATACTACTAGTACTAATAGTTAAAGTTGAACTGGATTCGCAAGCTTGGGCAACATTCGCCAAATTCTGGCATTGATTCATGCATATTGACCTCAAAACCATAACATATTTCTTCATTCAATACTTTCCAAGCATTCTTGTATGACTCTTCTGAAGTTCTGTAGAAAAATCCTTGTCAGGCCTTTTGACCTTTATAATAATAATAATATAAGTTTATTTCACATGATAATACATGCATATACATATAAAACAAATATATAGTCTTGCATTTAAAAATATGCATAAAAGATTAAAAATTAAATAAGTATCCATTCCATAATCTTGTAAAACTTGAGTCGTAATAAAAGAAAACAGAATTCACTAGTGTAGAAATAAATGAGTTACAAGAATCAAAAAGTCTAGCTCGAAATTGATAGTAAGTTTTCCTAAGGATCACATTGAAGCTATCAATATTGTTGTGCACACAAATTTCACTAATGCTTTGACCACATTTGATGTTAAACAATTTCCTAAAGACATTATTAAAAGCAACCTTTAACTTTTGAAGAGTAGATTACCACATAGATATTTCAAGATAAAACATATGATCTCCTTGTTGAAGATTTTTGCTTACAATGTGTAATTTAGAATATTTTTTCCATTGAACAAAACAGATTACGACCAGGACTAATTTGAGTTACATATGCATTGTAAGTTGCTTTATGAGGAGGACTATTTCGAATTACATCTGCACCACAAGTGAGATTGCTGCCAGCACTATGTTGGACTACATGTGTGGCATAAGTCAAATAATGGGCAGGACCATTTTGAATTAAATTTGGACCACAATATTATTGGTTTTAGATTCTGAATTACATATTAACATAAAATATTGTATTACTAATTTTGTGTATCCTATACATAGCATATGGTCTCATTTTGTATTTTATGTTTTTCTGTCTATGCTATTATAATATCTAAACGTATAAATATGGTCAAAATTTGTTCAAAAAAGTTTTATTTAAGCTTTTCGGCTCTACAGAGCCCTAATCATAACATGTTATGACATAAACATAGCATGTTTGATTTGGCAGGACTACGTTTAAATACATTGTATCACAAGCTTTCCCGGTGCCAAAGTGTAAAAAGAAAATTTCTAATACGATCTAATGTCAACAAACATGATGCAAAAATCCATTCGAATCGCACATTATTGCCACCTATGGGGTATGTGTGCATAACAAAATGCACCCTAGAACCTGTAATTTCAATGAATCATAAAGATTGTGTTTATCTTACGAAAATATAAGTAAGTAGAATACACCATTCGGCTATAAACACAATTCAGCAGGTGTTCCAACGTTAAAACGACAATTACGGCATGTGTTTACTCCAACATTTTCAAGACCAAATATTTTCATTATTTGAACTGTGTGCAAGACTTGTACATGTGTATTCACATTAACATTGCTATGGATAGTTAATAGTGTGGTAAAAAAAGGAATGTTACAAGAACACCCGAAGTGTGTAGTGTGTGTATAGCTCAATTGTAAGATTGGTATTCTAGCTCTATTTTGACAGATGACCTATACACACCAACAACAGTTTGTTACTACTAGCTAGTTACTACTGGTTGCTATGTCATTGATATTAATGAGGTCCTCAATACTATTTATGTCATTGTCAGTTTCCTCTATCCCTTTACTGATGTGGCTATTATTATCAACAACACTACCTGAGCAATGGCCAGGCAATGTATCACTGACCACTGTATCTTGGTTGCTAACTTTGGTCCAC
>CM032666.1:59832242-59879120 GCA_019095985.1 Streblospio benedicti | reverse complement strand
TTTGTTAGGTTTCAAATCATTTAAATTTTAGAAGAAGAAAATAAGTACAACAATAGCAATGATTTGTACAATTGTCTATGAATGTTTTTTATCAAACTAATCACTTCAAAAATAAAAAAAAATAAAACATTTTACAAAAGACAAAAAGACCACCTTATTATCAAAGCACTGAATTGAAACCATGCATGTGGAAGGAATATCAAGACATACTTAATCTGGATATCATGTTGAGATGTTGTGAAAACCCACTTCTCAGATTGCCTAGAATACAACTGCTGATATATTGAATTGAAAAGAATGCAGTGTACACATATATATTATATCAGTGTACTCCATGAAAAAGGATTAAGTTTTGTAAGTACTACTAAAAGTCTAAAAGGAGCTATATTAAGATGTATTACTGAGGATTATACTGTTTTGTGACATATCAAATCAAAATCAAATCAACCAACAATGGAAAAGCAGCTGTTCAAAGTACTGGATTGGCCTGAAGTGACCAACCTTTTTGAAGAAGGCCAAAATGATCTAACTGTCACAGAATCTGAGCAAAATGTTTGTTTACACTGCGTTCTATGGCAAAAAGACGTTCCTTTGCACGTGATTTCTCCTCTAATCACAAGCCAGACCATCCACAAAACATGTGCAAAGGGACAGGAGCCTCTTGAATGTTATGTTACCAAGAAAGGGATCAACTGGGATGTGGTGTATCTCCTGATTAAGCATGGTGCGTTAGAGACCAAAGACAAAAGTGCAGTACACAGGACACTTTTATATGCACTGCAGCACCACGGTGATACTCTTCCACTGGACATCGCCACTCAGCTAATATCCCGATCCCAAGATGAGGACATCAATACCCCCAACCCCACAACAGGAATGACGACACTTCACAGGGCGTGTGACCTCAGCAGGTGGGATCTGGTGCCACTGCTGGTTTCTCGTGGGGCAGACGTCGACGCCATCTTTGAGAGGACTTACGAGACGCCGCTACACATCGCCGTTGACAACAACGCTCCCGTGAACATTGTGACCAAGCTTATACCCTCAGAAAACCTCAACATGTCCAATATTCAAAAAGGTACATCAACGCCATTCCGTATTGCTCGTAGAGAGGAAAATTGGGAAGTGTTGACTAAGCTAGTGCAGTATGGGGCACACATTGCTCACGATTTGGAGACACTGATGCAGTGGTGTGTGTGGTCGATTCGGAATCACATGCCCGACAAGTCCGATGAAGCGTTTGAGAAGCTCCAACTGCCACCGCCACTACTTTCAATGGTTAAGATGGAGGACTGGGCCGATGACTTTATTGAGATTGCGAAAGAGCATGATCCATATGATAGTATGTAAGTGTGGATGTTTTAAGATATGAATGTGAATTTGAGCTTGAGTGTCATTCCAAATTATCTCTCGCATGTAAACCAGTTTTATTCAAATGCTGTAATAGTCAGGTGGTGACTGGTGATCTTAATTGGACAAACTACTGTAAGCAATATTGTGGCAATTAAATAAACTTGTTATTCTGTTAAAATCTTAAAAAAAAAAAATCAAACAATTAGTGCTGAGTCATTATTTGGGGGGTGGGGGTTCAAGTTTTTTTTAGACAGTGGCGATATGAATTTCTGACCCCCAACGGGTTTGCAAATCAAACATGTGAAACCAAAGAAGTAAAATGTTGGTTTCGTGAATGTCGATCTTCTCAAAGAAATAAGACTGGTGACTATAAAATAGAAATTCCTATTGAAATTTCCTTCATCTGTATAATTGTGTTTGAAGATGTGAGACTGTATAATGTTTTTCTATTTTGGAGAATAGTGCATAGAGTTTAATTAGCTAAAATTAGAGGGACCGATTTACTACGAGGTAAATTTAATGGCAGCAACCAACTGAGTCATTTTGTTGTTTCAGTGTGTAATTTATTTGCCAAATCTTTGACACTATCGCCGCTTCCAATGCTATGTGCCTTTTGTAGATTTTTGTAATAAACAAAATGAAGTTTCTATTGGTGGTTCTTACCAATCACGGTGCATATTTTTATATAGTATGTTAACATAATTTTGTTAGAATATGATATTAAAACAAAAAATTGTGAAAGAAATAAAACATATCATATACACAAAAAAAAAAAAAAAAAAAGTGTTTTCAAGAGCATTGGCAGGCAACCTCTCAACTTCCTCCTCATCAACGCTTCAGCTGGTATTATATACAGCTGCATATACTGGGGAATCCAGCAGATCCGGTTATGTCTGGGGGAAACAACACTTAGAGGCAATAGAAGACTACAATAGTGAGAGACATGGAAATAACTCATTTGATATATTAAGAGAACATTATCATCCACAAGATATTCAATTACGAACTGTGCAACTGGTAAGATGATACAAATAATACAAGAAACCACTTGAAAGACAGACGTGAGGAAGAATAGAGATTTTCAGTTACAATACAGATCATCTTTCATAAAATAATTAACAAACTGGACCATTACCAACCTGGGATCTGATTGATGGCCTTTGAGTTTAGATGTAGTACTTAATGATAAAATCAATATAATGAATAATAGTAATGTCTGTCATGATCATATTGTAGAATCTTAGACTTACAGGTTGCACCATGAAGATTTGTATGGGAAATTTTAGACTGAATATGTTATATAGTACATTTTGCTGAAAGGAGTTCTGTTTACATTTTTCTTAAATCTAATTGTACAATCATTTTTAATGCTCTATCTTTTCCTTCTTCCAGCTGCGTAGGTCCAAAAAGTTTCAAACAATTTTAAAAATAAGTTTTATTAACATTGTTTCGACCTCTTGGTCCTTATCAAATCTAAAAAACCTAAAAAGTAGCTATGTTCACTGCTGGTAATGTACTTACATAAAGTTATAAATTAATTTGTTATCCTGTCCTTTACCTACAAAATCTAAATTTCTAATGATGAGATACTATAATGAGAATACAATAAAACCACTGTCACACAGTGCTGCCACCTGTTAGCTTATTGATCATAACACTATATTTATGCATTTGATATCTAATATGGTTTTGTTATCTATACCAATATTTATTCTGGCATTATAACAGGATATTGTGTGTAAATCTAAGTGCACATACTTATTTACTGTAATATCACGCGTTGGACAGCAGGGGCAATATTGTTATAAATTGTTTTAGACACTGTAGTAATGAGCTAAAAAGTTAACTTTTTAAAACCTATTGTTAGTCCATGCACCAGCTTTAAAGCTGGTACACTACTGTTTTTCGATTTGCGTTAACCTATGCCCGACGATTTGAAGAAAACTAAGGAGTTTTGTGACCCAAAACTTTCAGATCCCTCTAAGAATGAACCCTAGATGGACCCAGTATAAAGTAAGTAGTAGTTATTGCTGGACGTAATTCACACCATGTTCTACGTTATGTACTGGTATGAAACGGAAGTTTACGATGATGATTTGTAAACATAAGGATATTCATTATTTCTTTGAAGCCAGATCATTTTAAAACATTGTTGTGACCTAAAGAACTCACCAGATAAATCAAGTCATATTAACAACTCGCCCGGTTTGTCTATATCTTTATCGGCTTCCGGCAATGAGATTAATATGCCTCTTTCAAATTGAGAAGGAATATATTTCAATTGAGCTCATTATGTTAAAAAGTTTGCTACACATCGTTTTACGACATGTCCACCATATTTTGTATGCTCTGATGATATTTTGTCACACCCTGGGGTCTGTCTTTTTCTTAGACATTTTATTGCATCATTAATTTCACTTATACTAAATTTGTCTTTTATAATGCCATTGTTAATCATACCTAAGTCATTCTGTATCTGCTGTGTTATATGTTTAACATTTGTTTCTAATTCAGTATAAAAGCTTTCATCATATATTCATATACTGTGAGCAAGTGGTTGTTGATAAAAATGGCCGAGATGGTTGATCCACCCTACATAGAAGCCAGTGATCTTGCAGACAAACTCACGCATACCAAATATGCCAACCTGCCTCCATGCGTATCAATGATAGAAAAATATAGGAATACCAAATCACAAACATGTCTGGAAGATTCACATCCAAGAGAAAAAAACTACTGTACAAATCTACCCAAGGTAAGAAAGTCATCATTCAGGAACGTGATCCAAATAACCAGAGGAAAGTTGAAATGGGAGAAATCTTAGTAATAAAGGACATTTCCATGGGTGTGGTAATGACATCATACAAAAGGTGCTTGAAAGTAAAGGAGTAGAGTTTATTTTCAAAAGTCAAGGGCTTGTATGAAAGAGGATAAGAATCGTAATCTAACTAATTCTAAAAATGGAGACAGATCTGCCTACATTAAGATCTATTGAACAACAGCGAATTATTATAACTGCATGTTAATACTGTATTTACATTTGTATTTGTCATACAGACATGTTTTTATGTCTGATTTAATAAATGATTTGATTTGATTTGTATGGACATTGGATAGAAATATGGAGATTGACAAGCATGATGAAAAAATTATATATCGTGGTAGGAAGCAGTGAGTGTGCGCATTACCTAGACAAATAGCTATCATAGCCCACTATCAAATCACTTCACAGGCAAACTTTTTCTATTTGGAGAAGACCAACCATGTCGTAGCTTGGATCATTACTATATTCTTTAAAATCTTGGTGGACCTAGATTAGCAACAATAATAAAAATGCTATGCATCATGCTGGAAATACAAAGTCTCAGCAAGAACATCACCACAGAGAAAATGGGAACTTCATAATGAAACATTAATAGAAAATGTGGTGAAAGAAATTTAGGCAGTGCAGAGTTCAAGGATATCATGATTGAAAATAAAAATAAGAACTTAAGTTAAGGTCATTACACATTAGTTATAGCCTAGTATAATTTAATTTATTTTTAATTAATTTACATACCAGTATTTATTTTTCTTCTTCTTAATCTAATGTTGTTTCAAATATTATCTAATTCAATTTTTTTACAATCATAATCAGTATTGTTTTTTTCTTTGAATGAGTTCATCATGTTGGTTATATCCAACATGTTTCTTCTATCAAAACAATGACTTTACACACTGAAAATAATAAGGTAAATTCAGGGCTGTGATTGAAGAAACAGTATTGTTTTTATTTTTTATATTCATAATATTGGAAACAGATATAATGTATCTTTAAATATGTTGCACAATATGGTCTAACGTTTGACTTGTGCTTTTGAGAGATACAACCATTAATGTAAGTAAGTGCATTTGCAAACAAAATTATTCACATATATACATGCTTACTACATGCAAATAATACATCATGGCTGTTATATTATATAATACTAGCTTCCCCCTGTCACCGCACGGAGTCATAACGCACGCAGCATCAGAGACAAACGCACAGCAGCAATTCTATACAGGGGCATGTAAAAACACAATGCAATAGGGGTTGGAAGTCCCGCGAACAGGAACTAACCGTGACAACCGAACTAAACCTAACTGGATTATGGACCGGCGATGATACCGGACGTCGTAATGTTATGCTTATGGGAGAAATTGCGCAATACATTTTGAACACACAGCTCAATAAAACTTTAGACTTCAGCAATCTCACTTACATACATCACAGATAATATATTTCCCTTTCGTCCCATAGTAAAATTAGCTATAAACTATCGCATTTAGTATATTTAATTTAAGTTGAACCAGTGACATTGTTGCATGATCCTAAAAGTCTACTGACAATATCAGCAGGCGGCGACAGGTGTAGCGACAATAAAAACACCAAACAGACATTGGGTCATATCTCTGTTATACATTGTCGTATTAATATATAATCTTGATGGAAATAATCTGCAGTAATATGCGATTCTATTCATATGCATAAGTCTATGTAATTGTTTTAACTAAATAGTTTAATTTGACCATTAATCACACGCATCACCATATCTAACACTCAGCGTTCGGACGTTATCTGTCAAATGCATTGGGTATTACACGATTTTGTCCAAATCGGACTCATTGCTATGTATTTTATTATTTATTATGGTGAAAATAAGATACTAGACAGTCTTCAGAATGTGTACTGTTAATGTGAAAACGTTCAGATGAATATCATATGAGCTACTAAAGAATTATTGTTTTATGTCAACAATGGAAAACTCCGTATCGACTGACTAGACTCGCGCCATTTTCTGGTCGGACGCACAACGTGTTTCGTACCATGATCCACAGACAGCTACATTCTCGAAAAGCACCTATTTGAATTACATCTCGCTGAAGAACTTCCGACAGCTATCGACTAAAGCATTGGAAACACAAGCAGCAACAGCGAAACATAACACAAAGAAATATAACGCACGCAGCATTTGTGAACCCGTGAGACAAACACACGCAGCAACAGACAAACTTAACGCACCCAGCAACAACAAACCGGAAGTGAGTGGCAACAAAAAAAAAGAATCATTTGTAGACGATTTTTGATGGTAAGTCAGTTTTCTCGTCAACACTGATGAAAGCAAGCACACAAAGAACAAATAAACCCCTAAAAGGTAATTTCTCATAAAGAGCAACACTCAAAATGCTTGAAAGTGCCCCAGGAAAGGTTTGCAGGCAAATTTCCAAAAATAAAATAAAAAAACCATGGCCATGCCCATCTCTTCGTAATTATATATAGATTGATTTTGTGTAATTTGAACAAAGATGACATACTAAATTGACCATTGAATGAATTTTTAATAATGCTTGAATGGAGGCTACGAAGTGGGTTATGGTTTTGCCATACTCAATTAGTTTCTTTTCACAGTACCATGTCAATTTTACCTTGCTTTGCAGACGTTACGCTGTTCTCAACAGTGTCAACACTGCTTCTGGCGTTCCAATGTCGGTTTGTGCAAGCATGTAGGTCACATGATGCAAATATTTAATGAGCGAAAACATGCAAAGCAACAACCAGTTAATGACATGTAATTGTTACTTGGCGAGTAAGTACCTTTGTAAATTAGTGAATAGGTACCTTTCTAAATTAGTATGAACTAGAAAATTAAGCAGCACTTTGCAAAACATCCAAGGCAGTCTATCCAATTACTCACATTAGCAGGAAAGGAATAAGTTGTGAGACCAAAAGACTTAAAACTGTAATTGTTTTGTGAGTACCATGTGTTTAAATGAGTCAAACCATTTCCCAAATGAACAGTCAAGCCTTTGTGGTGTAAAGGCTTTATAACATAACATACGTATTCAACTCAAACAAAGCAAATACAAAGTCAAAAGTCATTGAGTCGTAGATTGCTCAAATAAATACATTTTAAAATCAAAGCATACTCATGAATTTCATTCCATTCCTCTCTTCGTCTTTTTCATCAAATACCATCCAGGAACAAATGTTGTGATGTATAATTCACTTTACATGCAAAAAGAAATGAAATGAAGACTGTGGCATTCATCTGTCAACAAATAAAGCCACTCCTTAGTACAGGCATGATCTCAATAATGAGTACATAAAGCTGGATCGTGATCTACTTATGGAATGTACACAAGCTTCAAAAACAAATGCGAGAATGAAGAAAATTTGTATTGACAGTACCATGCTCTTTAAACCCCCCATTTCAAATAGACGACAATAACTCCAGATGTTCCAGATGACTCAAGAAGGTGCCACAAAATTAGTGTCATTTCCATGGGAATGTGGGTGATCTGGACTCAAGTTTGGAATGATCTGGCTGGTTTGGTAGGAAATGGCACACTTCTGGCTGGTTCTGGGCTACACAAAATGTCATTCCTTCTCCTGTAAAATGATTTGTGTTTTATTCAGTGCTTCTAGTATGGTTACAATATGGTTTTTGTTTCATCCTAAGGTCTTTTATATTCTAGCTGGCCTTCCTGCTGATGTTCATAAAGATGTTCCCGTGTTATTGACTGCTGTTTGTCAATTGTCCTGCGAGTCCATGTGAAAGGCCATAGACCATTTTAACAGATGATCCCATGAGTTTTGGCCACAAAATGTGCACATGAGGTACTAAAAAATGGTTGACAATGTTATTTTTTTCATTACTTGGCGTCTTGTGGAGTATGTGAAATTGGGGGTAATACACTAAATCTGACATGGCTGTGACAAGCAAGGTGAGGAATGGTTTTGATACTTTTAGTGATGTACCACTGTCATGGTTTGGCAATGGAACTTGCAAATATCCCGAATTTAAAATTCGGTTGAGAGGTGGTAAAATTTGTCCTGTCATATTTGCAGAAATTGATTACAAACAACCCACATCAACAAAAAGTCATTTTGACAGATGATACCTACGGGACCTGTATATCATAACATACGGAACCAGACTAATATGCTATAACATAGGAGGACAACGGAACATTGCTTCCTGTGCACAATAAACTGTAATATGCCTCGAAACAGGTGTAATGGATCAATGGTCCGTCCACATAACCGTATTGACCATTCAAAATGCAGCATGTGCATCTCACAAAAGCATGTGTTACATGATTATTGGGGATGGAATGAAGCAGTCACATTTTCATGCAACTGTGATTTTGAAACAGGCTCGACTTATGTAATGACATTTGTGTGGGATTATAAAAAACATTTGTCTGACGTTCAGGGTTCTTAATGTATTAAGTTCTTACATTGTTCATTTCAAAAGTCAAGGACTTGTCTGAAAGAGATAAGAATGGTAATGTAACCAATTTTAAAAATGGAGACAGATTTGCCTACATTAAAATCCATTAAAAACAGCAAATTATTATAACTGCATGTTAATACTGTATTTACTTTTTTATTTGTTATATGGACATATTTTATGTCTGATTTAATAAATGATTTGATTTGATTTGATTTGATTCGAATGGACATTGGATAGAAATATGGTGATTGAGGAGCATGATCCAATAATTATATACCATGGTAGGAAGTAGTGAGTGTGTACATTACCTAGCGACAAAGAGAGATTGCCTTGAAAAGCTATCATAGCCCACTATCAAATCACTTCCAAAAATTAGTAATACAAAATTAGTAATACAATATTTTATGTTAATATGTAATTCAGAATCTAAAACCAATAATATTGTGGTCCAAATTTAATTCAAAATGGTCCTGCCCATTATTTGACTTATGCCACAGATGTAGTCCAACATAGTGCTGGCCGCAATCTCACTTGTGGTGCAGATGTAATTCGAAATAGTCCTCCTCATAAAGCAACTTACGATGCAAATGTAACTCAAATAAGTCCAGGTCGTAATCTGTTTTGGTCAATGGAAAAAATATTTTAAATTACACATTGTAAGCAAAAATCTTCAACAAGGAGATCATATGTTTTATCTTGAAATATCTATGTGGTAAAGGTCAAAAGGCCTGACAAGGATTTTTCTACAGAACTTCAGAAGAGTCATACAAGAATGCTTGGAAGGTATTGAATGAAGAAATATGTTATGGTTTTGAGGTCAATATGCATGAATCAATGCCAGAATTTGGCGAATGTTGCCCAAGCTTGCGAATCCAGTTCAACTTTAACTATTAGTACTAGTAGTATGGGATATTGTATTGTCATCTATTGTATTGTATGGCTATTTCAATAACTGGGAGTATTCAAATCGGTGTTTTAATGTAAATATAATTGATTATTATTTTCAATCGACAGTTCAAAATGGCGGACACTTCTACTCCCAGAGTGCAAAATTGACCCAAGCATTCATGGGGAAATTGTGCCTGGCTGAATTTGGCTATTGAGGGGTGTGTCTTCGACTGAGTGATATAATGAAAGGTTTGGACCCCATTCTTTGTATTAGAAGCCTTTAGAGAAAACATAGCAAATTGGCCAATCATTATAAATAATGATGGTGAAGGGCTCCAAGCTTACGCAGACTTCATGAGGGCCTGCCGAGAAGCAACTACAGAAGTCAAGGATTAGCCAGAATTAAATCACTGCAGAGAGAATCAATGCTTAGCCAGGAAGTTACCACCTACATTACTTAACAGATGGAATCACTTAGTAGCTGAATCTCTAGAGCACAATAGCTACCCTTCATTTGAGAGCTTCGTAGATTTCAATATCAAAGTTCATCATTCCAGAAAATTTGGAAGTAATTATTTATTCTTAAATAAAGTAGCTGTTAAAATTAATTTAATATAGATTCATAGATTTCATAGTAAAGGAAGCAACGCTAGCAACTAACCCGTAAACTTCCTACAAGGCTGTGAATGGGCACAAACGAGAAGTAGTATCTAAGCTAAATCAACATTTGCTATTAGTTCTAAAGAAATAGATTCATCAAACCCTTCTACATGAAGACAGATCTGACCTCCCTAAACAATCTGAAGACAAATGTGAGGAGAACCCTGATCAAGTACTTCCATACATTGATGAGCCAGCTCAAACCACAGGAAGAACCTTTAAAGATAATGCTCAGCCAATAACAAATTTGTCCTGTAAATACTAGTATTGATAAATGATTTTTTTCATGTAAGAGTAAGGAAAATAAGACTTATATTTTTTTATGTGTAATGAACATTTAATATTGAAGAAAATGCCATGCTGTCTTGTTTACTTAAACAGGTCATGTGAGCTTGCAAAATCGAATGATTTTTGCCAAACGTACCATGGATTTCCAACGCCAGACGTCACAATTAACATTGAAGAGATAGAACACTTATTATGTGCACCGTTAAGTTACGTCTGAGGAAAATCATCTGGTTTACATTTT
Organism: Streblospio benedicti; assembly: GCA_019095985.1. Lineage (NCBI taxonomy): Eukaryota > Metazoa > Annelida > Polychaeta > Spionida > Spionidae > Streblospio > Streblospio benedicti. The sequence continues at coordinate 59,868,431 of CM032666.1, read as the reverse complement.
GTGCCTACACATGCTTTGCCTGTTTCATAACAGGCCTTTTTTATGGCTGGGTATTTAAATTGTTCCAGTTATTCTCTTAGTGCCGTTTTAATGATAGGAATAATTAGAATGCACTATACATGACATAGTACTTCTATCAAAGCATTCTTGATTATCCACTGAGCATTACGTTTAAAATTGAAAGTGGTGATAGTGTTGTAAACAAGACGGCATTCCCTACCACACAATGCCAACAACAGTACACGTGCTCCGGTGGATGCGAATCAATGGGGGATGTTGTTGTTGACGTATGATATACGTTTATGGTGTATGAATTTCCAAATTGTTTTAATGATATAAAAAATATATATTTCTAGTTTAACTTGATTATTCATTGTATGATATTTTGTTATTATATAGGAAAACTTTTACTTTAACACTTTAAAATATATGTATTCATGCATTAGTTATACTTGTGTATTTGGGACTTTTTCCTCTACATCTGCAAGATGGTGGAAATGGTCTGTGTGTAGTAATTTGTCTCATATTTAGTTTTTTATCACTTATTTGGTTGTATTACTATGTTTTATCATGATAGATATTATTTGTATAGTATTGTGGTTGAAAGGGTCAGTAAGAAAAACACAGGGGTATAATATTTATTTTGCACTCTTTGTTGGTGGAAACTTACACTTGAATAAATTACTTTGTTTGAAATTGTTCTGACCTGTCTTGGATTTACTGTCAAAGAGGTAACTTGGATTTTGGCATTTTCCAGAATAAACCTTTAATATTATTTAATTAGTTATCTTAAAACCAAGCTCAATCTACTAATCAGGACTGTAAGTGCTTTATCAATGATAAGTTGATGGCAATGGTAAGATTCATGGCATATTGTAATTGTATCATATTATAAGTTTTTATTTTCCTTCAAATATATCTTATATATATCTTTATATATCTTAAAACCAAGCTCAATCTACTAATCAGGACTGCAAATGCTTTATCAATGGTAAGCTGATGGCAATGGTAAGATTCATGGCATATTGTAATTGTATCATATTATAAGTTTTTATTTTCCTTCAAATATATGCTTAATTTAAAACCAAACTCAATATACTAAAGGACTGTAAATCCAAAATGATTTCATTGCATATTGTAATTGTATCATATGTAAGTTTTTTTTTCAGTTTTATAATAATTTTTAATAATTTAAAATTTAAAAAATAGGTGTTTAGATTATTATTCAAATACTATTTATTTAAATATTTTTATGCATAATACAAAGAATATGAATACAAGAATATGAATAGCATAGCCCAGCGAAATGTTATTAAAATAGATATGGACAAGACAACATTAACAACATTACATGAAGAGCAGCTACCTGATCAAGTGATATACTGTCAGCTGACACACTGAGGACTTTATAATAGCGAGGATAATGGACGGATTGAGTCAGAGTAAGCAGGAGAAAGGTGGCACGAGGAAATCTGACATCCAGAAACAATTGAAGGATCAACATGGAAACAAACATCAGGGCACACTTTGTGAGAAATCATTCAGTCATAATCTGACCAAGCACATGAGAAGCCACACTGACTACAAATGGATATACATTGCTCCATCAGGCAGTGAAAGGGAAAAGATGGAAGCTGGTGCCAGTTCTCCTTCAGCATGGGGCTGACCCCTCCCTGTTAGACTCTTCCCAGCCAGACAAGGCTCTGGTGCTTTCTCTCCAAGCACAACTAAGTGTTCAGGTTCTCTACTAGCAGCGTAGGAAGCATCTGCATAGGAACGATCTGTGTGAATCTATAAGACAGTGCCACAAGCCTGCGGCAGTTTTCTTGAAATTCCTGGCCAGTCCTAAGAAGTCCACCAAACATAGATGTAAAACATGTCGATGACAAGAAATTGGTATTACAGTTTGTTCTTATCTCATGTTGTAAATCTCTTGTATGTCCTCCAGTTTTTTCCTATGTGAGAAAATAGATTACCTTTTCATAGCATGCCATGCAAGAAAAGATGTAAACAATGCTGTGAACGTGCTATGATCGTATCATGATGTTACAAAAAGTAATAACCTCACACATCAATTCTCTACTTCACATAAATATATTTTGACAATTACAAGTGACGGTTTCAAAATACACACTAAAACATGAAACCACAGTATACCTATTGTTCACTGTATAGCTAATCATAGCTAATCATAGCTATGTACCAACACATTAGCAGAATTTCATAGGCTTCTAAAACCAAAAACAAAAAAAAATTGTAAAGCTATTTGCAGAACACATTAGAGTCTACCTCTTCAATCATCCAAAGATTGCCATTTTCGTCATTAGTGGTAGAAATATATCGATGCTGACACAATTGAAGGATTAAAATGGAAACAAACATCAGTCCACAGTGTGTAAGAAATAATTCAACCACAGACAGATAAGTCACAAACCAAAACAGGCAGCCAGGCAGCCCGGTAAGCCCAACACTGTGCATGCAAATCAACAATTTCACTAAAACAAAAACAAATTCCCTGCAGGGAGTTTCATTTTGGGTCTCAATGTCTACAATCATTTCAAAGCATTTCATATTTTAGCATATTTTTTCATGTTTCTATTACTATGTCTTACAAAGATGCCACTAAAAATAATGGATATGACATTTTAGAACTGTAAATGGATCTTATTTTGAATGCAAACATGATAATATATGTCTAAAGGATCAAAAGCGGAGCAGGCCGGCCAAACATCAGAAACCCGGCAAACACGAGTGTGACATGAACTGCCCTTTATACATCACCAACCAAACGAGAAGAAGCTAAAATGGACAGACAGGTAAGTCACAAAACAAAACAGGCAGCCAGGCAGCCCGGTAAGCCCAACACTGTGCATGCAAATCAACAAATTTTGCTAAAACAAATTCCCTGCAGGGAGTTTCATTTTGGGTCTCAAAGTCGGGGAGATTTCAGAGCATTTCATATTTTAGCGGAAATTTCAGGGAATATTTGAAGCAATAGTATGTTATTAGCTTATTTTTTTAGATTACTCATCAATCATTTCTAAAACACTTGTGCATTTATCATACGCCAGCACCATTCCGTTCGTTCAGCATAACGTACAAAGAATCAAACATGCGCTGTTGCTGGTGTCATACTTAAAATAATCCTTGACAGATTAATAAAAATATTTGGTATTTTCTTGAATTTTAATATAAATAATTCACAGAATTTCTAAAGATTCAAATTTAAAATATTTTCAATATTTCCTAATAATGACCTGCCTAGTATCAAACTTAGTAAGATTTCATCAACCTCATATTTCCAACAATACAGTTATTATGTGTAAAAATAGACTTAGAGTTTTACATTCTCTTACAAATTACGTAAACAAATAGCTAAAGTCCAGCAGATTTGTGTATATATATAGATTATAAGTTAAAATAAATCCTTCCCACTGTAGAACTGTCAAAAATATTGTATAAAGTGTGTCATAGAGGATTAACATGAAGCAGCCACCTGATCAAGTAATATACTGTCAGCTGACACACTGAGGACTTTATAATAGCGAGGATAATGGATGGATTGAGTCAGAGTGAGCAGGAGAAAGGTGGCACAAGGATTTTCTAACATGCAGAAACAATTGAAGGATCAAAATGGAAACAAATATCAGTATACAGTGTGTAAGAAATTCTTCCGTGATACCAGGTAAGTCACAAAACAAAACAGGCAGCCAGGCAGCCCGGTAAGCTCAACACTGTGCATGCAAATCAACAAATTTCGCTAAAACAAATTCCCTACAGCAATACTAATATAGCTTATTTTTTGAGATTACTCATCAATCATTTCTAAAACACTTGAGCATTTATCATATGCCAGCGCCATTCCGTTCATTCAGCATAACGTACAAAGCCTTATTCATTGCGACTACGACAAAAAGCAACTTATAAATAGCGATCCTGTTCACAGCTGATAAAGTTAAAAATCAAACATGCACTGTTGCTGGTGTCATGGCAAATAACTTCACATATTTCTAAAAACATTTGGTATTTTCTTGAATTTCGGAATATATATGATTTCGTCGGAAGGTTCGGAAGATTCAAATTTCAGTATAATTCCAATATTTCGGAATACGTAGCAGGCCTGTTTAGCAGGATCAAAATGGAAACAAACATCAGTACACAGTGTTTGAGAAACCATTCAGCCATAATCTGGTTAGTGCAGTGAATGTGGAAGATGTTTTAAACAAAATAATTACTTGATCAGACACATGAAACCCACTCTGGAGAAGATACTTATATGTGCATTAAATGTGGAAAGTGTTTTAGACAAATGAGGTAAGAAGAGTTGGCAAAAGCAGTTATTCCCATTACTGCAAAAAAGAAGGCACATTGGGCTACCAAACACTTATGAGTGGGGGAAATATAAGCAATGTGTTTCTGGTGAGTATGTTCCTCCATTGCAAGATATACCTTAAGAACGAATTCAAGAAGTGTTGTCATTCTTTATAAGGGAAGTTAGAAAACAAACGGTTCGAAGTATCCTCACAAAAGCCTCATTGAACTTGTTACCTCTTTGCAAAGACATTTGGAATTGTATGGTGATAAATGTACATTGCTAACCGATAAAATTCAGCTTGCACAAGATCATGAGATGCAGGAGTCTGCATCAGAAGGCAATGGAATGAATGTAAGTAAGGCATTGCCCATACGCTACAAGGATAAAGATATTCTATGGCAAAAACATGTATTAGGCACTGATGATCCCAGAAAACTTGTCAACAATTTGTTCTATTTGATTTGTACAAAGTTTGCTATCTGGGGGGACATGAGCACAGGAATTTAGATATCGATAATTTCCATGTCATATAACTAGCACTGGTAAAAAAGCACCGGACTACACAGAGCGTGTAAGCAAGACCTTCAAAGGAGATTTGAAAGATGAGTGTAATAGTGCAAGGGTCAGTGCAACTTTTTGTACCATCAAAGGGGTAAAACATTTCATATACCATCAAAAGGCTCAGAGCTTGAACGCGACAACCAGTACCTACGGAATGGCCAGGTGACGTCGCTCCACACTGAGGAGATGCGCCTGAACCGTATCTCAGGGGCCATGGAAGTCCCCCTTCACCCTCTTCCTCCTCAGGTCAATCCACTGGAGCTACCCTTACCATGTGTTAATTACATCAGCCAATGGGGCCGTGTCCTCACCATCTTTCATACTGCTGCAAGGGAGGGTCAAAAGTGCAGCTGCACGCTGTTAAGGCTAAGCTCGAGATGTCACAGTGCGAGCAAGCCAAGACTAACCAGAGCATGCGGAAACTGGTGAGTCAAGGCCAGAATCACACGGCTGACTTGTCTCAAATGACAAGCACAATGGAGCGTCTGGTTCAAGTGTGATGTAATGTGCATGATTCATGGTGGTATACAAACCGCACGCCCCTACCTACCATGATGCTGGGGCCCATGGCACTAACATAATGTCATAATCAATATCATCATGTCATAATCAATACAATGTGCTACCAGTACAGAGAAATCAATGTTTACTTCATTGTTACATGTATGTCACTTTCTGAAGATTCCATTCAATGAATGAAACTGGCCCGTAAAAGTAACATTTGTTTTCGTTAATAAATATTTTGTTTCTATATAAATATACATTGGGAAAACAGGTTTTAATTTAGAAAAGTTATTGAACTTAATACAATTGTATATAGTTACAGAGGTGTTTTTTCAGGTGTCTTCAACTGTTGATGAGTTCGTTTCTGCTGTTGAGTGATAAGATGTCTGGCTAACATATTATAAAGTATTTTTCGGTCAGGCACAAGTTGCAAATTTTGGAGGCTGTGGAGCATGGACAAGCGGTGGCTATCACTTTTCACAATGTGGTATGGTCAATGCTATGGTTTTTGAGTTGCCATATGCATTTGTTTAGTGCTGTGTCATATCTTCGTATACTATTGTTAAAGCTATCTGTGTATGTCGTATATATCTTTGTTTGAAGGTCCCCTCAGTGAGGCCAATGTAAGCCTCTTGTGGTTTATCATCATTCCTATTGACTGTGGCTTGGTATAATAGAGATTTATCCAGGGATTTGTTTTCTACAGGGCATGATATTGGCTGTCTGCAATTGCACGTGTCGGCGGTTGAGTCTTTGGGTTCTTGTAGCTTTAATTTATTGTTGTATTTCATTATCTGCTCTAGGTTCGGCATACAGCTGTAGCTAACTTTTGTTGAATTTCTATTGAAAAGTTTGTTTAACTTGTTTTCTTTGGGGAAGTGTTCATCAATCAGTTGGAGGAATTTTTCGCCTATATTTGTGGCCACTGTTACACTGTATGGTGGGTTGAACCGTAGTACTTTTCTTTTTCGTAAGTTGTCGCTGTTTCCGTTAGCTGTATTTTCAAATTTGAATTTGTGCTTGTAGTCCTGAGGGGATCCAAATTGTCTCCAAATAGAACCATGTAGCGAGTCTTGAAAAAGTGTCATATATGTCTAATCAAGACAAGGTAATGAAAAAAAATAGCAGCAGCCGCTTGAACAGTAGATAACACGCATGATTAATCACCCCTGCAGCCAGGGAGCATATTTCATGCAATTCTCGTGAAGCAATCCCTACTTTATTACTGAATAATGTCTACGAGGAGGGCATTTGATATACAATGCTGACATTTTTACAATAAAAAATATGTATTATTCATAGTCTCTTTTTACCCCAATGGCCTTATTTCAGAACCGAGACAGGACAACAAGTTGAGGTTGGTACATAGTCATAAAATGAAACATAACACAAGAATTAGTATCTGTAAACGAGGCGAGTTGTGTTTGTTATTTGTGGTAATACAATGGAACAAATGAAAGCAGTAATTATGCAAATCATTCTTTTTCTATTGTGAGCTTTTATGGTATTGCGTTGTGTTTTTGGGGACTGTTTTTTCTGGGATTGCTTAATTGCAACATTACATAGTTTTTACAAATGCAAGATTACATACAATTTCGATGAAGGAACTGTGTTATATGTAGGTGCTTGTTTTGCACATTATGACCATGTTCCATGCTCCCTCCTGCTATCTCTCATACATTCATAATGCAGAGACATGCATGAACTTTGATGAACAAGTAGAGAATGTTCGATATGACATCATTAGACTATGATGTCATATTTCCATGTATAATGTTACATACGTTTGTCTCATGACTACTATTTTGGAACAAGTCCCCTGATCATATTGAAAACCAAAATCATTGAAGCACCAGGACCAGAAACACAGGAAATAACCATACCTTAGTTACCAATCCGAATAATGCAATTATAAGCAATTCGGTGTTATACATAAAATTGCTGCAAAATTTGATTATTGTTTAACCCTTAGGACGCCAACCCCATTTGCACTGTTTTGCTGCTGACTGCCGATACGGCTTTTTGCTTGACAAGTTATTCACCGTCGGAGGTTCCCTCATAGAGAGTGAAATATAAACCTTGGGGTTTTTATCAAAACGTTTTCACATTTACAGCATACATTTACGAGATGGTCTAGTTTCTTATTCTCACCATTATAAATAAGGATACACACAGCATCACGATCGATTTCGACCATTTCGAGTAATTGCCGATTCAATAGTAATTTTAATCATAGCGACATTTTATCGGAGATACACACGAAACACATTAACCATCTATATTTCATAATACTAATTCATAATGATATATTTTCACTTATAATCAATTACGGACCAAAAACGTGTTCAAACTTTGATTTCTTTATCGGCGTGGACTTATGACAGTCGACACTTCGATAGAAATAATAAATATCCGACGCCCAGATTTATTGTGTAGTTTGCCAAACCCCTTATAGTTTGTGATCCGGCATGCAATATACAATCAGATGAGGCACCGGAGACTGATAATATAATATTTTTCAATAAACTATCACAAGTCTGTCGGCGCCATGTTAACAAACCATACCAAACCATGATCAGCCTTGCGCAGCATGCGCTTTGTTGTAGATTCGTAACAAGCCAACGCTCTTAATAAAGGCTTATTGGCATCCTTTAGCAGTGTCAAAATAGTTTTGCTGTCGATTGAACCTAAGAATACCGCGTTGATGTACTTATTATAGATGTCGTGATATGACCTTGACGAGTCTAGTTTCACATTTATTTTAGGTCTTACTGCAAAGCTGGTTTCACAAGGTTTCCAGCGATGTATGACAAGCCATGGTTTTTCCTATGCAAATAAGAGTATTTTAGGGCTGAAATTTGAAGCAGATAATTGTCTTCCAGGGCTATCTGTTACTGCCAGAAAATCAATCGTAACTGCCCCAGTTTTACTGCTACATAAAAATTTGATACACCAGAGGAGGAGTCACAGAAAATTGACAGGTCTAATGTTCTCCCACATTAGCGAGAGCTTTGCGCTGATTGGTTCGTTTTCTAGGTTGCAGTTGGGAAGTCCATAGAGGCTCATTTCATGAGCCGATATTAAATAGAGTGGATTTGACAACAAGAACGTATAAAATTATAATGAGCAAAATACCATTAACTAAATGCAATTGGTTGTGACAAAATACAATAAGACATTAGGCAGATAAAAGGCTACCTGCTCAGCATATATTGGTCATAGGTTGTTACTATTTGGTGATGGTATTAGTCTATACCAAATCACACACCACATGTAACATAAGCAAATTAGCTGCTATTCCAGTCATTCATAAGGGTGGGACGTACACCACCGAATTTTTCGGAAAAATGACCAGCTCAACGTTAATACCTATTGTATCTCTGTTACTTTTTTCAACATATCTTCACCTTGTAAAATGTTTCAAAAGGCATATTTGTTCTATAAATATAAGCAGATGTATAACTTCCAATTATTCAAAGAAAAAAATTCTAGAAGGACTTTTAAGCTCTGATGCCAAACACAATAAGTCTTCATAAACCATACTGTTAGAAGTCCGTAGTTTCAGATTGAAACATCATTTGATGTTTACTTTCCTAAAAACATCCAAACTGACAAGCCTAAAAATAATGAATATCAAAATGACCTTGTCTAATGCTGCTTTTTGGTATAAGTTTAGACACATTTAGAACTGTAACTTCAAAACTATACAAATAATTCTCAAAAAATAAAAACGAGGTTCAAGATTTCATTGAGACAAGTATGGGTGAATGAAGTATAACAACAGTTATGCTATAACCACTGCAGTACAGCTTCTACTAAATTATATTGTAGATATACTACCATCTAATTTTGGGCGCCAGAATTATAACATAGGATATCCTAACGTAATTCCGCAAAATAGGACACAACAAAATTATTTCTTGAAATCATTTATACCCTCTTCAATAAAAAGGTGGAATGACACTCGATTAGATGTAAAAAATAGTGTTACTCTTTCACTATGTAAGAAAAAATTGAAAGATATTTATTGTTTTTCAACGTAGCTATTTTTTTTTCTTTTTTCATGTTTGCAGAAACAGAGCCAATCAACCATAGCAGACTGAGAATGAGTCTGTGGTTTAAATTTCCACACACAGAAATGCAATTTTATAGATTGACATGTGTCACCTATGCCATTTGACTATAGAGGACACAAAGCATTTTTTCTATATCATCCCTCCCATGTAGCTCAAAACAGGAATTGCTTGATGGTCTTAGCATGGCAATTCAAAACCATATAGAAAATGATCATAATAATAAAATATCAAATCCCTCATTAATGGTACAAAAATAAGGAAGTTGATAAAATTATGTTCAACATATATTTGATCTCATCAATAATACTCAAAGGGTTTTATGAATTTAATAAAAATAAATAAATAACTTCCATCATTTCACTTCAAACATTTTATATTTTTATGTAGTGTAGATCACTATGGGTTGGTACTGAGTGTAGGAAAATATTCTTAATACATCTGATCTACAGGACACTGTCAGTTGTTGGATATATTACTTTCAAAACTTAAGCAAAAGACCCCAAAATTCTTCTGATGACTGCTTTGCATCAACTAATGAAGTGGAACACCTGGAAGGTGCATCAAAGGCGGAAATTTTTTAGTAATTCGTGGCAATGGCAGCAGTACCATTTACCCCTGAGCCTATACAGGGTTATAGTTCCCGCATCCTTCAGCAACTTGCTGAGCAACAGGAGAGCACACAGTTTACAGACTGCGTAATATCCTCCAATGGCCAGGAGCATCACTGCCACAGGAACGTCCTGGCAGCATCATCTCACTATTTCTATGCAATGTTCAGCAATAGCATGAAAGAAACTCTAGAAGGAAAAGCCACAATCGATTTTATTAGTTTTTGGGTATTGAATTCGATAGTGCATATTTTGTATGAAAAGAGGATTGATATTGACAGTGCAGATATTGAAAATGCGATAGAAGCAACAGAATTGTTCCAAATTAAAGATCTCGCATTGCAGTTGGAAAATTATATGTGCAAGCATCTAAACGCAGATAATTGTTTCAAACAACTTACATATGCAGAGCTAATAGACATGTACATCCTGGATGCTTACCTACCCTTATTGAGGGAGGAGCGGAGAGCCAGGGAAACCCAGCACTGAACCAACATTTCTTCGAGGTTGTTTACTTCTGAGTAAAGGACCTTGTTTCTGTGAACAAGATGGACTGACAGCCATTGAAATATTAGAGGTTATATAAGTAACCAATATTCAGCTATTGTTAAGATGAATTCTTTAAAGATCTAGTATCGAATACATACCTAATGAACTTGTTTAATTACTTAGACATTATATAAACAAGAATTTTAAGATACCATTAGGAACCAGTAAAACTCACTTTTGGCGAGGCTTTTGTTCTTATCGCAAGAACTTCTTCAGGCCGAATGACACAACATATATATTTATGTTTCATAAAAAATATAGTAACATTGTTTCAATATTACTGACTACTAGTCTACTAGTATATCGATTGTTGAATAATGATTTGAAATATTTCTTATATTTACCAATTACAATATGTAAAAATCTAGGTACAACAGCATAAAGGCATAAAAATGGTAATTTTCTCCCATTTAAACTCTAGTTACATGGTTAGGACTTCTTGTATAAATGACATATTATACATCACTGGAAAGCATTTTTGATCTTGGCCAAGCCGTGTATTATAATTATTATTATTCTTAACTTTCAACAACCATGCATAGCGCAGAACACCATCAGTCAATAGGTAAGGCAAAAAAAAAAAAAATCAATCTTGAGATACTAGAAATTTGCAGATTTTACAATACATATCACGATCATAATGAGGCAAAAAAAGATTGCAATATTCTTTTTTCAATATTTTTTCTATATATAATATTCAAACAGAAATGTAAAAAACATGAGAAAAATGCACATTTTGGCGTCCATCTTGGATGCCATCTTGTAATACTTTGATGAATTTACAATATTTTATACATTCATTTATAGACATACTTTAAGATGTATACCATGAAAATGATAATCATTTTGACTTGTGAACTTCGTTTGACGCAATCTTGAAAATTGAATGTCACTGATGTCAATGATGACAATGTCAAAGAAGTGGAGAACTGGAGGCAGAGCTTCAAAAGCTCAAAATGGAGCAGAAAAGATTGCAGCTAAAGCAGCAGTGGAGAGCAGATAAAGAAATTAAGTGCCATGACCCATAGATCTAACAATATGCTAGCAGCTAGTGGTGCCACCCATCCTAATGTTAGTAATGATGAAGACATTCAAATAACAACAGGATCAACAGGGCAACCCAATTTGTCTTAGCTACAATAGTCCAAATGGTTGTGCTAGGTTGTGGTGCATGTGTTCTCACGTATGTCTGTTTTGTAAAGATATCCACCCACGTGCAATACGCAACACCCCACCTCGTTTTCAAATCTCAATAAGTATTATAATGAGTACTACAATTATTACAATTATATTCTCTCTATCTCATGTCAATGTGATTTAAGTGGAACAATTCTGAAGGACTAAATCCCATGACTCCATCAGCAATATTTTGCTTCGGTTGTCAATCATGATGGAGCAGCCTTTGACAAGACACGACATTGGCTGTTGTTGGTTGATTTTAAGATTCAGATTTGACAGCATTTACAAATAAAATGCCCGTTTTGATTTTCTCGCAGATATCTGAGCTGACTGGCTGGCACCAAGCCAAGTTTTTTTTCAAATTCCCGATAAAAATGAGCATTAAACTCACGCATGGATGTTATAAAACTGGTTATGAGCCTGTAAAGACGATTACAAATTGTTTGTTTTCTTTGTTTTTTATTTTACCTATATCAGTACACAGTGATCGCCACAGAAAAGAGGGCATTTAACCCACGGATATACGTTGTAACACTGCTCATAGTCAGTGTAAAATAGATTCTCGTTAAGCAACAATTGGCCCTAAGAACGGTCAAAATGACCATGAAAACGACCAAAAACCTAGTTTTTGTGGAATGGAGCAGCCGGAAGTGATTACGACAGCTCATAATTTGGTATCAAGACCAGGCACAGATTTTTGCCAAGCTGTTACATTGGATTTCATCTTAATCCACTTCCTGTATGCAGAATGTCAGTAAGACTGCACACTGGAATAGTAAAGGACATCTTGTATGTCACTGTGGTCTTCATGAAGAATTGTTGTTATACAGAATCATTGTACAACAACAGCAACCATGTAATTGTATTTATAAATATGAACGTTATCATACACTATTTAGTGTTTTATGGGAATTCCTCACCATTTACAGTGGTGTCATCTAAATACAGGAGTCTATTCAGGACTACGACTATCGCAGTACCAGATCAGCAACCACAGGTGGCGACAAACAATTGCATTTTGGAAATGTTTCGACAAACAATAATCAGTCATTATCATTTCCTACTGCTGTTTGTGTCTAATAAGAGGACAGTAGGTGTGTGTCCCCTCCCCCACCACTGATTTGCATGTGGATGTATATGAGAAATGGTGGTGAAGAAGTTCACCTGGGTTGGCCGAAAAAAGCGCCAAAATAAAAAGGACAGCAAGAAAAAGAAGGTTGAGCAATGGTAAGAGGTGACCGAAGTGAACAGAGCCAAGCCAATGAAACCTTATTTATTTTAAACGCATTAATATACATTTGAAATATAATCATATATTTCTCTTTACAAGGAATTTCTTATGGAAAAAACTAAAAAACAAATACATGTATTCATATATGATGTAGACGTCATACAGACACCTCTATATTCATAGTATGCTGTAGAAATTGCGTAAACAATTATAGTAAAGTTTTCTAATGTGTTTTTCCCAAGTTTGCTTGTGGATACAATTATATTCTTCTCTCTCTCTTCTATGGCAAGCAAGCTCCTACCCACTATATTGACATAGCTTGAAGACACATCTTCCATTTGACTATATCAAGTGGCCCAGACGGGCCTCGAACTCACGACCCCAAGGTTGTGAGACCAGAATGATACTATCATCCCAAGCAAATCGTTGGGCCCATTTATTGAAAGGTCAGAATGTAGTGCTTCACACAGACAATACTAGAACAATGTACATGATTAATAAAGGGCGCCTATCTTGGATACTGGTGACTTACAATTGCTATCTAGCAGTGAAACATATAGCGGGTCTCCACAACATATTAAGTGATTACTTCTCATGAACACCCACCATGGCAGGATGCCTGGCCTTGGTATCACCTGCATAATCAAAATTTAAGGCATCAAATGTCACCTCTAACTTTGCTCTTATTACAGACTGCTGTTCAACTAAATGGACGCAACTCCATGAGAGTGCCATGCTTACAGGAAGTCTACATATGCAGACACCACCAGAACAAATTATTCGACACTCAGAGTAGCTTATCTTCACTTCTGCTTGTAATTTGGATTAACGCTAGTACCAGCATTGCCTTCAACTATACGCTAGTACCACCATTGCCTTCAACTATGACAATGTATGTGTGAAAAACAATGGCTCTCCAGTGTGACAACAGATAAAAAATTAAATGTTGTCTAAATAATACATTGTGCTTGTTGTTCAGTGATTAACTATCATAACAATGCATATCGTCTCATGAGCATTTTTGCATGGTTAATCTTACTGTAACTTTTTTATTGATTAAAATTTGGCATATGATATTTTGATTGCGTACTACGTGACATATGTTCTTGTATTGGTAATGCAATCATTTTCTTAGAATTCCATATTTTTCAAAGAATTTTCATGACACTGACTTTTTCTATAGAAATTAGATTTTTGATTTTTGCCATGTTCATGTTATGATTATATAAAAAGTTATTATTCTTTTACCGTGTTAGATACACTGTAAAAGAGGCTCTAGACCTTTTCTTTGACGAAATTAATGATAATAATGGTGAAGAAAACAAGGTAAGAATATAGAACTCTGTTTTATTGCTAATACCTTAATAACCTTTTGATGATTAAAAAAACTATGTTATTAACATATAGTAAAAAATGCATGAAGTTAGATTACTTCTAATATATTCATTTATTAACACAAAGTTTGTTGGTACATGTATGTACCACCGGGGACACAGTCCTATGGAAGATTTCACATGCCCTGGTACATACATGTGCCACTGGGATGTTGAGACATTGAGATCTTAGCAGTGACTGCTGAATATTGGTTGTAAAATCTATACTTAAAAGCTTAATTAAAAAATGTTATTACATTGAGTCATATCTGACATTAATTTACTATTTTAGCCTTGGATTCATCGAATATATGATTATATAATAAGTTATTATTCTTTTATTGTGTCAGATACACTGTAAAGGAGGCTCTAGACCTTTTCTTTGACGAGGACGACGTCGAAGAGAAAGATAAAGATAAAGCTGAGGAAAGTAACGTAGGTGAGGAAAATCATGTGGATCATAATGGCATTGCTGAGGTAACTGTTTTGCTTCTAGTTTTGTATTTCATGAATTCAGACATCTACATGTATGTATGCACACATATATATGTATATTATCAGTAATTCTTTACTGCCTTACTACGAAGATGATGTTGAAGACAAAAATGAAGATGAAGCTGAAGAAAACAAGGTAAGAATATAGAACTCTGTTTTATTGCTAATACCTTAATAACCTTTTGATGATTAAAAAAACTATGTTATTAACATATAGTAAAAACTTCATGAAGATAGATTACTTCTAATATATTAATTTATTCACACAAAGTTTGTTGGTATGTGTATGTACCACCGGGGACACAGTCCTATGGAAGATTTCACATGCCCTGGTACATACATGTGCCACTGGGATGTTGAGACATTGAGATCTTAGCAGTGACTGCTGAATATTGGTTGTAAAATCTATACTTATAGGCTTAATTTAAAAAAAATGTTATTACATTGAGTCATATCTCATTAATTTACTACTTTAGCCTTGGATTCATCGAATATATGATTATATAATAAGTTATTATTCTTCTGAATACAACAAGTTAATGGGTGGCACCGACAGAATGGCCCAGAATGGACCAGAACATTTCAAGATACCGTATGTCAATCCAGTCAAAAAAATTCTACTGGCTACTCTTTGTGTTTGGTGTGGAGGTTTGCATTCAGAATGCCTGGCAACTTAACAGAGCTACTGAGAACACACAGCGTGATCTCCTGTCTTTTTGGCGATACATGGCACGAGTGTATCTGACCAGGTACCGCTCACTGCCTTTGTTGGGCAGACCGATGGCAGCAGTGCCACATAATGTTACAGTTGCTGACGATATCAGGTTTGACAACATTGGCCATATGATTTGCCCTGTAGAAGGAAGGCCAAGATGTGTACACTGCCAGAAAAGGCCTACCACAATGTGTATTAAGTGCAATGTAGCACTCTGCATGCTCTGCTTCATTCCATATCATACCAAATAAAATGAATGCAAAGTATAAAACATAACTCGTATGGATTGTAAGAAATGACTGTAAATAAAGTTAATTAATGAGTTACATAAACCTATTGTCTTTGTTTTCATTCCCAGCAATAACTTAGCCTGAAGCCCAATACAAAATTATTACAATAACTAACGAATCTAAATTTCCACGACTACATTTGGTTTCATTCAGACATATGCTGTCGATTAGTATTTATAAATATATATATCATATGCTACATGGGTGCCATAACAGGATTCGAACTGGAGACCTTGTTTGAATTGCCATCTCTTGAAATACGTCCCCAGGGACCTCTGGCATGGGAAATTTCTGTGCATACCACACAGCAGCTCATTCTGGAAGAATTGGAAGTGTACAAGCACATTTGTGAGATGTCCCCTCCTCGGGAGGCAACACTGTACAACCTATTTAATTACATTTTGTGACATTTTATATTAATAAATCTTAGTTTTTTACACATTAATTTATTTTGAAACATTGCCATCTCGCGGTGAAATGATTTTTTTTTATGAGCCATAGGAAGCCATCAGCGGTCACTTTAGACCTGTGATACTCAAGGTGCATACAAAAATTAGCATACACTGGTGTTAAGTTGATATAAAAAATAGGATTGATAATTAATTTAAGGAATGTAACTTATTCATGCTAACTTAAGTAAGTGATAAGTATTGTAGACCCCTGAGTCTGTACGAAGCAAAATTTTAAGGATTACGTTAGTCAAATTAAGGGATCATTCACAAATGACATCAAAATTTTTGGCATATCTAACCCAACCCCCTCCTCGTCATTATTAGTCAAATAAAGGAACTGTCTTTGCAGCCTTGCAAAGCTGCGACTGTATAAATGCATGAGTTTCATGATTTTCTAATATGTAAGATTCAATATTACTGTCCATGGTCCAAATCAGGTCTAATTACAATTAATGTTCCAATATATTTAATTCAAAGCGATTTTCAAACCTACAGGTTCCTTTTCAAAATAATTTTTTATAGTATTTGATATTGTGTATACTTTTAACCAATACCAGCAGGGTTTAAATATTACTCCTGATTATCAGTAACCATAAAAACTGGTCTTAAATACTTTTTAAACAGTAGAAATAATCACAGAACAGACTATAATCAATTATGACACAGATGAAAACGTCTGAACAAATGTGGCCATATCTACACATTTAGACCCTGTAAAAATTGTGCCGTTACTATGGCAATAATTCTCATTCATGGCCATGTATTTTCCACTATTCAGGAAGTATGTCATAATGCTGGCATTAGGTAATCATTAGCCAACTTTATGGTTTCTGCTGCGGTGTTTTTCACCTTCTAAAAAGCTTTGATGAAGTGACGGATACAAATCTTGGCACCACTAAGGCCTTACAGTTTGGTTGTATGAATTATACTACCTCATTGTAAGTCTGAAATGAATCAGATATGCAATGAGGAGGTTACAAATGCACAGCATAATTATGTCTGTTTTTGTTATGCATTATGTGTGCAATCCTCATATATTTTCCCATCACTGGTGTCCATCAGCACTCATTATCGCTCCGTCATCTACGTTTTGCCATGGTTTTACTACGATTGCAGTTGAACATTGCATTTGTCAACGGACATTCTCGACTTTACAAAATGCATGAGCCATTAGTAACATTGTTCAACCAATCTATTATGACTCCTTGCCAGAGAATAGAAATAACTTATTTATTTTTTAGAGGAAACGAATGTACATTTCCATGTCAGTGCGCATGCCAGGCCAGGCTTAAAGATAATGCTCAGCCAAAATAATGTCAGTTCTGTAAAGCCCTGCGTCAATGAACATTGCCTTTATTTATGCAGTATTACGTAAGTAGTTGGTAAGAAAATATACAATGTACCAAATCAGGACTATTTTGATAAAGTTTTTGAGAAGGAAATTGGTATTTTTGTCTACACATATGCTCAACCAGACTTAAATGATTGTCTCTTTGATCAGGATTTTAATAGGTGTATAAAAGTAGATGAAATTGTGTATGCTGTAAAAAAGATTAACCCAGGTCAGTCTCCTGGTGTTGACCGAAAACAAATTGAGTTCTTGAAAGAAACTGTCGAAACTATAGTTTGATCTTCAATTGCTGTTTAATTACATCTTGAAGATGAAGACATCCTGTGACCTGGAGTGAGGGTTTAAGGGTGGTAATACTGAAAGGTTTAGATGTTGTAAGACCTATAACTATTGAGCCCATTTTTGCTAAGGTACTGGAAACAATAATTTTTGATAATCAGATCTCATTTGCTTAAAGTATTTCAAAAGACTGACAAATATAATGGTGAATTCCTTAAAGGTTCTCAAACACAAGATAATCTTCTCATTTGACCACTTGTATTCAGAAGCAATTGTCTACAAAAATGTTTATATGTTGGATTTGTGGATTTCAAAAACGCATTTAATTTTGTGATATTATCACACTGCCATGTCCACTTTATGTCCTAAATACATTTGTAAAATTATGTCTAAATAATAAACATATATATTCAAATGTATTTATACAAAGGCACAGTTAAATCAATATTACTGGAGCATAATGTCATCGCGAAACCATGTCACAGAGGTGATGAGCTCACAAGTAACTGGTTGAAAATGAAAAATAATACATGTTGTCCAGCCAGCGGTCATGGGCCAAACACATTTTTGTGAGTTAAAGTTTTTTTCTCTCTTGATTATTGACGTAGAGGGTCTATATAATGAGTCCTAGGCGAGTGTGGAGTTCACCGTTAAGCATTATTTTCTATTCACGATAATGTCCAAAATGGCTGCCAAAACCTTAAAATGGCTATATCTTCGTCAATATAGCTACTAGGAAAGTGATTCGGGGGTCTATGAGTATGTTTTGTTGGTTAACAAATCTGTCTAGCCATTCTATCTATATTGGAGTGCATTTTTTCTTACTATTTTTCAATATCCAAGATCACCATTACGCAACAATACATTATCTCTAATAACATTTTGATTATTGATGATAAACCTGTGCTTTTGATGCCTAACTATGATAATGCATAAATATATACATAAAGAGAAGTCACAGGATTTTCATTTCCATTTTCCCTACAGTTTTAGATAATATCATAATTGTGATTATAACGGGATAAAAAATACTGATGTCTGTAATAGCCCACCATGATCTGCATTATCAACAATTATTCATAGCAATTCCTAAAAAGGCGTGGGAGGAGCTTCATTTTAATGCTGACTCATATGATAGCAAAAGTAGACACACTTCCAGTTACAAGACCTCTGTGGCAGAAGATGGGAAAAGCAAAAAAGGAAACAAAAGTATAGAGAGGTAAGTAACTTGCTGGTGAGTGGATAGACTACTGCTGCCCGTGTGAATCATGAAAACTAATATCTACAACTTTTCTAGTGTATTTTTAAGTGATCATACAATTTTATCAGCAATTACTGATTGTGACAGATTTCACAAATCTAGTCTTATTTTTTTTTTATATTTACTCTTGTTTACAAATCTCTATATTCCATAGCCGTAAAAACTGAGCACACGTTTGCTTAACGTTGTACAGACATGCGATGAGTATTCTTTTCAAAACGTGATGTGCTTTCAAAGAAGCCCGTCTATTGCTTTATATAAGATGTCCATCAATACTCGATTATGCTACGCTATACGCCAGCATGAACCTAAATGTTTACGACGATGATCGTGTAACATGATTTTTTTTTTTTTATCAGGAATTGTTCTTGTGCTCGCCCGAAAAGCACAAGAACTCACCTAATAATCATATTCACAACTCACCCGCTTTTGTCTATAATCAGCACTTTTTACAAAATTTCATTATTTCAATGGCGCTTTTTAAAATTCAATAACGTTTCCAGGATATTGAAAAAATATGAATTTTAATGACTTCTGGACTTTGTGGAAACCCTGTATGGATTCAAATTTAAACTTTGCAAAGTTAAAAGGTGGATGGTAGTAGGCATTATGTTTGATGTCTATGCATATTTTTTCTAGCAGTCGTGACAATACCGGAAATAATGTCACGTTTGCCAAATACAGACAATATCAAGGGATTAAGTGTAGACTCCATGTGTGTGTTCGTCTTTGCTATCGGAAGCGCAAAGGATTTAGTTTTATTGCAATAGCCAATGTTGTGCTTTTTGTCCACTGTATTTTGTGCCCGAGTTTTGTGTCAAGCATTGACGCAAATAGTCTCCCAATGAAATACAATAGAATCCAAAGTTAGAAATCACTTGTAGTAAAAAAAGAAAGACAGTTTACTTCTGAGAAGTAAATTGAGGTCCTGATTTGAGTTGATCAATCTTGTGATGAATTTCTCTAAAGGTTAAAACTGTCATTGCAAGCTATGATTTACAAGTGGAAAAGGCAATTACACATGATGAAAAAAAATATATTCCAACTGAGATCACAACCTTGTACATTGACACTTTCATATTGTAAGGAGGTTGAGAAGGTATGCTTCCCCGGCAGGTTGTATAAACAATCACACCCACACCATAAATGCTACACGGAAAATACCAAGAAGGCAACGTGCACACACAGAGTTTGTGTGGGTAAACTAAATCAAAGTGTAAATTGTCTTTAATTGGGATATATGCTTCTCATCAAGTTTCCATCCAATAAGCATCTGCCACCAGCCCATTAATCCAAGAATGCAATGCATGAAAAGCAAACACTATAAATCTGGAGATCAATTCAACCTCATTCAAACAATGGCTAAATAAATAAAAGCAGTCGAATTAGAACTGAGTTGTGTGACACGTGACGCCATTTTGAAAATGGTGGATCAATAAATCACGTGATTATGGGGTGATTTTTTTTCTGCACCTGATGTAGTCTTGTATTAAAAGCTCATTTGTAAAGAGATAATCATGTAAAATGCTGGTGGCCCACCTCTAATATTCTTAATAACCTGTCACAGTTCATAGCTAAGCTAAGAGTTGCATATAATAATATTTTTAGATCACCCATGCACATTGATAGAAGATGTAGCATATCACAATATTATGTAAAATATGGAGTAGATAGTTTTAATGAACTATATAGAAAATATGTTTACAGCTTTCAAGAACGGTTACATAACAGTGATAACATTTTAGTCAAGTTTAGTATTTTTAGTAGTTTCTTCATGTGTAAAAGTCCAATGAACTTGAATTGGTTAAATGTTTTATTTATTAAATGCTCTTATACCTTGCATTTTGATTGTATATAGTGTATATTTATATGTATTTTATATGAACTTTTAGTTGGAAAAATAAAAGTGTCAAGTGTCATATGTTGTATTGATACTAGTGACACGATTACTCCTTAAAGGTGTTACTATGAAATTTAAGCAGGTAAGTTCTGTGACAAGTGGTTGCACTGTAGGTATGATAAGCACAAGGAGAGAGAGCTTTTGGGGATAAAAAATACAGGCAAAAAACCACAACTGAAAATAGGAAGATAAATGCATTGATGTGATAGATCGTTTTACGGGTAAGTTCTTCAGTGTTTTAACTTCAAACTTATGTAAATACTGTAAATACTACTGGTAATGAGGAAAAAATAGTGGGGTTTTACTTTCGTAATAAGAAGTCCCCAGTTAGAAGGAAATAAGAGAGTAGGACAGGGCTCAATCAAAAACATTAATGAGTATAGAAACGTTAAGCTAAGGGCAGAACTAGCCTTGCAGACATTTAAACCAAGCTTTTTTGAGGTCTGCGGTGTCTATCGCATTTTCCTCATTCAGTGACATCTGTAAAGCTATGGGCACATGGAAATTGAAGCCAGAACTGGCTCAGTGCGTTGTGAGTGCATCGGCAGTGGAAATTATTTGATTGAGGTTGCCGTGAGTACAACAAAAAATCTAATGTGGGTTGTACTACCACACAACTTACATTGTACATGCTGTGTGATTCCTAAAGCATGTTCATATACTGTCTTTTACTGGGAAAGCACTACGCTGGAACTGTATCTGTACCGACAAGGTGCGGTTGAATACTTTGCATATATAGGACACCTGGCATAAGGCATCCGTACTGCCTACCTATGGGCAGATCACTGCTAAATTGGCTGTAGCTGTCACCATAGCCTAAACAAAAAAACACGTTTGCCGTACTGAACACTGACTTATCTTCATCATCTCCATAAGTTTTTGGCAGTAGACTGACAGTAGACTATGGACTAGCCATGCAGAATGATGTACTCGAGGCATTACATGAAGAAGTGATCGAGAACTTGTAAAAATATATAACAAATATGAAAAAAAACAAGATGGGATTGTTAAACATTTATATATATGATCGAGATAATATTACTGTAGTGTTAACGGCCAGATGAAGATTATAACAGCCATCACCCAGTAGGCTGTTTCAGGAGAATGGAGACTAAAAAGAATGTTTTACAACATCACCTTCACCATATTAACAAGTTCAGTCTGGTATCTCTATTAGGTTAATGGCTAACTTTAGACAAGGAAATAGGGGGTAGTAAAAAGGAGGAAGTGTGCCAAAGCTTCATTGCACAATGCACTTCTGCCAGGAAAATGCTTGTGGCAAATGCAATTAAGGGAAACACATTTTGTTCTCAAAGATGTGCTGTCAACAATGACAGAATAATTGGGGCGTTTTAATTGTTTTTGTCGCAGTTTATGCGTGAGTGGGTTTGTCTAGTAAGGTATTTTGAAAAAGATAATCAAATAGTATTTTCATCAAACATAGCACAACTAACTTTGCCCTAAATCCATTTTTTATCCATAGCATGAAAACTGCTGATAGGGCGCCCGACACTGGCCTGTTATTGCCGCCAGCCACTGATAGGCAAGCTGCCGATGCCAGATATTAATCAATACTCATGCAAAGTTTTCTGAATTTCAGCGCAACAGCTCTTAAATTTTGTCAGAAATAAACCAAACCTCAACAAGATTTGAGCACTGAAAATTTGTAGGACCAAACTGAAACTCCCCCAATTGGGCTAAGTGGACAGAGGATTGTGGCTTGAGGGTGAAAGTATAAAACAATGCAAAATACCTCTAAAAATCACAGACACACCAGTTGTAGTCTGCACATACTGAGAAAGCATGCTCTAAGACAAAGTAGAATGATAAATACTTTTTCACAGAATCATTATATTTCGAGTGATATGCACTGTGAACTCCTAATCACTCTTGACATTCAGCTAGGTGATGTTATTATGCTACTTGTTCCTTTTATTATTTCTCCGGATATTTGGAAGAAATGCAGCAGTAATATCAATAGGGATATTACTTTATATCCAATTAGGATGATCCACAGTGCCAATAAATTCAGTTCACCTAAGAGCTAATGTCTAAAAATTCTCTTCTTGTTTCCTTTGAGCTGTACAATGGGAGTGTTGATTTTGTGTTGTAGATGGATAAAACAGTATTGTTTAGTACAATTTATTTTACTAGAATTCCATTTATTAGGCTTCGAAAAATGGTCTCTGCATGATTGGGAGCTCACAAGTAACTGGTTGAAAAAAAAAAAATACATGTTGTCCAGCCAGGGGTCATGGGTCAAACCCATTTTTGTGAGTTAAAGTTTTTTTCTCTCTTGATTATTGACGTAGAGGGTCTATATAATGAGTCCTAGGCAAGTGTGGAGTTCTCACCCTTAAGCATTTTTTTTATTCACAATAATGTCCAAAATGGCTGCCAAAACCTTAAAATGGCTATATCTTCGTCAATATAGCTACTAGGAAAGTGATTTGGGGGTCTATGAGTATGTTTTGTTGGTTAACAAATCTGTCTAGCCATTCTATCTAGATTGGAGTGCATTTTTTCTTATTATTTTTCAATATCCACGATCACCATTACGCAACAATACATTATCTCTAATAACATTTTGATTATTGATGATACACCTGTGCTTTTGATGCCTAACTATAATAATGCATAAATATATATATAAAGAGAAGTCACAGGATTTTCATTTCCACTTTCCCTACAGTTTTAGATAATATCATAATTGAGATTATAACGGGATAAAAAACACTGATGTCTGTAACAGCTCACCATGATCTGCATTATCAACAATTATTCATAGCAATTCCTAAAAAGGCGTGGCAGGAGCTTCATTTTAATGCTGACCCATATGATAGCTAAAGTAGACACACTTCCAGTTGCAAGACCTCTGTGGCAGAAGATGGTAAAAGCAGAAAAGGAAAATTTTGAAAATGCAGAGAGGTAAGTAACCTGCTGATGAGTGGATAGACTACTGCTGCCCGTGTGAATCGTGAAAACTAATATCTACTACTTTTCTAGTGTATTTTTAAGTGACCATACTAGACAATTTTATCAGCAATTACCGATTGTGACAGATTTCACAAATCTAGTCTTAATTTTCTTTTTAATTTCAATTTTTTTTCACGATTGGTATAAGCTTTTTGATTCATTAGAACTCATGTAAATACTGTAAATACTACTGGTAAGAAGGAAAAAATAGTGGGGTTTTACTTTGGTAATAAGAACACCCCAGGTAGAAGGAAATAAGAGAGTAGGACAGGGCTCAATCAAAAACATTATTGAATATGAACACTGATGTTGTTTACTATGATATCAGAATGAGGGCTTATGCAGAATCTGTGTGGGCGTGGCATACAAACTTCTTTGCTCAGGCCAATCTTGCCATTGGCATTCACAAAAATACCCCAGATAAAGACTCAGCCATTGTCTGTGAGCGCTGCGCTGTGACTGTCGGTGACTGACACCTGCAACACTTTCCCGGTCTAATCCTCGTCTTCTGTATGTCATAATTATTTTTCAAGACATTCAAGGATAGTCAATATGAAACTGAAACTACAGGTAAGCAGAAAAAAAATAGTGGGGTTATACTTTGGTAATAAGAAGTTCCCAGTTAGAAGGGAATGAGAGAGTTGGGCAGGTTTAAGACCAAACTGTCCTGATCATGCCACTGCTAGCAGACTTTACATAGAGGTGCAAGTGTTGGAGATGAATATAAAAATGTAAGCATTGGAATTTCAAACTTTGTTTAAAGACACGCACAGGGTTCATTCTATTTCCTGAGTGCCAATCTTCTCTTGTGGATTTCTGTACTCCCAATGTCACAAATCAGTGTTTTAGGGGTCCAAATCATTATTCTAACTGGGGCTTATTGTCGATGGCGCCATTATGAAAACTAGATCTACCCATGCCATATGATACACAAATATCAACCTCTGCCTTATGCATGTGGCTAGAGATAGACTACAAGAGATAAAGTGACCAAGAATGAGGCTGCAACATGGCGGGTTAAATGAAGCTGTATTTTATATTTATTGTCCCAGTATGAATGGGTTAAATATAAACGTGTATTCCCAATTTTAAAGTACATGTTTCCCCATACAGATAGATTTAAAAATTTCACAATCATTTAGAAGATTATATGGTTTAATTGTTTTCGTTCTATTAAAAGATGAAAATTATATTCCTGTAATATAGTGGAATATCATTTATTATGGGAAAAGATTTCTCATTTGTAAAATTAGTTTGAAATATATACCATTTATCCATATTGATTTTAGCAATAAACATGGAAAAGGGATCTTGCCATTTTCCTTTAATATTAAGGAATCTGGGTATCCATGAAGCTTGTAATGCACTTAAAAAATCATCTAAATCTATCATTTTCATACCTGCGCTATTCATTTTAGGGACAATCTTGTTTCTTTTGATTCTATCTCTTTTACCCCATAAAAAATTGTAAAGGTAAGCAGAAAAAAGAGGAAGACGAAAAAACCAAAATGAATTCATGAGGTAAGTGATTTGTGTCAATGTGAGTCAAGTGTGGGTTGTACTCACACACAACTTACATTGTACATGTTGTGTGATTCCTACAGCACGTTCATATACTGTTTATTACTGGGAAAGCACTGCTCTGGTACTGTATCTGTACCGACAAGGTGCGGTTAAATACTTTGTATATATATAAGACACCTGGCATAAGGCGTCACACCAGAAAAAGAAAAAGGAATACATTCAGGAGGTAAGTGATTTGTGTCATTTACTGGGAAAGCACTGCTCTGGTACTGTATCTGTACCGACAAGATGTAGTTAAATACTTTGTATATATATATATATATATAAGACACCTGGCATGAGGCGTCAGAAAAACAGAAGAAAAAGCAAAATGATTCATGAGGTAAGTGATTTGTGTCAATGTGAGTCAAATGCACATGTACACAGCCTAGAAGCATCATTATCAATTTATTATTTAAATGGTATTCAAAGTTAAAAAGGCCCAACAAATCTCAATGCAAGTGGAAGTGTTTCTGTCTGCATACATTTCTATTACCTAACTAAATATATAGACTTTTAACATTTTGATATTAGTGACACGATTACCCCATAAAAGTGTTGCTATGAAATTTAAGCAGGTAAGTTCTGTGACAAGTGGTTGCACTGTAGGTATGATAAGCATAAGGAGAGAGAGCTTTTGGGTATAAAAAATACAGGAAAAAAACCACAACTGAAAGTAGGAATATAAACGCATTGATGTGATTGATCGATGAAGAAAACCCTACCAAATATGACTTCGAGCAAAATACAGGTAAGTTCTAGAGTGCTGAGCATAGAAACGTTAAGCTAAGGGCACAACCAGCCTTGCAGCCATTTAAACCACATTTAATTAGGTCTGGGGTGTCCATGGTATTTTCCTCATTCAGTGACATCTGTAAAGCTATGGCCACATGTAAATTGAAGGCAGCTCTGGCTCAGTGCGTTGTGAGTGCGTCGGCAGTGGGAATTATTTGATTGAGGTACAACATGCATCGAATCGGAATGTGGGTTGTACTCGCACAAAACTTACATTGTACATGCTGTGCGATTCCTACAGCACGTTCATATACTGTCTTTTACTGGGAAAGCACTGCTCTGGTACTGTATCTGTGCCGACAAGGTGCGGTTAAATACTTTGTATATATATAAGACATCTGGCATTAGGAGTCACACCAGAAAAAGAAGAAGAAATTTATTCATGAGGTAAGTGATTTGTGTCATTTCCTGGGAAAGCACTGCTCTGGTACTGCATCTGTACCGACAAGGTGCGGTTAAATACTTTGTATATATATAAGACATCTGGCATTAGGAGTCACACCAGAAAAAGAAGAAGAAATTTATTCATGAGGTAAGTGATTGGTGTCATTTACTGGGAAAGCACTGCTCTGGTACTGTATCTGTACCGACAAGATGTAGTTAAATACTTTGTATATATATATAAGACACCTGGCATGAGGCGTCAGAAAAGCAGAAGAAAAAGCGACAACTGATTCATGATGTAAGTGATTGGTGTCATTTACTGGGAAAGCACTGCTCTGGTACTGTATCTGTACCAACAAGATGTAGTTAAATACTTTGTATATATATATATAAAAGACACCTGGCATGAGGCGTCAGGAAAACAGGAGAAAGAGCACAAACAGATTCATGAGGTAAGTGATATGTGTCAATGTGAGTCAAATGCACATGTACACAGCCTAGAATTTATCTATTATTTAAATGGTATTCAAAGTTAAAAAGGCCTAACAAATCTCAATGCAAGTGGAAGTGTTTCTGTCTCTGCCCAGTCCCACCTTAATACACAAATACAATCAAAAAAAAAAAACAAGTGAAGATGAGTACTTACGTCAGATTTTACTGACATAAGTACCAATGAAGTAAGCATCTTACATCGGATTTCAAATATACTGGACACAGGACAGATATTTCTCAGTACATTGCTGTGTATATCAGAATATATGTTTCATTCAAATAATTTTGAATATGGATATTGACACAAAGAGCAAGTGTGGAAGTACGAAATCTGAGAAAAGGTCATCTTCAAATTCTGGTCTAGTGGATCAGCATAAGAAAGTTCATAGGCAAGCAAAATATCACTGTATGATTTGTGACAAAATATGTTTTTGTAAGCGACGCCTGACAAACTATATTAGAGTTTACAGTGGTGAGAAACCATTTAGATGTAGTCAATGCGGGAAGTATTTTAGTGCAAATGGCAGCTTGACTAAACACATGCAAATACACAATAGAGCAAAACTACATCAATGTACATTGTGTAGACGAGAATACAGTAGCAAAATTGGTCTTGAATCTAACATGGAATCTCACATTTGCAAAGATGCCAAGTCACTTGGCAAGTGTTTTAGTAACTCATGCCGGTGATGCAGCTTGACCCGTCATATCAGGATGCACACTTTAAAGAAACAGTATAGATAAGGATGTAAATGGTGGTGATTTTTCCAAATGTGTAGTAATAATAGTAGATGAAGTGGACATGACTTGTGATGATTTTGGTTTTTGAAACAATTTTTAAGGCATTAGTTTATAAAATAAGTATTTGTAATTTCCTTGCATTAATATCTATCTATTATGTACCTATCTATCAATGTGTAAAACCTGTTAGCGTCTGATACTTATGTTATGCTTAAAATTTGAACATATACATATGGCTAATGTTATATCTATGCCAACATTTTATGTGTTTTTGTTTCAAAAAGTTTATTGTTATGTGGTTTGGGTGTATTAAAGATATCTATTTTGAAAAAAGAAAAAAAAATCAAATTTTATTATCACTGCATGGGAAATCCGTTAAAATGTTTTTATAGGAGAAATTTAAATGTTTGACACACATATTAATGTGCATTTTAATACTGTATGTACGTTTGTAATTGTTATATGGGCATGAGTTTTGTCTGATGTATAAATGATTTGATTTGATATGCCATATATTTATAGTTATAATGCTATATATTATGCCGCTCTCGTTGAGCGTAAACCAGACAACGTAGTTTTGACAAACCTCCGACAGACAACGTAGTTTTGACGAACCTAGCAAACGTTATCCTCATCAGCAGGAGCGTCGGACGTCAGTTTATCATAACAAGAAACAATTGGATCACTTCTGTTTGGAATGTCACAGTGTACATTTCGTGTTGGAAGAATTTTCATTACAAAAATTCATTACAATCACTACGGTTCTCAGTTGTGCTATCTATATTATTTATCATATTACTATTATTCTGCTGTGTATTTTGGATACATATTAAAGGTTTTATCACGAGCACAACAAACAAATGTTGAGTTAGTCATTTCATGGGGGCATCGTCGGACGCTAGAACTTGAAGAAGTTAAACACCCGACATAATTTTGTAAGCACAAATATTGATTATTATTATAGCAGCAGTAGTATATTATGTACACTGCTTACCAAGTATCAGCAAATACTATTTACGCTTTGTTTATAAAGTACATGATTGATGATATTTTGTAATTTTTGAAGATAATATATTTGAGACTCATAGGTTAAAATGTCGACCTTAGGATTAGATATGTTATATGATGAGTCTGATGAGTCATTCAGTGGTGATGCTAATGAAACAGGCGATACTGCTGACAGCGCTGTATTAAAACAAATTTACAGGCAACTAGATTCCTTTGTTAGTCATAACTTGGATCGGCACACTGCTGTATTTAATGAAAAGATGGACAGCATTTCTAAGGCAATAGCTGTACTCAACGTGTCTGGTCAACAACAGTCACCAAGTCTTCACAGACAAAGTCGGGGAGGTGCAGATTTAGTACAAAATATTGCTCAGCCTCAGGAAAGTTTTTCTTCTTTTCTTAATAACCAGACCAAAATAGTGAAGCTTATGGGTGCATTGGACGGTAATCTGGCTGGTGTCACTTCAGGTGTCGAAGGTCTGCTTAATTATGATACACTAGTGAGTAGACTTGATTCATTACAAGGTATTCCAAATGCGGTTAAGGATGCAAAGTTGAGTCTTTAAGTAGCAGCTTTGAATGAAAAAGATGGGAAAAAATTCCCATGTTTGGAGAACAGATCAGATTGCTGATAAATAGAGTGTATCCAATATTTTCTACTCTGCAACAAGATCAGTTGGCTGTTGATGCATTTATAAAAGGCCTACTTACCCACCAGGAACTTGAAATAAAAGTGGCTATGGGTGATTTTTCTACTTTATCTAGTGCTGTTAATTATGCTGCTATTTTATATCATTTATTGAAGGTTAACAGGACAGATCATTATAGAAGCGTACATGAAGAGACCAATAACAGTGACATGTTAATGGTGCAGAAGTTAGAACAGCTTTCAGAGACAGTGGCTCATTTAGTCAAGAAAGTGGAGTCCAGCAAATCAACCTTCAAAAGCAGGGAGAGGAGGACACCACAGAACAGTCCTTGCCACGCTTGCGGTCAGTTGGGCCATTGGAAGCCATCATGTCCTTATGCTGTAGTAAGGTAGATGAACCTTCAAATGATCAATTAAACGAATAAATGTCACTCCTGTAGGGCGAGGTAGTAAAGAGGTAAATGAAAAAACTTTGAACATAAATGATGATATGTTTGTAAATAATTGTGGTGATAATTGTGAAATTTGTTACAATTTTTTGGTTGATGGTAAGTATCATGATGCAGGGTATGAAGGTAAAACTTCAGATAAAAATGTTCAGACAGACAATGATGTTGGTGCATTTTATGATGATATAGAATCTGTCAACTCAAATTTTGAGCGACAGATTGATTCTGAAAGTGTAGCGGTTCGTCATATCGGTGAGCCAAGTAAAAAGTCAGTCATTCAAAATACATGTGATTCTCAAGTTACTGACTATACATGGAATTTTCAACTACAAGCAGGAAGGGTATGAAGAAGCATTTAAATGTGTTGGCAAAGCCCAATAATGGTTTATATATTGATGCTAGTTCAAACATTCAAAATTTTCAAGCAAAATTAAAATGTTGATTGATTGTGGTGCTTCGATTAGTTTGATGTCTTTGTCTGCATATAAGAATATTCCAGAAATTTTACAGCCTCCTCTACAAATGTCCAGCGGCAGATTGAAGTTTGCCGATGGCAGTGTTCAACATTGTGCTGGTGTGATGCATATACCTCTAAATAAAATGAGGGCATATGATCTTAATCCCGAGGCTGTTAACAAATATTTTGCAGATCTTAACGTAGATATATATTTTTTTCAAATATGCTTTTTATTGATTAAATTATCATGTAATTATTTCACACTACTCAATCCTTTAAGCTACTGCATATTGAGTTACTCTGCATGACGTTTTGATCATTTAGGAAATACTGGATAGAGAAAATTGTCGCAAAAGCTGAATATATCTACAATGTGGATGAAACTGGCTTCAACTCTGAGCACTCACCAATATTAGTGGTTAGCCCAAAGTCAAGGGAGATGGCCATTCCTGGGATCGTGAGTCCCAGGAGCGCAACAACTACTGTGATCAGCTGCGTTAGCTCTACTGGACAGTCAATACCATTGTACTTTGTTTTCAAAGGTATGCGAAGGGTAAGTTATTTCTTAAAATAATCATATGCATTCATAGGTGGAAAAATCTAAAAACTATCCAAATATAAGTAAGTAGCAAATAAATGCATCAAGTGAAATTAAATAGAGAGGGCTATCTCCAAAATTTTAAATAACTATGACAGAAAACCTTAACACTATACGTGCCCTCCAATTGCCGGCTCAGTTGGACATCCGCAGGAAACATGACAATTGCCAAATTTATGTAAAACTTTGAAAAAAATTGAAGTCAAATAACTGTCAACAATAGTGTGTAGCAAACGTAGGGAACAAAAGTTCATGTGGCCTAGACTAGTGACAATGCCGTATTCGTAGTGCTGGTAAGTAGTGTTCTTGAAATAATCATATGCATTCAAAGGTGGAAAATCCTAAACCATCCATTTATAAGTAGCAAATAAATACATCAAGTAAAGTTAAATAGAGATGCTATCGCCAAAATTATAAATAAATATGACAGAAAACGTTAACACTATATGTGCCCTCTAATTGCCTGCTCAGTTGGACACCCGCTGGATATGCGACAATTGCCATTTAACAGTGGTTTGAATAAATATTTGTTGAACATTGTGGGGCAACCAAGGAAAAACCTGTGCTCCTCAAAATGGACAATAATTGACACATTTTTCATTGAAGGTAATCAAATTGGCGATTGAGAATCATATCCATATTTTGTGCGAGCCTGCATACACAAGTCACCAATGCAACCACTAGACAAAAATGTTTATGATCTGCAAACTGAATTCGAAAAGAGATTCACGAGGTTGAGGATCTTAAAACTTCTGTTGTATGCAGCTCTAGAGTAAGAACCTATTGAGACAATAAACTGAGGCAAACTGGTAAGTAGTGTTTTCAATCGGGGAGACGTTTTACAGTAGTCACAACAGCACATCGTGACCTGCCCATAGCTAGAGCAATGTTTTAAAACCTTGAACGTAACCAGGAGGACAAAAAATTTGAATTTATCAATACATATACGCTTGGCGAAACGAGAATGTTTACGGATTACATTTGGCTTACATTTAAGCTTACAAACAGTACAGTACTGACGTAAATTTCATTTTTGTCTGTGTATGAGACACGTAATTTTTCAGAGGTCACGACTTTATAGAAAATCAATATGTACTTCAGCTCAGAATAAAATTACAAAGTAGTATTTATGTTAGCATTGGTACTACTTTGATGTCGAGTATTTCAAATTGTGTGCTTTAAAAAAAATCAAATATAATGTTGCAAAGGAATATATATGGATAACTTTATCATGAGGATAGACTAGATCTAGTTGTGCATTGAGTGTGGATGGCTCATGTCATGAGTTTTAGTGTTGATAAATGTAACTTTATGTGTGTTACACTGGCCAACAAGAGGAAAATTTTTAAATACATTCTCAATGGGAGGCAAATATATGACAAGAACAACAGTTAACCCATATATTGGAGTAGATATTGATTGTAGAATGACCTGGACTCCTCACATTGATATGTGGACAAGCAAACAGAATACTTGGCTTATTGAAGAGAAATCTACACCATGTTCCCAGAGCTTTAAAAGAAAGCAGCTATTTTGCTATTGGCCAGTTCTGGAATATAGTAATAGTATTTGGAGTCCATGGCAAGAAAGGCATGTTACAAAATTAGAATCCATCCAAGTGACAATATTTTACAAAATAACTCATAGAGAAATATCTGTTCCAATTTCACGTGTTCCCAGTTTATTGACTGGTAATACAAGCAGTGGAAATCACTATCCTGTGTACCAGCAATCAGTCAATCCCTACAAATACAGCTTCTTCCCTTCTGTTATCTTGTGCAACCAACTTCCAACAAGTACAGCCTTAGCTCCCTCTCTAGAGTAGTTGAAAATAAGGCTGCAAGATTTTACTTTTGATCACTGAATACCATGAACTTATAAAATATGAAATATTATGTAAACTTAGATCAGAGTTAATACCTAAATATTATTATAGAAGAGCAAATGCTTTTAAATTTCACAATTTGATGGCAACAACAAATAAAAAGGTGATATTTAATGTAGCAAAATATATATATGAGGGTTTTAAGATCTACTGATCTCATGAATTATATGGTACTTTTTACTATAGATATGTACAGTACATTTGTAAAGTACGTTTTACTCTGTTCAGTATTATTCTTGACTTATTGATTGTCATTGGAGTTTACCTCCTTCAATTTTTATATGAATTTTGGCCAATAGCCTCATTGTTATTAGAAATGTATATGTGTTTTCTCATACATATCTGTACAGATTTTTGAGAATTAATAAATAATTGAAATTGTTCCAAGACTTTAGACTTCAGTACTCGGGTACACGTGTTTCCTAGGCCTAGACGCTACACTAGCTTGGAATATTTTCATTTCTGTGGAATCTGTGGAAAAACGGGCACTTTCAGATACAACAAATGGATGCGGCAAGAATGTCCGGAGGCTTTACGGCTCCGTTTATGACTGTCGCAGGGGCTTCGAGACAGAACTACAGTCCACAAATTGCCAAAAGACCCGCTACTGCACGCTGACTGGCTGCATTTTAATAATGCATCACAGCCACCTGAATTCCCGGGTTTCATGCCAAATAATGCAAGCAGGATTTGCTCAAAACATTTCAATCCAGCAAGTTATAAGTTTGTGAACACCAAACTATCAACAGTTTTGCCTGTCGAGAGAAGATTGAAGCCCGGCGCAGTTCCGACACTGCAACATGGATGAATTAATGTGAGTATAGACGACCCACACCAACATATATATATATATATATATATTGAGTCAAATAATATATTTACTTTGTGTATCTACTCCATAATAACATGCAATCAAAAAGAGATTTATTTTCTTTGATAGCTATACAGTGTGTGAAAAAGAAAAAGGATGCCTCTGTCCAGACATCATGTACTAAACATGATAAACATGATAAAAATGATGCAGCAATACAATGTATGATATATCCGCTACCCCCATTGAATAGTAAAAGTCGCCAATCTTCATTGCTGCCAGGAGAAGAAGTTGGCTCATTTAACCAACTTGGCAGGCGTGCAGTGCATTACAGAGCACCCAGGATTTCAACCAGTGGTTCTCAACCTATATGTACTAGATTGTGCATACAATCAGTACAAACATTTCTATGGAAAAATCAAGATGCCTCTACAGAAACGACGTCGTCATATGGCGTACAGAAGACTTGTTATGTGGGCATGGGGCCGCTTGAGAAAAGGCAACGCGTGAATATGTTATCATGTGTTCTGCGGGCAGTGAGAGAAGCCTATCCAGAAACCAGTGGCTTGTACGAAGGACATCTGCCCCCTCAAAACCCTCGTCGCTGAATGCATTAACTATTTTATACCATATTACATATATATTGTTTAGGTTATACACTTCTGTACTGGTACGTACTACTGGTGCGTACAAGATTCTGTACGCCACACTGTGGCATATTGCCGGACTACTTTTTGCTCAATATGTTTCAAATATTTTGCCAACATTTTCCTGAGACACATCTCCATGGATACATAGCAGAGTCTTTTCAAATTTGTAGTTGTTTATTTTGTATGAGTTATTTTAAAAAATGGAAGCAGATTTTGAT
This sequence comes from Streblospio benedicti, assembly GCA_019095985.1. NCBI lineage: Eukaryota > Metazoa > Annelida > Polychaeta > Spionida > Spionidae > Streblospio > Streblospio benedicti. The sequence continues at coordinate 59,833,616 of CM032666.1, read as the reverse complement.
CTAGAGGATTCAAAATTTGAGACACAAATTGAAGAATTGTTGAGAGATCAGAATGAAAGGGAAGAAGGCTGGGATGATGTATTATTGTATTATCTGCTATGTCAGTGATGAAATCAACACCAAGTTCCTCTTCAGTCAGTGGTCCGTTTGCAAATGCTCAAATCAGTGGTGGTACATTTCATTTCCATTTTCATAGAACTAACACTAAACTTGAAATGAAATCCCCAGTTCCAAAACGCAGAAGGGCAGTTATTTATGATTCTGATTCAGATTAACATTCATCTTGTTTTTCTTCCATTTACTATGTAGATCTACTTTTATGTAAATGTATTATCCAGTCAGATATCCAGATACTGTCTGAGTACTAAGTACTTTTTAGTACTACTAATGTCAACGACTTGATCAATGTAGATCTATAAACTGTTGAAAAATAAATCATTGTTAAGCTTGTACCATGCGTGCACTTCATGGGAGCTGTAGAAGGATATCATCAGAGGTTCATTTGACAAAATTCATGAGAAAATATGACAGCATTTACACTCATATCACCTGATCAGTATCCATCAAGTCAGGTGGCCCTGATGAGGAACAGTAAAATGGGTAAAGTGGTGTCCAATCTAGCACAATATTGTGTACATTATTGGGCTTGGACAACCAAGTCTTATGCATGCACCAAGTATTGTAAGTCACTAAAAAATTCAATACTTCAAACCGAAGCGGTTTTGAATCAATGTCTGTACAATTAACGTTATCTTAAACGTAGTCAGCCATGATCAAACCAAGGCCAGACCATGATTTTGTATGTGTGGAGGTTCGCAGAGATGAAACAAAACTATAGAAATGAATTTGTAGTGTGAAAAAGGAGGACACACGTCTCCTGCGGCGACCCTCCCCCTTGATCTGCCTATGTGTTGCCCATCTGATACTCATTCCTACAGCAGCAGCAACAGCAGAAGCAGAAGCAGCAGGAACTACATTTATAACATTAATACCGTACCAATAATTGAATGGGGGACCAATGAAACGGGGGACTTATGAGACGAGGGACCAATGAGACGGGGAACCAATGAGACGGGGGACCAAAGAGATGTATCATTTATAACATTAAGCAAATTACTTTATTGTTATTCTACTTCATAAAAATCACAACACATTCTATCCAGTAATCCTAGTATTGGCAGTAATATAGTATCCATGTTGCCAGAAGATCTAATATCTAATATTCATGCTCAAGTAAAAACCTTTTTTTCCAAAGTCAAAGATAAAATTTTCGATTGATGAACTCTGTGCATTGAAACTATGGAAACTATTCCACGAATGTATCCATAGCTTGTCCATCCAAAAACACTCATGATTTCAACTAACAAAGTGCTA